>JAUMTR010000012.1:18733209-18795252 GCA_032270685.1 Microctenopoma stevenorrisi
ATGAGTGGATAAAACAGCTGCGCACACTGAAACAGGCTCCTCCTCCTCCTCATACCTTTGCCGGGAATTCAAACACCATTTCATCCCAGGAATATAGACAGTGTTTGCTCCTGCACTAAGTGAGCTTTTTATGAATCACCAGCCTCGGCTTAATTGCCACTAAAACGTCTCCCATTCGCGTGTAATAACATTCAATAACAGCAAATACCTTCCCCGCGCAGCGACTGGGGCCATTTAACACATTTTTACTGTAATAAATTACTGCCTCAAATTGGCCCATAATCGTTGATCCTCAATCAGTGACGCATATCACCGGTTATTATCCAGCACTGCGCACAGGGGACATTTAATAGAGGACATAAAACATTAGAGGATGCTGCTTTTTTTCCCCTCTATTTGATTTACAAGTCGCAGGCTTCTCTTTTCACATAAAGATAAACACAGAGACACTCACTTGAACGCGGGCCTCGGTCAGATCCAGGCGCATTGCGAGCTCTTCTCTAGAAAAGGAAAAGAAAAAGAAGAAGAAAAAAAACAGAAAGAAGAAAGAAAAGGCAGAGAGAGAGAGAAAGAAAAGATTCAAGGTTACAGGCCACCGTTTGGAGGCAACGTAGAATTGCTGTTTTGTCCCCTCCTGTTGTTCTCTGTCAACAATAGACGACCAAAATAGGCTTGACTTTTTTTTCCTCCCTGCCATGAACTGCAGAAAGACGCCATAGCCATATTCTATTTTCCTTGTCACAGATGGGTAGAAATAGGCCTAGTGATTGTTAGATTTTCCTTAGCCCAGGCCTGTCACTGTAACAACATAATGGTTGGAATAATGACATCTAAACTAGCCTGCCACAAAGCAATTGACGCTCCCTTCAGCTGCAAGATGGGCTTGCAGTGCAAATTAGACCTACAAGTCGCTTTAAAGTAAATCGATTGAAAAAATATGAATAATCCCAACGGTAAATGGGAATAGTAAATCGAAAAAGCAGGATCTTGTATCCTGTGGTATCAAAAATGTCTTTATTTTCAAGCGTCAAACGCGCGCGGTCAATTATCAAAATCTTAATTTAGCTGGAAGTCGGTCTGAAATTGTATTTATAGGTGAGTTGATTTTCTTTTGAGGATGACAGCATGAAAGTCGTTGAAATGTACTTTTCTAAACCAGCTTTTAACCCTGATACAACCCACAACCTCGCTCCTATACACCTGCTGCCCAGGCTTTAGTTTAGGCCCTGACAGACTAAAATCAGGATCATGTCCAGCACGTAACAGGAGCTGCACCGGTTAATTATTCTTCCTGCGAACAACACCGCTGTCATGGACCAACAGGAGTGGAGACAGGTACCTAAACGTGCCCAGTGCCAGCACTTAAAGGCCTATTGTGTTCTTATGTAAGGCACGCGTGAGGGTTATAATGTGCCATCCAGTTATACACGTGTGGAATTATACTTTTATTTTATTTTAGAAAAATGTTATGGGCTAGAGAGGCGTTTATTTAAAAATGGAATTAATTATTACCTTCATTCAACCTTACTTATTTTTTAAACACTGCGATCTGATAGAAAAATCATAATTCGTCAGGAGTCACTGTGTACACTCAATTTATTTTCACTTTGATGATCCTAAAATGTATAATTTTTAAACCTGAAAATAGGTTTTAATATAAATGTATTATATGCAGGATGCAATTAAATTATAACACAACACACTAATATTAAAATAATAAAAAAGGAATTAATATTAATTTAATAATAATATTAATGCTTGGACATTTAAATGTAAAACAAGTTACTCCCCACATAATATGAAAAAGAAAGGAAAGCCGTTTCTGTTTTTGTTTTCTTACCTGGTGAAGACGTCGGGGTAGTGTGTCTTCTGGAAAGCCCTCTCCAGTTCCTCCAGCTGATAACTGGTGAACGTAGTCCTGTATCTTCGCTGCTTTCGTTTCAGCATCCCCTCCTCTGAGTCACTGCCCGCCGAGAGACACACGCTGTCCTCCCCGTCCCTCACGTCCCCATCCCCGGCGTTCAAGCTCTCCCTCTCTTCGTCCTTTGGCGACAGCGCGACTGCGTCCCCGCAACTCTCCTCCTCTTTCCCCGCGTCCTCCTCGAACTTCAAGGGGCCGAGCTCCACCAGTCCCAGGCTGCCGTCGTCCGAGCCCTCACAGGGGCTCTGGTCGCCCTCTGACCGGCTCAGCGACGCGTTCTCCCGGTAGGATTTACTGCGGCTTATGCTCACCTGCGGCGCCTGGCTGATTTTGAGACTGTCGGCTGTGGCTTGCTCCAAGAGGAGCCGCTCCCTGTCCAGCTTTTCTGCGTGGTCGTGGAGATACTTCCCACCTGGTCCGTACAGCCGGCGGAGCTTGGGCGGCAGGTGCATGTCAGCACTGAGAGAAAGAGGCTCTTTCGTTGGCCCTGAGGACAGAACGCGCGCAAACATGTTACTATAATATGTTAAGATAACGAACATCACGATGGCAGTGAGCACACAAAGCAAACATTTCCCCTTAATGAATGTCCAACAGTTTTATAGTTTATTGTAGCTCTACAAATAACTCGTCTTTGCAGCCGCTGCTTCTTCTAGGAAATGTTTATTATCAGCTGACCTGCAAGACAAACTAATGTCTCCTGCAACGACAGACTTTGAGAATTAAACTAGCTCATTTTAATGGAATTCTCCCGAGCCCACAACACAGGCTTCAGTGACTGCAGCTCAAAGTAAACTTACCGTCAGCAGCCTTGTCGAGCTCCCCTCTGCCGGGCAGCCCGGTCAAACTTTGCGCTCCTATCAGTCTGACCTTACAGGGACTCCGGCGGCCCAGAATGCTGTCTATGCAGTAAGAGGAGAGCAGCGTCGGGGATTTGCTGCTCTTCCTCTCGCCCCTGTCGTGGATATCTTCCTCAAACTGGCCGCTCATGTCGACGCTTCGGGTTGTCTAGTTTCGGTAGTCAAACGCCTGTCAGTCTCCGACTCTCTCCCTCTCTCTCTCTCTCTCTCTCTCTCTCACTCCCTCTCTCTCTCGCTCCCTCTCAGTCTCCCTCTTCGTGTCTCCTGTCAGGCCGGTGTTGTCTGCGTGAGCCGGGACCGCTCTCTCCTCCCTCCTTCTCCTTCTCCTTCTCCTTCTCTCCTCTGTCACACTCTCATATGATGACGGACAGCGGTTTTGGCTGCCTCGCGCTGCGCTCGGGTCTGCCAGGCGCTCGTCGGCTCCGCGCGCTCCCTCAGCAGACAGTGTAGGCTGTTAGCGCGCGTCTGATTGGCTCGTGTGTGTGTATGCGGGGAGAGAGACAGCGCGGAGCTGCTTTATATATTTTACGATTAAACTTAATTTGAGGGAAAGGCAACAAAACCAGACATGGAGTGTTTCTGCTCCGTGGAACGAACTCGACACATGCGCAAAGTATTATTATTTTTTCGGCCGTGCCGATTTGGTTTGCATTTTATTCTGAAAAATAGTAAAAGGTTGTAAAGTAGAAGCTTGAAAACAATTCTAAAATAAAAACAATATTAAATAAGTGCATCAGTGTAAAATAAACTAAACTAAATAAATTCCACCTTTTCATGATTTTTATATGTCACTGTGAGAAAAGCACAGGTGTAAATAATGAAATCAATAATGGTTGAATTCCATTTGACTGCTTCCGTTTTCAGTGGGCTGGTATTTTCATACACATTATTAGTGATATTAACCTGCTAATAACTCGGAAGCTCTAGGTCTTTTGTCCTGTTTATACACAGATATACTACATAATTTATACATTACAGTATTAACAGGTATAGTGTCAGGTTACTGCTGATAAACAACCAATAAATTCCTAATTTATTTTAATTCATAATGCCAAATGGAAATCTGTATCTACTTTCCACCATTCTCTTTTTTTTTATAAAACCTTTTATTTTGTAGAAAACATCATTACCTCTATAATCATATTAACTATGAAATTATTAGGCTAATATGTTTCTTTAAAATTCAAAGTTTGTCAAAAGTGTCTACTGAGTCCTTGTGTTGAACAAATTCTGGCGCGGAGTTTGTGTTCAGCCGCAGACACCACCTGCGAAAATCATGTCAATCAATATTGGGATCTGTAACGTGTTGCAGCTTAAAAAAACAAAAACTAAAGCTGTCTGTCTGTCTGTCTGTCTGTCTGTCTATCTATCTATCTATCTATCTATCTATCTATCTGTCTGTCTGTCTGTCTTTTTGGCCTTGCCCCCCCCCCCCCCCCCCCCTCCCACCAATTGCCTGCTCTCTGCTGGAGTTATGGATCGACTTAAAATCTGAGGGTGTCGAGGCGGTGATGAGACGCCGCACGGGGGAGTCGGGATAGCACGCAGGGACTCCGCTCTGGAGAGGGAGGGAGATGGAGAGATGGATCGAGAATGTAATTTTAAATGAAAGTCTATTTAACCCGCTGTGAATGGCATGACCCCTATCCTCGCCTCAGAGCCCATCACTGTTAAAAGGATCATTTTCAGAATTCAATCCAAAAACTTCAGCAAGCTGCAATTTACTCTCTCCTTCACACTCTCTCTCTCTTCTTCACCTCCGTTATGTATCTTCCCGGGCTGGAGCATTGCAGCAAACGAAAAATAACAATAAAATATATGTCCAGTGAATTGCACAAGGTATTCTTTTTTATTTTATTTTTTTAAGAGATACTTTTATTACCTTTTCAGAGATTGGAACTGGAATAAGAGCGCCATTGATCCATGTGAAGTTTAGTTAAGGTGCAGGCCGCTGCGTAGGTTTAGAGGAGGAAAACCAAACGAACGCACTTTATGTATTCATTTAAAAGCCTTGTAAAATCCTAACAACGAAGATGCTTTAAGGTTATCAGCAGAAACGGCATTTAACTGGGAAAATAGTGCTTTTCCGACACATTTAACCATTTTGTGTACACACCGAGGCCTATTACGTCTTATGTCATCAGCAAACACAAAGACAATATAACCTGCAATCAAACAAATCTGCGGTTTATTAGAAGGAGTCATCACACGGACAGATCCATCCGCAACTTTTTTTTTGGTGTCACAAACTTCCAAACATGTTTATTTGCAGTGTAATGGGTGTAATAACAACATGAAATGTTATGCCTTTTTCCTGCGCGGTCACAAACAGACGTGCGTAATACAGACGGGTATTTAGAGTCGCTCTGTAATTTGGGGGCCACAATTTGATTCATTTATCCGCACACTGTTATTAACCCTGTGGAAAAAGAGATGTCAGCCGTCATTTCAGCCAGCAGGACATCCGCGCTTTGTTTAAATGCACTAATTACGCGTATACATTAGAGGGGGGCGAAATAGCCTGAGCGCAATTTTCACATTTTCAATTTTCCGTCTATTTGACGTGCAGGTGAAGAGATGGCGGAGAGAGGCCGCCTTCAGTTTCAGCACCACCTCAACACCGCCTCCCTTGTATTTTCATAACATCATAACTTTATAATATCCAGGGGAAACACTGGGTTGTATGCTTTCTGTTTGTTTAACGCAGTGACACTGAACAGAAAAATACTTTGTTCCTTTTTGGAGTCAGGTACCTCAGCATATAAAAAAACAGAAACGTACATAGGTTATATGCTTTGATGTAAGCCCGTCTAGTCCTCCCAGCTCCAGTGAAGGCCATGGAGGGGATACTAAGGAAGTTCATTTATTTAGGACCAGCAGGTTGTGCTTTGGCTTGTAGGTCATTGAACTGGCGCCATCTCCTGGACGGAATACCAAACTACTCTAACAGGTAAGCTTTACAATGTACAGACGGATACTGGCACTGAAAAACCTCTATTGTTCTGCATGCGGCACCTGCTAAATGCATCGCACGCCTCCATTCCCCAGCTCCACTGCTGTTGTGTATTATTCTGTTTGGTTTATTTTTTTGCCACGGATGAATTTGTACGCGTCGAACCTCTAAGAATAAAGTAACTTATACCTCACCTGTAGGAAATTCTACGCGTTTGCGCACGCATGGATAAGAATATTATTTGATTCTATTTTTTATCAGATTATTGTTAATATTTCAAACATTTGTAACAACGCAACACGTGTACAAATTGGTCCGTGACATGCACCAACTGGCTTATGGCCTTGGCGACGAAGACTTATCATTCTCCATCCTCCATCATCCATCCATCCTCACGCTTCGACATAATTGGACACTTGCTCTACTCGAGAGGCCAGGCAGGAAAAGAAGGAAAGGAGGAAGAGAAAGAGTAAGAGGGAGAGAGTGTGCGCTGGGAGGGGAGGGAGGCTTTTAAGGCGCGCGTAAGCAAAGTTAATTAGCGGTTATTAACAACCCGCATAATGAGAGCGAGAGGGAGTCAATTTAATGACTTTGTTAGCGCGAGTTCAGAGCGACAGGCGATGATCAAAACAACAAAAGCGAGCGCGCACGCAGCCATCATCCGTAATTTCCAGCGGTAATGCGGTCTGATCAGAAACAAAGGGTTCTAATTTCGTTCAACTGACTCGATAATTTGTCCTTATGTAAGGAAAATAATTAATGACTTAATGCTTCAACAGAAGTAGTTTTCTTTGGGGTGGTTTCGTAGGCCTCGTTTGCTGGAGAAGGTCGTAAGGAAATCAATTTCCAGGCCTATAATTATTTACATCATAATTTTTAAACGTGGACGTGTGGCTTTGCTCCCGGTTAGTGTGCAGACAATTGAGAGTGTATTAGGACACCAGAGAAGGAGTCTCTAGATCTCCTCCTCTCAGACAAATTGTGTACGGCAACAATTGGAACCACGTGTCATATTGCGGCATTGTAAATTCTGCCATTACAACAAAGAGGGAGAAATGTAGATGTTTAAAGTCATATATACACCAGACCACTCGTCAGTTTAGGTTTGGTGGCAGATGATACTTAATCATACCTTGGTGCTCAGTAGAACTGATAGCCCTCGGGAGAATGTACCCTTATTGAGGCTACTGCGTTGCAAAATTATCCAAAGCGCGCGCGTCTTTACGCATTATTTCATCATTCCACAAATGGGTTCAGTCAGACGAAAGATGTGACCGCTATTATCGATTGGGGGAACATAAGCTGCCTGTGGGCCACTCTTAGACTCATGGCAGGTGGATAGGTCACCCACACAAGAGCGGCAATTTCTTGGCCCCCATTATCTTCACTGATTACTGCTTTGATCACAGGAATCAAGAGCCCGAGGATCTCGTAAACTTACCACGGAGTCCTGGAGCTCGTGATCTCAAAAGGCTATCATCATCCTCGTCGTCGTGGTCATCATCATCATCATCATCATAATCTTCTTCCAGATCATCACCATAACCACCACCAGCACCAGCATCATCACCACTAGTTGACCATACAAACCTGGGGTGCCGTATGTTTTCACAGCCGCGTTGCCCTTTTATTGATTGCGTGCCTTAATTTTAATTCGATTGCGCGAGTGTCAAAAATTCCGCAAGAATCATCCTAGTAATGAGATAATCAAAGTAATATATGCAAATCAGTTATGTTGCCAGCTTATCAAAACCAGAGTGCCCCCCCTTGAGTCTGAAGAAGTCCATTTATTCAGTTAGTGGCAATACCTTGCGCAAATGGCGCTATGCAAATGACAGTTGATTAGACTAAATTAAGAACCTCGTTTCTCCCTGACCTTGTCTGAGTTTTATGTAAATTCTTTTTTTCTTGCTTTAATGTGATAAAAATGCATTTTACACCTTGGCCTTTATAAATCTCAACAATATTTTCCAGGAGACAAACAATGGTCAGACTCACATAACTCACTGTGTCAATATCCAGAATGGCTCTCAGAATGTCTGTCTCTCACAGATCTTCGTCTTGACCCCAGCGCAACTCCCA
Organism: Microctenopoma stevenorrisi; assembly: GCA_032270685.1. NCBI lineage: Eukaryota > Metazoa > Chordata > Actinopteri > Anabantiformes > Anabantidae > Microctenopoma > Microctenopoma stevenorrisi. The sequence continues at coordinate 18,741,026 of JAUMTR010000012.1, forward strand.
CAGTGACAGAAAGTATGTTGTTAGAACTTCCTTGCTGTGGGGGAGTGTGCCAAGATAGACTAGATGTATGTCTCTGCTTGTGTGTGTATACACGATTGTGTGTGCTCATGTGTGCACCATAACATATTGTCTTAGGGGACAGAGAGAGTGCAGTTGAGACTTCCTCTCTGTGGGGTGTGTGGGGCCTGTAGATGGGAAAGGAATAAATCCAATATAGATTGCAGGGCTGCGCTGCCTCCCGCTGGGGACCCTCAGACTTGCAGGCCAGGATAGAAGTGCTTTTCTCCCCCTAAATTACCCTGAGAAGCCGCAGGAACAGCTGAGATACACCTCCAACACTGGGACTGCCTGCGACCTAATGATGGTGCTGGGAACAGACACACATATACACGTGCATACACAGCAATGGACAAAACTCACACACAATTAGACCCAGACTGATATAACATCAGCCACACTCTCGCACCAGTCAAACACACACAGATATAAACACACCTTCCTCGTTCTCAAACACACTCATTCCTTGTCCAAAGACCATTCACCTCAAGTTTCCCTCTTCACGTGTGAGACCACCCCTCAAAACTACCTATCTAAACTACAGATTTAGAAGAGGCATCCTCACTACGTGTCCACACACTTCAGAGGGAGGGATGAATAGTATAACTGGCACACACGCCTGCCCTTTGGTTCTCCTGGAAGGAAAACGCCACCACTACCCCAATACCATATTGCTTCCTGTCAAATATCCAGCTGCTGTCATTTTGGCTCTGCCCAGGAACCTAATTCTATTTGTGATGAGGTGTCTAATGTGTTACTGGGTTGGGTCCAAAGATACTGTGACAGAATATCCTACATGCAGACATTTGTGACACAGTGTGCCTCATTACCTGCACACGGGTCATTTTATGTTAACAGCAGCATGTCACAACATAGCTCATCTTTAGCGACTGACGAGTGGCAGAAGTGAATACAAAGATGTAACAATGCTTTACAATTCAGTGTGTTTTTCAGATGGAATTGCTTGTTTTTTTGGGGCTACGTGCATGGTTTGAATACCATATTATTGCAGTGACTGTAGCTTCATGACATCACTACTCCCGACCAATATCAGCGCTCCTCCTATAAAATAAAGCTGCTTCACTAACTTTTAGGAACAGTTTATCACTTTTAAGTGGCGTCATCATTCAAAGTGGATTGTTTTGATATTTTGGTAAAGACAGGGAATGCCCAACAATGGCTGCGATCATTAGCAGTGAAGTTGAGAAGTAGTATTTAGCTTTACGTGTCTGCTATCTCTCTTTTCACTAATAATATTAACAACTGCTTCACAAAGTTTCTACACCACATACACAAGTGTTCAGACTCTTAATTCAGTTCTAGAAACAGCAGTGATTACACCACAAGACTTTCTGTGTAACTCCATACAAGCGTCTCACACCTGGATTTAGGCAATTTGTCCCATTCTTCTTTACCGATGCGCTCAAGCTCCATCGGGTATGACGAGAAGGATCAGAGAACTGCCATCTAAAGCCACTCCAACAAAGTCTTGGCTCGAGGGTCAACTGTTGTCCCGCTTTCAGGTCACATGCACAGTGGAGCAGGATTTCTTGAAGGATTTCTCTACATTCATCCTTCTCCAATCTCCAATTATCTGTCTCTCTGAATTCTTCCATTTAACCACTCTACCATAAAGATCTGATTGCTGGAGTGCTGCTGAGATGATCAAGCTTCTGGCAGGTTTTCCCATCCCTGCAGAGGACCCTGTTATGAGTGTTGGGTTCTTGTGACCTCTGTGACCAAGGTCCTTCTTGTCCAGTTACTCAGTTTGGGAAGATGGCCGTCTGCTGTCGTGGTGGTTCCAAACTTAGGTCTGCAGAGAGTTACTAGAATTTGTTAAAACAGGTTTTGTCTATGCGATTATTGGCTATTAATTGTAAATCACCTGGCAATTAAGTAATTCAGTAGAATACAGTGTGCAAAGACTTTGTAAAGAAAACTGAAATCCATATGTGTACTTAAATCAACTGAGATGAGATGGCTGAGCTCACTATTCTGCTAGCATATATTTAAAAGATGAAATGATAGTTATATTTTGCTCATATGCCAGTAAGCCTCCAGTGGAGTTTAGCTAACATCTCATCTAAATATATGAAATACCAAAGGAAATCATCAAAATGATAATGACATTATGGATGTTATATATCATATACTTATCTTCTCCTTGTGTAACCTGGATTCTTTGCTCCACCATCTCATATCTTTTCTCTTATTCTTGCCTTATTATGTACTGTTTTCCATTTAGCCTTTTCTCCCCTTCATCTCCATCACACCTCTTCTGCCTCATGATGCTGATACAACTTTGTTATTTTTTAATCCTCCACTTGTGACTCTGCTACGGTGCATTACATCATGTTTTACCATCATCAACTTGACGTTTGTGGCTATTTTCATGTCTTTTTTTGTTTAATAACTCATCTCCGGGTTATGCAAAAAGAAACTGTTTATTTGCTATCTGTATGTGTGCAGTGCATCCTCTGCCATAAATCAGTACACATAGTCAACAATAGGGAAAAATGCATACTAAATACCTTGAAGTACATGTAGTACATAAACACAGGCCACAAACAGATGCACAAAAAAAATCCTTTTGACATCAATAATTGGTAAATCCTCTGATTAACTTGTAAGAATTGTCCTTAGAGTGCTTAAGTAATTGTGTTTGTGTGTGTCCTTTTTTATTGCATGCGCCCCCCTCTTTTTAAAGCACATCTTTATAACCAAGCAATTCCAAAGCAATTTTCTCTGTGGGAGGAGAGTGTAATTTTCTATTCTGTGACACTGTGATGTGTAAGAAACTGGGAGCCAGCGCTAAAAGGCGTCTGTAGTGTGTGTCTTGGTGTGGGTGTGAGCTGCTTTAATGTCTAACGCGGGGCGGGTGGCGGTGGTGGTGAGCTGGTGTATGTCAGGAAGGCCATCATTTAATGACTCCCAAATAGTGCCCTCCTCGTTAGAGCTATCGTCCTGGAAACACAAGGATGTGAACCAGGAGAGTGCCACACGCTGCAACAGTCTTTTATCTTCATATTAAACCATTTGCATAACATTAGCGCAATAGATAGGATTCAGGAGCTACTCAACCTACTCAGGGAGAGACAGAGAGAGTAGGCGCAGGAGACACAGAGAGGGTATACTACATGTCCTTGCAAATCTAATCAGCGTTAAATGGAGCTGTCAGATGCGTGTGTATCTGTGTGTGTGTGTGCGTGCTACTGGATGGCTCGTGTCAGGAGTCATTTAACATTAAGCTGCAACAGTGTGTAACAGGACTATAATTACAAAATACAAGAATCTGAGCTATTTCTTGTTAGACGTGAAATCTAAATACATCCGGTACCTATCATGGATACACAGATCTGTCCAGATGGTAATAATTTACATGTCATGTGCTCTTATGTCCTTCACAAAGTTAAGTTTTAATGTTTGTGTCTTTTTCTCCGTAAAATCGTCCGTACACAGTTGTAGCAGCTCTACACAATACAAAGTAGCCAATTAGAACAAATTGCGTCACTATTTTTTAAATTGCTGATGTGGTCTGTGATGATGGTGGAGATTTGTGTGATATCAAAAGAATAACAAAAGACACAATTTCATGTTTTGTGTAGATTTAGCACCTGTCTTTACTGTATAATGTGGTGTTTTGCTTTGCTTCTGAAATAATGTATGTGACAGTGCTTTTTTTTCTTTCCTCTGCTCAAAGGATAAAGACACAATGAAAGAATCTCATTAATGTAGCGAAACAAGAGCAAGAAAGTGTGTAAGCACACAGTAATTAGTTGTTGCTGCTCGCTACTGCCTGATTAATTTAATCAAAAGTACACTTGATCTATATATAACTGTTGTTATGAATGTACTATGTGGCAAATGAACTGCTTAGGCTCTAAAAATACATTTGTAACCCCAGTAGCTCTGTCCTTTCAGCTTTGACCATTGTTTGAAACCTCTTTAGTAAATTCAGGTAAACTATGTGTGTCTTGGTTGGAAAGCCACACAGGTCTGATGAGAGCCGTTCTCTGGACTGTGTACACTATGCTTGATTTTCAAGACATTCCTGTTGTCTTGTTTACACGTTAGGACTCATTATAACTGATCTGTCACAGAATTCTATTCACCTACTATGAATAACAGCTCCTGTGAGAGTGTACCACCAATTTAAAGACAGAAATCAGACAAATACAACAATATAAAGAAAACAACACACATCCATGTTGGTTTGCTGTATTGTTCAGAAGTGCTGAGATAACTGTTTGCACAGGTCTTACTTACTAGTAACAAAATCCCTCTATAGTTCATTGTGCCTAAATGGTGTCAACTTCAAATATGTGAAAACACAAGAACACTAAAGCTATTTGCCTCTATATGTTTTTATGTCCGTCTTCCATGACCTATAAAGGTCAGACTATAGGATAAGGGGCCAAAAAACATCCCATTTGTGGCAAGTACACGTGAAAGGACACTTGCCAGGAATGACTGTGGGTGTCTGCGATCACATCACCATCCCAGAATAGTTTTGTGTATGTCTGTTTGTGTGTGAAAGAGAGATTGCCTGTTTATGCATATGGGGATGGACTTTGCCAGGTGAGTGTACCGTTTACCATCAAGCTATTGAGTTCAGCAGGCATCTAATAACAAAGCTTTTATGGTCCACTTACTCATGCATAGATATAACTGTCAGTAGGCAACAACATTCTCCCCTCTCCCATCTCCAGCTATTCACGCCTCTCTTAAAACACACAGGCACCATCCGGATTGGACCAAAATACTCTATCACCAGACTGGGGGATGAAATTAAAATCGCTCATTTTCTTTCTCCGTACAAGGAGCAGATCAATTTCCGGAGACTGGGACGTGAGATTTTCCTGCCATTGGGCTTTCTCGTATTTGGCACAGCACCCTGACTGCCTGCCAGCGGGGGGCCCGGGCCTGACTGCACGCCTCGCCGGAGAACAGTTACTTCTGCCGCAGCGAGTTTATTTGCGCCTCGCTATGAGAATTGCCATCATTTACCCTTCCCCAACACCTCCATAAAAGAAAAGAAATAGACAACAGGGGAAGCAAGGCAAGGATGCGAAAGGCGAAATTGATTCTTTTTGATATATGCTTCATGGGAGACATCAGGTCCCCTCGTTTAACCTCTATTTCAAGAAATGAACTGAATACATTTTGCTTAAAGTAATGTATGGGCCTTTTGAAGGCCTTTGCTGTCGTATCATATCAAGAATAAATTGCTCGCTGCAGCATGCACAGGTTGTCCAGTGTATTATGCTGGTTTAAGATTAGCCAATTAATTATGCAGCTGGGATGATAACTCACTTTACATGAACCAGTAACTCAGCGTGTGTTAAGCAAGGCAAAATTAACGACGACTTGATGAACCGGTGGAGCATCAAGTACTGAAAAAAATGTGGACCTGGCGTTCGGTGCTGTGCAAAATGTTTTACTTTGTATTCAGTGTATGTAAAGAGTAGTTGCATGAGCTCATATACTATGCAATAGATTTTATGCCTAGATGTTTGTTTTGCAGGACGTGTGGTTGCGCATGGCGCCATTGTTTGCACAAGCTGTCCCATATAAGGTCGCCACAGTGTCACCACGTTTACAAGTCACTACAACAGTCACGCCATAGTGCATACCTCTAACGTAATCAACGTGACTTTTCTTGATTATAACTCAAATATGCCAGAATATTTTTCCTAAACACTATAATAAGTTTATTTCCAGACGGGATCAGTGTGTCTCCATACCCTGTAGGAGGCCTAAATATCGTTTTAAGATTACAGCTGTGTAAGATGCCTCTCTTTGCTCTATTGGTTACCTGTATGCTGCACTCAAACCGTGTTTGTCTTGGCACTGACACTGATCCTTGTTTGTGCACATTTTCTCCATCCAACTCGTCCTTTCCCCTTTGCTAAGGACCCCGCTATTGCGTCACACATTCTGACAAAGCCTAATTAGAACCATATTGAGAAAGAGTATAAATCCAACCTCCCTTTTCCACGCAGTCCACACCGGCACGCACAAGCCCTGCACAGGATTTGGTCGAAGGGCATGCAGTAAGAGACACGGTGGCTTGAATTTAACAGTCTTACAGAAAACACCATGGCTGGACTCGAGGTAAGGCATCATTTTTGCTCTTTTTTATTTTTCACTTTTCAAGTATTGGACGTCTTTATTCATATTTGCGCTTAGATTGGGCATCTGATGAGCCAGAAAAGTTTCAGAAGAGTCTGAAAGGCATGCATGCAGATACCTGTAGTACAGTCTTATTCACACATGGTGGATACTTCAATTGTTAGATATTCTGCACTACAATTACGCTAAATCGCGCACTGAGCCATCATTAACTACAGAAGCAGAGTGGCTAACACAAGGGCGGCGTTGCCTCCAACCAATCAGAGGGCTGCATTCAGCAGCTGCCCAGATGCGGTCTGTCTGACATACCTACAGCTGTAAAAGCTGTAGGTATGTCTGTAGGTGTAGGTAAACAACATATGTCAGCGGGAGATGCTTTGCTATATTAAACCTGAAAACCCGTATACATCATTATATTCCCATTCTAACCCGGTTACTCCAAACCCAGTCTGATAGCCTGTTCTGTTTTATGGATGTTCATCGACAACCAGCACGTATCGATCGATGGAGGTTATCTCTGAAACCTATTCTTTCAAGACTGAGCTGTAACTAAAGGCTGCAGCACTGGGAACAAGTGCAATCAGAGGATTTTGTTTCTAAATATTTTGAATTTGATGTGAACATTGTGCTGGACTCGCGTTTTTCACGCAACATTAAAATACAAGCGGAACGAACCCGGTTGAACATGAGACGAGTTTCATTGGAGTTTTTACGCACGAACTCCATGAACGCACACATATGGATAACATCAATTCCTGGTTGGGGGGGGTGGGAGGGATGGGGGCGGACTAAGTGCAGAGTGCAGACTAAGAGTGACTCAGCAACATGAAATTACATTATGCAAAGTTCATGTTGTTCACCTGCAATGGCGACATAAAAAAATGACAGAATAACCTTACTTTAATTTAAATATTTATGTTACTGTTACTGTAATTGGTTTTAGTTTTAGTAAAATAATTAAACACAATATACTCAACGATTAACTATTTTTACTTGCCATAACTTTGGTGTGAAATGTTTGTCTGTCTGTCTTTCAGTACATGAGTGGTTTTGGAAATGAGTTAGCTTCTGAAGACCCTCGCTGCCCAGGAGCCTTGCCCGAAGGACAGGTAGCGGACGTTCAAATATACACACTGAGCTTATAACCTCTCAGAATTTCTTTGCTTCATGCAGACCTACCGATCCTGCACTTGCACAACAGAACACACTGTCAACCACTTCTGCTGTCATATGTCTCCATAGAACACTCCTCAGGTCTGTCCCTACGGCCTCTATGCTGAGCAGCTCTCTGGATCTGCCTTCACCTGCCCACGCCCAGCCAATAAAAGGAGGTATCCACCCCCCCCTGATTTCTAAATCAGTCTGGGTAAATCAAATGGATGTTTGGCATTAGAAAATCTTAATACTGGCCTTTTTTTTCTTTTTGTAGCTGGTTCTATCGCATTCTGCCATCTGTCAAACATAAACCTTTTACCCCTGTACCATGTGGGAATCTAACAGAGAACTGGAATGAGGTGGAGCCTGACCCCAACCAGGTATCTCAAGGCCTAATAGGAAATGACTCAGCTCTTTTTGCACCAGTGCCACAGAGGTGCATTTTTTTGACGTGTTTCTCTCACAGCTACGATGGCTTCCATTCACTATTCCCAAAACAACGGAGAAGAAAGTGGACTTTGTGGCCGTAAGTCTAACTCACGGATGTCATGTTAGTTTTTGATGAAAAGGTTGGTTAATAGGGATTGTTTCTTTCTGTTCCTTCGTGTTTGCATGTTGCAGGGTCTTCAAACCATCTGTGGTGCTGGGGATGCCAAATCTCGCAACGGTATTGCCATCCACGTGTACACCTGCAACAGCTCCATGTTTGACAGGCGAGTGTGTATGCATATGCAAACGCTTCCCATCATATACAAAATGTAGTTTCTCACATCAGCATGCAAAAGAGAATCTGTGGTTACACTCCGATAATCATCACAGCTCGTCCTTTTTTCTTGTTCTAGCTGCTTCAACAACTCAGATGGAGACTTTCTGATTGGTGAGGAAATAGATGTTGATGTTTTCACTGTCATCTATCACAAGAACAATGACAGCTCAGTCCTCTGTTCTCCTTCTCCTTCAATTTTCCTCTTCACAATGTTTTTTGTGTGTCTGTTTTGTCTCCCTAGTCCCCCAGCAGGGCCAGATCTTGATCACCACAGAGTTTGGGAAGATGAGGGTCGAGCCGAATGAGATCTGTGTCGTCCAGGTGAGCTCTATGTTTTTCAGTCTAATATTATCAACTGCCCCCAGAACCCTCTTGACATATTCAAAAAGACTAAGTTTGGTGCTTTTCAAAAGTGACCTTAAACATAAATAACAACAGTTTGAAAGTGTGTTTTAGTTCGACATATTAGTGCATTAACCTGTAGGTATCCCACACATAACAGCACTTTCCCGTCACCATGTTCTTTTTCCAGCAAGGAATGCGCTTCAGTGTTGATGTGTTTGGAGAAACCAGAGGTTATATACTGGAGGTGTACGGAGCCCATTTTGAACTTCCTGACCTGGGGCCCATAGGTGTGAGTCTGTTTGATGTTAAGGAATATGAACATGTGCAGGTCTATGTTCACTCCTCCTTGAAACATGAAGCCTAAAACTGAGGATGCATGCAAAAAAATGTCATATAGGCACTGATGACTTTAGTCAACCCCTAATCTCCCGAATCTCCCTCATGAGGCGTTAACTGCTGCATTCATCGCCATTGAATTTAGTACAAACATTCATCTTCCCCTCAGGATCAATCATTATCACACTGGTGATTTCCTCAATTTTTCATTTAGAACCATCATCAGGCCAAAATTTCAGTTTATCAGATACTAGGAAAATTATTATAAACAATTAGCAATAGTCAATTAACCAGGTAAACATGAAAAGCATTAAACCTCTTATTACAGTCTTATTACTGTACAGCAAAGTAGTAGATTGACTGAAATCCATCCCCTCATTCACTTTACCATGTGTAATAGACCACCAGAAAGTAGTGAATTCACATGTGTGATTTGGCACAGAAACCTTGCATGTAATGGTGTCAATTTTCTTTTTCTCTTTGTGTGCATATGTGTAACATTATGTGTATTTGATTGACAGGAGCCAATGGTCTGGCAAACCCCAGAGATTTCTTGTGTCCAGTTGCTTGGTATGAGGATCGCAAAGTGGCCACAGGCTACACCATCATCAACAAATACCAAGGAAAACTCTTCGCTTGCCAACAGGTGCTTTTCTGTGACATTTGAGATTGTGTTTCAGCACGCTGTGCGGACACCGTATGACAGGAGCACACACACATATGCCATACTTGCCCTATTACCCTATTTAGGTTTTTCTTTCGCTTCAGTAAACACCATCAAACCGCAACAATGGCTAACAGGAAACTGTCCAAGTGAAGCATATAATCCATTAGTTGTTCCTGCCGACTGAATTGCCATCCCTGATGATTTAATACTGAAGCGTTAGCTGTTCCATTCAGCAGGTTTTTCCGCCTCGACTCCCTTATGAGTCTTAATCACTCATAATTACTTAAGGCATTCTGGAGTTACAGACAGTGTACCTGTGAAGCTTTGCTTTGTAGGAAAAACCTTTCACAAGTTAAGCATTAATTTCACCATATTTCACTCAGGGAATGATCCTCCCCCTCCCGAAATGTCCTGTTGGGTGCATAATTGGATCGACACATAATGTCTGACAGGAGGTTTTTTACTGAGACAGGGAGGAGGTGGGAGGAGAGGTTTGTAAGCGGTGGGTGTTGGGGGGTTGTAACCGTGGAAACCATGTCAAACCACACTGTTATTATTCATCGTAGGAAGTACACAAGGGTGAGATACTGTATTTTTTGTAACAAAACAAACACTTTTCATTGCTCTTGCTGCCTGCGCTAGAGTCTCCGCCTCCTGTTATGTGCTGGTGGTTAGAGATGGAGGCCGCAGGCTGCACCTGACAGTCTTTTTACTGGATTCAACTCATTGCAGAGTGTGGAGGTTGAGGCTACGGCAGTAAGAAAATAAAGTGGGGGATGCGGGCTTCATCTCCAGGAAGATGCTGCTGCTCTCGTCCGGTCCCGCTGTTATGTTCCCCTGCAGAGCGCTGAAATTGCTCAAATTAACTTATTATTTGCTTGACTGGGCCAATCTGTTTGTGTTTTTGTGTGCGACTGCTTACTCTCCTCTATTTTTCCCTTCATTTATCAAATGCAGTGGAGATGCCACAGATGAATGTCCAAAGATTGACCTGCACTGGGTTCCCCAAAGGCCTTGTTCTGTATAGTAGCTACCGTGAACTACTGTAATGCTTTTTTAAAAGGGGTTCATTTCTTATGTAATTATGAATTTACTTGGCGTGTGTGTGTATTAGCTCTATGTGTGTATGTGAGCGTGTGTATAAGGAGCATGGAGGTCACTCAGGAGGCAGCTTGAGTTGTAATGAACTATATTGATTTTAGAGCTGCTGTTGAATGTCTTTTTCGCAGTGACATTATCAGAACAGAGAAACTATATAAAATTGCTGTGGTTTTAACAATCAAGATAAAGAAATATCTCTGCACCCACTGTTACTGCTGCTCCCTCCCCCCATAACTGCAATACTGTGAGCGTCAAAATGCTCAGAGTTTGGGAAAGTTTGATTTTGAAGCCAATTACCCATAATACCTGGAGCCTCGTATCACAAAGAACAGGGGAATGAAAGAGAAGAAAGAATGAAAAGAAGCACACCCTCTTTCACAATCAACCTTTTTCATTATGACCATTTTTTTTCTCTATGTCAAAAAGTACTCTATCTGGGAATTTAAGATTACAAAGACATTATTCATTGTTCGTTTTTCCCTGTAAAAAGCTCAATTTAAACTCTTTTGTGTTTGTTGCTTGGGTAGACTCGTCTTATTTGTTTTGTTCTCTGCACGTAGGATTTTTCTCCATTCAATGTGGTTGCTTGGCACGGCAACTACACACCTTACAAATACAACCTGAAGAACTTCATGGTTATCAACTGTGTGGCCTTCGATCATGCGGTGAGAGTCGTGTTTAAGAATGCAGACACCTTCAGTGTACTATTTAGTATATGTAGAATTTGTATTTTATTTTATACCATTTCACACCATATAAGTAAAATGGACCCAACCCTAATACATAAACATTGCTGGACCCATATTTATCTTTGTACCTTTCTATAGGATCCATCTATCTTTACTGTGCTGACGGCCAAATCCACACGGCCAGGTGTAGCCATTGCTGATTTTGTCATCTTTCCCCCCCGTTGGGGAGTGGCTGAGCACACCTTCCGTCCACCGTATTATCACCGTAAGATCACAGTCACACGCAAACCTGGCTTTAGCTGTAAACTTGGAGCAGCTGAAGCAGATTCTGATTAGTAGGTTTAGATCATTTTAATCCTAGTTCGAAATGATGTGAGGTTCATTTTAGTTTGCATTAATGAAACAAGCCAACCAGAAACTAACACGTCCAGTGTCGAGACAGTAGGTGACAACAATCCACCTGCTGTAGAGTCTTTCAACTGAGACACACCACAGATCTATAAAGCTCTCTACTGGAAGGTGGTGTTGCAACTTTGTACAGCTTGTGTTACAGCTCCCCCTGCTTGTAACTTTAGGTAACTGCATGAGTGAATTCATGGGTCTGATCGAAGGCCACTATGAGGCCAAAGAAGAGGGTTTCCAGTCTGGAGGGGCCAGTCTCCACAGCATCATGACCCCACACGGCCCGGACGCAGACTGCTTTGAAAAGAACAGCACTGCTGGGCTCAAACCTGAGAGAGTAGCAGAAGGAACCATGGTAAAAATAAAGTTTAAAGGTCAACTAGAGAAGCAACATTAGAAAGGCATTATCAAACTTTTACATTGCATAAACTACTAGGTCAGCATCATGAGTGATAATGTCTCATAGACCTTTATCTTTCCTTTAGGCTTTCATGTTTGAATCATCCTTCAGTATGGCCGTGACCAAATGGGGTTTGCAAACATGTCAGAAGCTTGAGAAGAACTACTACCGGTGCTGGGAACCTCTCTGCAGCCACTTCAACCCCAACTGGAAGCCCAGCAAAAATGAAAAAGACTAAATGACTAAGAAGAAATTTGAAACAAATAGTTAAAATTGTTTCACTTTATTGCAACGATAAGATACTGAGCAATAAAGGCAAAATCTCTCAGTGCAAAACAGTGTTTCACGAGTGTTGTTCTGACCAGTAGCTTATTGTGGCCGGTTAAGCAAATCTTACACTTGGTGGAACTAAACCTTCTCTACTTTCTGCCCTGAAAGGTTGTTAAGCAAATGTTAATTAGTTGCTGCCAAACTTAACTAACATTTTTACAAAAGTTTAAATAATTATAAGTTCTGTTGCTCCTATGAAATACAACAGCTTTTAAATTGTTCTATAAACTGTATCTTACACTTATCCCCAAGTGATGCCCAAACACATTGCTCTAACAGGAACAATACTATTAAAAGCTAAAATTATTATTTTGCTGTCAAGCAAAATAATCACTGAACAACACATACATTTTTCTTTCATTGCAGATGTTTTTCATTGATCTGATCAAGATTTCAGCAATTATAAGTGCTGCTCTAATACTTGTATCTGCATTTCCCTGGTTTGTGGTTCTGTTGACATGCTTTTGCCTCAGAATTCAAAATCACACAGTTTGTGTTGACAATATAATTTTATTTGATTATTAAGAATTACACGAAGCAGCATCATCACAAGAACATACAGAAGGTCCTTCCACATCTGAGCTTATGATGATAAATTAAACTTGCGCTGGAGGGTTCCAGCCTTAATCTGCTCCTCCTTCCTATCCTACAAGAGAAAGACGACAAACAGATGAGTTAGTGCGGTTTCCACGGCAACAGAGTCTTATCACCCTCACCCTCTTCACCTTGCAGACATTTTCTCAACTGCATGTTTTATAAGTGAGCACTTTATGATTTTCAAGCAGCTCCTTTTTTTGAACTCCCACTGGAGAGAGAAAGAGATGAACTTGATAGCCCAGCAGTGTGACAATTGCACCAAATTCCTTCTGAAATTTCAATTTCCAAGGATTTAGAGCATGAATCTCCATAACAATGGGGATGAAATTGAAAGCCGGGCAGCATTTTGTATGAAGCATTCACTTCTAATGTGAATGGAATACTGACAAGAAAAAGAATTAGCTCAGGTGTAAATGATTTGCCCTAACCTTCAAGCCCCCAACATCATGTATTTCACATTTTAAAAAAATGTTTCAGCACACTAATTTATGTTTGCATGGCCAAAACATTAGAAACATCTCTATAACTTGTTCTGGTATGACTCTAGCACCCACTAAATATTAAACATATGGTATAATTATCACCTTTCTGCATTAGATTGTACAGGTAAACCTAACGAAGTGATCAGTGTATGTAGATGCAATAAACAGGAAGGGATGGTAATAAAGATCTTAAGCACAATGGGAACTCTCAGTATATAGACATTTACAAGTGGCACAGCCTCTGTAGAACACAGATGTCCAATAAACTGCTGTTAGGGACAGAAACATGAGTTGTGTCATTAATGTATCACTGCGTTGCCCTGTCTGTACATACCCTGTCTGTTTTGAAGATGTAGTATAGGGCAAAAAGTGGAACAACTCCAAACAGTGTACCCATCAGAGATGTCTTGAATGTTGGCCTGAAGTGCGGGTAGGGGTTGGCGCGTGCATACACCCAGCGTGTCAGGGCAGGGTCGTCCTGTAAAGAGAAAAATATGTAATAATGTGAACCTTCGTAATAGAAATAAAGAAAGTCAATAAGTTATGTAAGATGTCAAAACAACAAACATATTTCCTATTTCAAACACTGCATCTCTCTATATATATTATTAGTAACACATGTAGGTGTACCGCTATTACAGATTGGAAAAACAAAATGATCATGTAGTGTGATATCACTAAAGCTGGAAGCTTGACTAAAATGACAACATTGAATCGTGTACATAAGGTAAGGCAAGGTACACACATTAATTAACATTAACGTACACACTTGTTTCCGTATTCAATGGTATTTAACAAGAAAATACTGGTCTTGGTGGTAATTGTCTCGATGTTTGTTTTGTTAAAGCAGCATCTAACCTAATGCCAACGTTATTTCTTAGCTAGCTAACCTGTAAAAATCGGGTCTTTGCAGATAACATTAACAGCATGTTACCCAAAATCTGCCCAGGCTACAGAAATACAGGCGCTGCATTGAAATTTTTAGTTTGAGACTGCTTAGTGCAGTGACAAGCTATCGTTAGCATCCCAGCAATTAGTCCGAGCCCTTCTCAAGGGTGACATTGCTAGCTAGCAACGAGCCACTTACAATTAACTCCTTTCTGTGCGGGTTATTGAGTTGAATCAGATACTGTCGCTTCAAATTGGCTCGTATTGCAGCCCGGTCAACTTCAGTACGTCTCTGATCCGGCGAAAGATTGAAATATTCATTTGGATCCAATGTTTTTGGCCGACTGGCCAAGGGCACTTCTTGATAATCCGCCATGATTGTTTGATGACGGACAACTGAGCAAACGTGAACTCCTGAAATCTCGCGTTGAATGGCGAAGTTCTCACCATAGCAACGAATCAAACAAGGTTACTGAACGTGTCAAATGAAATAATGAGCGCTAGTAAAAACAATCAAGAAAAAGAGGAAGATACTGTTCGCAATGACGCCGATGATGAATTCAAATATGAAGAAGTATCTCTAGAAGACGAATGGAGTTTATCAGAAGGGGAAGAAGACTTGGAAGCGACGGTGAAAGCTATCAAACACCGAGCGGAGGCCATAGCTCGGACCGTTCCCGGGGCCAACGTATCCAGCGACATAAAACAACCTCAAACCGTGGACGACTTCCTACGCAACTTTCTCCACCAATCAGGCATGACCGAAACGCTTGACTGTTTTGAGGCAGAGTGGACGGAGCTGGTGCAGAAAGGGCTGGTGGATGCAGAGCGGCTCGGTGTGGTACCGAACATTTACTCTGAAAACCAGCGCCTGGACAGCGAGCTGAAAAAAGCCAAGCAGGACAGGGAGACGTACGAGCTAGCAACTTCCGCTGCCGCTGACATCCTGCTGAGGGTCCAGAAAGCCAGAGACTTCCATCGGATGCGGCACAAGCGTGTTCACCAGGAGAAGAGCAGGCTAATCGAGGAGATGAGAAAGCTCAAAGTGCAATGCGACAACTACGAGCCTGTGGTGAATCACATGAATGAGAAATACCGAGCAGTTTTAAGGCAGACCGTGATGGTGACTTTGGAGAGGGACAAGGCATTAGCACAGGTGAACTGTCCGTCAGCTCAGCACGACACCTTCCTCTGTGTGGATAAAAGAGCCCCCAGTTCTCCAACTAGTTTAAAATAAAGACCAGGTCACATGAGTCTAATCTCTGTCATATCTGTGTGCAGAACACAGTATTTTACTTAACAAAACCAGTTGTATTACATGAAAATATATGTACTTTATTTGGATTCTAACGTCTGCACATTAAAGGCAAAAACATTTATTTAGTTACTTTTACCTATCATTGTCTTCCCGGTCCATTATGGAGAGATGTCCATACTTCACATGAAACTATGAATGGAATATATAGTATATGACACACATGGATGTAATATAACAATATCACATAAATATTTTTATGTACTACAATATACATCTATTTGTAACCTACTGATCCCTACTGACAATTTTGTTGTGTGTCTGTATCTTCTTCACATACAGTTCCTCGATAAAGCTTAAATAAAGGATTTGATCAACAGATAAAGTACCAATTGGGCTGAATTCACACATTTGCTATTTAACATGATCTTAAATATAAACGGATTGGTTACTTAAACTGTGGTAACTGTGCAGTAGCAGGAACCTCAGCGTGAACATTGACAGTCTCACACAGATTATTGTCGCATGTTACCACAAGAGGGCAATCTCTAGCAAGCTTCAGTTTCTGTTCAGTGCATTTCTTCAACAACACCAGTAAAGGGGCATGTGTTTAGCTGCACTAAGAGATGAACCACTGTACCAGTGTCATGCCTGTGAAAGAGTTGATTTGTTTTTTTACTGACAACTACAGCACTGGTGTCTATACCAGGATGAGTTGCACAATAAAAACGTCATTATCCACAGCAGAGAGCAGCATTATAAACCCAAGCTATTTGTGACTTGTTTTTTGTGGTAATGTTCCCTGTACATGAAGCAACTATTGCCTCATTCACTCAAGGGAAGGAGTTTAGTTTATTTTGTTGTTGAACTGGGTTAATTCCAGTAAAGCTGAAGTGTCATATATCTAGTTCACAGATCACAGTTCTTACTGACCTAACAGCTGGATTATGCAACACACAGACATACCTTCTCACACAGAAGTTTTCTCTCTTCTTGTACTTTGTGCTTGTACTGTGGAGAAGCACAGACATGCTGACGGAGCTCTTTGATCCAGTGAGCTCAGGGCAGGGCTACAGTGCTTGTGACCAATGGATTTATTGTCATCTCGGGACCTCTGAAGTCTCTTGCACTCTGTAGATTTGAATACAGCCATTTGACTTCAAAATTCAATGTGAGACCACACTGCTACACCAGCAAGCCTTTTCATTCTCCATATGTTCAGAGAGAGATTTGTCCTCAGATAAATATTCATATGCTTCTGCTGTGGCGGGAGCTCATTAAACCTCATGTACTTGGAGCTAAACTTTGGAGGTTTCCGAGCTGTGATTTCTCTCTCTGCCATATTTGCTTTTCTCTTGCTTCCCTTTATGTCTATTCTTGAGAACATTGAGCATTTTATCGCTCATCAGTGATGCTGACAGAGGTTTATTTTGATGCAGTTGCTGCTAAACCTTTGACAAATAACAGTGATAAGGCAGGTTTAGACGGAGTGATAAAGGAGGAAATGAAAAAGCATAAAATGATTTGTATCAGGAGTCGCTCACTACTGTTGCAAGACAAAATAATTCCCAGGAATCCGTCTTTTGTGCTGCTTTGGTCTTTTAAAATGACTTCTACGTGTGAGTCTGGCTGAGGGAAGTGGAAGCAGATTTCTATTCCAGCCACAAGTTAAATACTTTTTTTTTGCTCATTCTTCCCCAAAAGTCCCTGAAGTGGTTTGTAGAGTTAGAGACAATGACTTAATACGCTGCGCTGCTCTTTGGTGCTCATTCACAACACATCACGACCCAGAGATTCCATTACTCTGCTGCCCTCGAGGAATGTAACTGAGAAATGTAATGTTCCTTTCCACCATTATTTTCAGCTACAGTACATAATTGTTCCATTTGCCTTTTCAATTTTCACAAGTGGTTGCAAAGTCAATGAATTTGGGGGCTAGAGGCAAATATGTCGTTTCCAGCCAACATTTTCCCCCATTCCCTTTAGGTCTGAGGGAACACAGTTGCCTTTCCCAGCTTTTGTAATACATTTCCAGCTTTGTGGCTCTGTCCTAAATTCCTTTGTCTGATTGGAATTACTCCTTTGCCTGCCCATCATCCTTTGCTGCCCTTTCAGTTCCCTTTACTGACAACCCTGTCCTACTCATAGCCTGCAATGACCTGTGTGTCAAACCAAAGAGAAAGTAGAACAAGCGAAAGAAAACTTTCAGCTTCTGTGCAAATGTGTGATTTAAGACAGCTTTAGTTTCAGTCTATATTCCTCCTCTTATACAATATACAATATATTATTATATTATTATGATTTTTAGGGAAATTCATTTTTCATTTAACCCTCTGTTCTTTTTGAAATCGACTAGTTTATATTGTGAAATTGACTCCAGCATGTCTCAAAATATTCCCTCTTCTAGAAATCAGATTTTTGTGGCCATATAGTGTGCAGCAGGACACACTCAGGGGTATTTTCTTGTTTAATGTACTGAGCAAGGCAGAGCTGAGCCCATATCTCTGACTCAGCAGGCATCCATCATCTTCAAGTAAAGCTTCACAGATGAATTGGCCAGAGATGAAATTGACAAAACCATGCATTTTTCTTTCAACTCTGCTCATGTCAGCCTTTTGGATTTCTGTGGCAATATTTGCTTCAAGCACAAAGGCATTTATTGCCTGTGAATTATTAATGGTGAATTATGTGTGGACTTCTGATGCTGTCAGGCTTTTAGTATTGTGACAAAACCTTTACCTCCGCTGATTTTCCTTAGCACTTTACCTGTTTTGATTTCGCAACCATAGCCAGTGGTTTGCTAACTAAAGAGGACACCTGCACAATAAAGATCAACAGTGTTGTCATGTGCTAAGAAATGGTTACTTAAGCTAAGCACTATATGACTAGAAACAGGAGGAATCTGCCCACATTCTCCTTAATATAATAAAACTCACACCTGTTATTAGTATATTACATCATATTTCTCTTTATGTAAATCCAGTGTTATGGAGAGTATCTACTAAATGGATGGAGCTGTATAATTTATCTTTGCCAGACTGACGTCTTGTCATCAATAGCGTCAGACCTTGGAAAACTCAGTGAATTTTGCTCTGACCCCATAAATAACTCTCTCACAGCTGTACACACTGAAAGGTCAGCAGGCTGATGTATAGCACTGATATTAGAGTATTGATGCAAGAATGTATATGTATCACACATACATCTCTGCTTCTCTTGTTGTTTATTCAGTCAGTGTGATGCAGTCAGTGCCAGGCCACTGTGGCAACAGTTAATGGAAGTTGGGGAAGTGTTTGGGGGAGGTGGTGTCAGACCAGACAGGAGTGACATGAGGTGAAGGAAGACAGCCAACGCCCTGTTTCTGATCTGATGGGAAGTGGCAGGAGATGAAGAGAAGGAGCCAAAATTTAGCCCGGAAGCATGATCACTGACTGATGTCAAGAGCAACAGAGAATAGATTTGAACCAATTCAGGAATACTGAGTAGGAAATTCCTTAATTTGGCTGTCAGTCAAAAACAATGAATAGATTACAGAAAGTCTTCAGTTCATACAATAGCTTAAGTACTTTCAAGACCTGATTCAAGCTGACAGGACATCGGGCAATTTGTTAACAAGCCAACAGTTTGGTCAGATGTTTTAAATCACAGCAGCTGCTGTAGTGGTTGCCCGTAATTAATGTGTTTCACATTCATCAAATAAATATGTAAATTTAAATGAAAAGTTTGACATTTTGGCAAATGTCCTTGTTTGTTTTCTTGCAGAGTTAGAGGACAACAAAGCAAGCCCAGAAGTTTCTCTAAAGCCCACAAATGAATCTGTTATCATGTGTTTAATATGTAAAAAAGTTTACTCTTTACTCTGCTAAGCAAAGTAAAGTAAAGTAAAGTAAAAAAGTGTTAAAACAAACAACAACATATAATGTGTTATTTAATGAGCTTCAGAGGTGCTGGCTCATATTCAACATACAGGCATACTATTATTTATCAGTAAATACATAATTTATAATATAATAATCATGTTTTCAAGTGTCAAATGCTGGCATAAGCAGCTTTACCTGTAACGACTGGCTGTGTCTACTTTTTTCCCATTGTGCAGATGCTCTTTTTTGATCTGATTGTGTTATAGCTTCAGTATATACCTCAGTAATGCTGCCATGTTTCCAGATTTGAAGAATCATGTTATTGTGTCAAGTGTTGCTATTACTAAAATAATAATTTGAATTATCCCTTGAATAAATCTGACAAACTGGGGACAAACATCTGTCCTTGGATGTTGATTGTAAGTCATTAAATACACAACAACAACCCGACCAACCTTTTTACGGGAAAATCTGACATATCACTCTGCTTGCATCATTTCCTACCACACACCTATAGATTGAGGGCTTTCATATGATTTTGTTAGTGCTGATTACCATCAGCTTTGTTCTCCAGGGGATAAATGAAGCCATAGCGTAGTGGAAACAACGCCACACTCCATTACACAACCGCCATGAATGAAACACAGCGATGAGGATTCCCTTTGTGTTGACCACATATGGTGACACACACTCGGATTAAAGACCGATTTAACATTTACGTCACCAGAGGAAATGGGTTTGTATGGCTCATTTCTATTAATAACATGTCCATATGCAGCAACATATTTTTCCGTGGAATGATTTGCCCGTGTCTATGTGTTTATGGTTGTGTGAACAAAACTGACTTCAGGAAATAGGCAGAGATAATCACACCTTAGAAACACCTGTTATAGCTCTCTAGCAGGCACTAAAGAACAGTGTTCATCAATACAACTCAATAATTTATACATAATATCATATGCACCCTTTACCCTTTGTCACCTTTTTGCTTGTACGCGGTTTGTCCTTGCTTATTGTTTGTTGATAGCAAATAGAAATCAAACAAATAATCTTGACAAGTGTGTCCGTATAAATCTGTCACACTTGTGCCTCTTTCCATTAGGTCGCCAGCCTCCAGTTTCCCAGGATGTATTAGCTCAGAGGTACAGTCAGTCAGTCAGTGAGACCCTGCAGGCAGCTGTCACACACAGCAGTGTGTGTGGATGAGATGACAGTGGAGTGAGTTCAGGTTGTGTCCTTTTAGCTTTTGGTTATTTTAAATGATAAGATCTGTATATTTGTTACTGGTTCAAAGAAATCAGAATCGCATCCTGTGATGTTTTATTGATAATATCAAGTCGAGTCACAACCGGTCTGTGTGATGTTCCCCAGACCTCAGCTGAAGACCTTACACTTGTTTGTATTCTCACAGAGCAGGCTGCTGAAGCATACTCGGCACTAATTATGTGCTTCGGGGAAAACTGCAAATTTATAAATAACATCTGGTTATTTTTTTCTTTCTGTTTTTGTCTATAAACCCTTAAAATAACTGTGTACTGCACATCTACGTCATAGAGAGAGGGATTTGATCAGTAAATGAACAGGGGATGAGTCATCCCATTCACTTAGATTGCCTTCCACTTTTACACAGGCTCGTTTTCCATATCACATTGCCTCATAGTCAGGATTTTCTGGTGGCTTCGCTTTGAGTTGGCCCAAAAAAACCTTGCTGATTTATTATTTTTATTTTCAAGGCAACAGAGATCTGGAAAAAAACAAGAAACCACTGCTGAATGATCAGTTTCGTTGATTTTGCTGTTTAAAGATTAAATATGTTTGAGTACAATTAACATTTTTGTTTTATTCTATAAACTACTAAATTCCAGTTAGTTACTTTCATAAAATAAAAACAAGTTCATCTTTATTTTAACACAACATGTTTTTAGTGTTTTAACTTTTCAGTAATCAGTTTTTAGTAATCAATATTTGGTGGAATAACAATGATTTGCAATTGCAGGGGTCTCTTAATTTTTTCCAGAGCTGTATCTGGGTCATGAAACAAGTACTGTAATGTTTGTAATTTGATTTTGTGCATATGTTGACGTCAGTGTCTGACATAAGTACTCAAGCCAATCTTCTGCTTCAGACCAGACCCTGTTTCATTTCTGGCCGAATTCAAAATGACACAAGATATTTAAATAGACAGAATTAGACTCCAGAAGCAGATGGTCTGGACTGTATTAACGTTTTTTCCTTTTCTCACACATGCAGTGGCTCTCTGCCCTCGGTAGCTGTAATGTTACCCTCTCTCAAAACGAGGGTCCAGCACGGTTATCCTGCTAACATCCTCGCCAAACCTGCACTATGCACGTAACAGTTCAAATCTGTAATTAAGGACTTAGTGGTATTTAAGCCTCCCCATACTTAATTTTATGAATCAGTCAGGCAGTTTTGCAGACCCTTGTATGTGAGCTGTAATGTGTTATTCTGGGAAAGAGAGAGGAAAAGACTGCTACAAGAACATTTATACAATGTCTTAATTTCCTCTCAGCGTGTAAAAAACATTATTCAATTTTATAGAGAAAGTTCCAGTCGAGCATGAAGTGCTTAAGGTTTAAAGACGTTTGGACCATATGTCTCGACTAAATGTTTATTGAAATCTAATACAATAACACCAGAATTATTTCTGCAAAAATAAAAAACCCCAGTCTTCAGCAGGAATCTGATTAAATAGGTTACAACAAAATGGCAAAATATAATATTAATATGGGATCATTTGTGCTGTTATAACATGCAGGAATATATTAGAAACTTACAATAGTATATTAAAGTATCCATAAGTGCATACTAGCTGCTAAGCTGACTGACATAGTAATGATGAACACACTCATCACATCACACACTCAAATATCAGGTTTTTACACCATGATTTTGTTTTTGCTTAAACACCAACATATGTTACTGTGCACACCACTTGTTCCAAAAAGAGAGGAAACATTTTCATTTTGCAGCATGTGTCTTCAGTGTGCTCATTTTGGGTCTGTTCTTCCGTCATTCCCTGGATCTCCCTGAAGAGCACAGAACACGTAAACATGCAATAAATATAGTACTAGAAAAATTGTATGCAGAAGAATAAATATTACATAATGTCCTACCAGGACAGAGAAAGCCCCAGAGCGACTTGTGCTGTTCTTCTTGGAGGGCATTGACTTCACCTGTCTCCTCGCTCTGGTTACCTGGAAGTGAAATCCAAATCAGAACAGTGCTAGTGTCATACAGATGAGACGTTGTTTGTGAGGAAATCAACTGATTTCAGTGTGCTGAACGATATTATGGTTTTCTGCCCCAAAACTGAAAGTACCTCAGTCTGAATGTCTACAACAGATTAAAAAAATAGATTATGCTGCCAAGTCCACCAACAGATCCAATAAAACCACATAAGGTGTCCTTATAACTCTGTTTGACCATCTGGACTTTTCGCCCCAGTTGTTCCTCCACTCAAATGTCTCCATGGAGACTCACCTGTAGCGGGGTGGATTTCTTGTCGTTGCTAAGGAGTGAGTAGGAGCCAACACGGAATATGTTCCTGTTGTTGTTCCTTCTCTTACTTGCAGCTGGCCCCAAGTGTTGCCTGTTTCTATCAGCCTACGAAGCAGACATGGGGATTCTTGTGTCACATACACTCTGTACACACATTTGTGCTTTGTTTGAAGACATTTGATGAAAAAAAACACACACACACATACTTCCCAGCTGCCTCCCTCTTAGTGTGCTGTTATTCCAACTTACACGCTCTTATACTTTCAACATTTTAGTCAGCAGCCAATGTGGTTTCTGCGCATCCTTCTTTAACCACACAGTATGACTAAATCTTCACTGGAACTTGGTCAGCAGCAGCTACTGCTGCAAACCAGCTCCCCCGCATTTGACTTTTGCTCACTCTGACTCGTGTGTCTGTGTGACTAACAAGAGTGGTTTACCTGGATGAGAGTGTTGGGGAAGCCTTTGACAGAGACAGCCCCAGGCACGCTGGAGTGACTGAGGTGGGTGGGACCCCTCCGCTCCAACTGTCTCTTATGTCTGAACAAACCCTGCAAGAATGAGACAGTCACAACCACATCCACAACCACAGAGGGAAAAACAACAGCTCCTGCAAGTCTCCTTGTGTAATAAAGCACACAAAGTCTTATGTGTTTCTGTTTTCTCTGTTCTGCTCTGGTTTCTCATCCCGTCCTGTCTCCTCCTGCTTTATTGTGCCTTCATCATATTTAGTTGTTTTTATTTGCAAACTTTGGCATTAATAGGAGGAATCTGAAAAGAAGGTTTATTGGCGGTGGCTCTGCCGTTTCCTGCATTTCTCATTGATCGCATAAACAAAGCACTGCTATTGATCCTCTGCTTTTCCTAATAAATGGTCTGCCACTCTGAGGAACAACAGGTTTCAGTTCTCCTACTAGAAATTTGTGGTAAATGTATGAGAGTACTGCAGCAGTTTGACTCTACAAATACTTTTTTTCCTCTAAGTTATATAAGTGTGGAAATAAGAAGATTGTTTCCAGTATTGGATAACAACTATGAACCACTAGTTTTCCATTCTGTTGAAAACAAAAATGACTTCTTTAGCCCCAAAATATTTGCCTCACAATCATTTATAAAGTACTTACAGTGATTGCTGTTGACCCACATTGTAAAGGTTATTTTAGTTTTTAGCATTGTGAGATTTTAGAACAGCTGTATAGTTTAAAGGAGAACGACAGTTGTAACATACTATAGGCTGCATGTGTTAAGGCTGCAAGGATGTACCCATCTGTTTGTAATAGACAGTCAATAAGAGTTTCACTGCTCAGCACAATTACATCATTTCACAATTTAAGTAACATAATTATCTAGTTATTCAGTTTGAACTAATTAACATACAAATGTTTTGTGTTGAACTCAACCTTCCTTCACATCACGTGCTCCAACAACTCCAACAGGTAACATTTCACTCATGTTAGTGGGGGTCCTATGACCACGAGCTGCCCCCTCACAGAGAAACTAATGGATTCTAGTGTAACCCATGGAAGAAGAATGTTTGAGTGCTGACACATACCAGTACTTCAGTTAAGGGCAGCGCTCTCTGCTGCTTCTGATCCTCATACTGAGAAGAGGAAGAAGAGGACAGGATCAACAGTCAGCATCCATGCTCCATTCTTTTTATTTTCAGCAAAAATGTGAATTTATGTTGCAGCAAAACTGGTGTGATCATGACCATTCTCCTTATTTCCATAGTGTCAAAGTAAGACAGTAAGACATACTGTCCTGTTCAACACACATTGAAATCATCCCTTAACAGAACAAAACAAAAATTCCTCAGCACCCTAGACACCAAACATTTCTGGTGTGAGGCTAAAGCTGTGATCTTCTGTGTGTAGACAACCTGGGTCTGTAAAACCGAGCTGTATGTTTTTGTGTCTGTGTGGGTGTGTTAAGGATATTCATCAAAACCTGCCACCGTCCATTTGGCTTTCTGCTGTTGTGCATATTACGTGCTGATGACTCCCATAATGTATTCTGCTCCATTATAAACACGACCGACTATGGTGGGAACAGACATAAGTAAACTAAATCAAATGGACCAAATATTGCCTCTTAAAAGATGCTGCCTCTGGTATTAGTTGGCTTTTCACCACATCTGAAGCTTATAATTGTATGTGCTGTAATTACATCACAAATAACAGCTGCAGAAAAACACATATGTGGCACAAACTCCCCGAACCGAATTCTTTCGTATTTTATGTGTGGGTGAAAATCCTCCTTTTTCATCCTGCAGCCGTTTAATATGTTGTCTATCTGAGGGTGATTACTTTGGACAGAACACATGGATTGTCCGCAGAGAAATGCTAGCCACAAGTTTAAAGTATAACAGCCGGTAGCCACATGAAAACCCAAAAAGGGGGAGTTGGAGGATTTTGTTTCACAGAGGGGTATATTTTTGGTGCAGAGACTGTAAATGGCTGTAAAAACCATTACAATGAGACTTTGTTTCTACTGGAAAAAAGACTGTCACCACAGGTCAGGTTTAGACTACATCTGCCGTCCCGAGACACACATGACCACTCTTATTGCCACAGCAGCCTCTTTTGAAGTAGTCAACTTATATTCCAGCAGAGTGACCACACTTTGTCTGAATAAAAACTAACTAACTCAGCATGTGAGTTGTCATTCAATCTTACAAAGTACAGCCTTTAAAGATGCTTATTTTTGTCATAAGGCAATTAGCCGCGTCCCTCTCCGATTTAATCTAGTCATACTGAAGACACATATGAGCTAGATTTCTTGATTTAGTGGTGATTGTGCATGGTGTCTACAAAACCGATTGATTGTTGATCATAATTTTTAAGACAAACGTAAGGCAGTTTTCTTAAAAACATAAATCTAACTCATCTAACATTAGATATCATTGCGTTTCGGTGCATATTTTCATTACATAAAGAATCAACTAGAGATTTTCTTTGGCGTAGAAAAGTAGAAAGTAGAAAGTTTTCACTTTCACCGGAGAGCACAGTTAGTTATTATGTAGTCTGCTCCAAGCAAACAACATTTAAAAAGGCTCAAACAGGTTGCACTTACTCACGTAGAGTCACAACAGCACAGATGATGACAGATACATAATGAACACCCTCGTCCTTCCTTAACTATCACGTCTAATAGAAGTGCGTCTCTTACCTGTCCGTCTGCGGTCGGTCTGCTGACACACAGCTCTCCCTGAGTTACTCCTGAGCAGTCCAAGGCATGTGACAGCAGGCTTGCCTGCAGGCACAGCACGCACAGCCAGATAGTAAACCCCATGATCCAGGCAGGAACTAGACTGTTCCCAGCCCCTGTCAGCTCCCTGCTTTATACTCTCGGCTCTGCTAATGGAGAACAGATGCAGGAGAACGGGAGGCCATGCCAGCTTCACGCAGACAAACAGCCCACCACAAGCCTGTGCTGTGCGCCAGCCAGTGGCCTGCGGTCCTGCAGAAACATGTAAGACATCTTGAAGGGCCTCCCCTTTAGAAGAACCAAAAGAAAAAAAGAAACACCTCCACCTACCCCGCCACCTCAGTCCAAAAGAGGAGTATGAAGGTCATTTTCCACTTAAGCCTGTACAGCAGCTCCTTCCAGAGTGTGTTCGAAGACAGAACACAGAGAGTAGAGAGGAAACTTATGTGATTAAACATCTTAACACAACACATGAAAAATTGGTCTTCTAGTCAAGAAATTTTGCGTTATGCATTGAATTTGTCTCATGGGTGAGTGTCCACAAATCTATTTGCTTTCAAAATGTATACACACACTTTATACAGTTGTTCACTGATCCAGACACTTCAGTAAACCTGGTAGAATTGCAGTAACTATTCCTCAGTAGACCTCTCAGTGAAATATAAAGCAGCTATCAACAATGTTAATTCATCTGTCAGTTGGTAGACTACTGGAGACTGGACACTTTGAGAATTTAAGATAAAAAAACTAGTGTTTTTTTCAGTTTCTACAGTATGTTTTAGCTCATTGGAAAGCACGTTGACATAATTAATTTGTCTCTGTTGTGAGTTGCTATGATCTATAAAATGTTGCAAATCATCAAGAATCTCCAGATGGGTCAAATTGTACATGAATAGATGCCCTGTCTCAAGGTGTGTTACAGGATGGAAAGTGTGAGGGGGAGTGAGAGAGAGGAGAACCAACTCTAATGTCTTCAAGCCTCAGGCTCTTAGTCACAGAGGAATGGTCTCCCACTGGGCTTCGAAACATGCACAAAATCCTCTTATACCGTTATACATCACAGTTTGTAGTATATCAGTAAGAGATGAAGCTTCTTACTCAACGGCTTTTACGAATCTGTAATCTGTAATTTCCCAGTGACTCACAGTTTGAGTTGAAAAGAAGATGTTTATTCCCAGCTCCCAGTTTCTTTTTCTTTTTTTTTGAGATACGTTTGACTCAATGTAGGAACTGTTGCTGCAGGCATCTCCCTGGAGGTTTAGCAAGACCACTGGCTAGACAGCTGCAGGCTAACCGTGTGACTAGATGGAGCGGATGTTTAGTCATGAGGAAAGGGAAGGCAAGAGTGAAAAATGACCTCAGAACAGCAAACGTTGCTTTACTTGGCAACCAATCCAAAATGGATTCAAGGCGTGATAAACATGTCTGTAACTCATGTCAGTATCACTCCTACTGGGAATCACAGTCTGTGCTCTAGTTTAACAAAACATCAGATGACACGATTCTTGTTAGATGTGTTGAAATCATCGGTCACCGAGGTTGGAAGTTTACATTAACCTTACAGAAACCACAGTGTAAGAGACAGAAATCACAGAATTCTTGTTATAAACTGCACCCTTTCAAGTTTAAACTGACTTCTTTAAAGCGTGCCAGGGAGTCAACTGTGGAAAATTGCTATGCAGAGCATCATTTGCCTTCCGCTTGCTCCCTATGGGACGTGCCATTCAGTGGCAGCTCTCCTCTGAGCTGCTGTCAATGTGTCTGAAGATGATGCTCCATGACCAGTAGCTGTCGACGTTTTATTAAAAAAAAAAAACAGGGACACTTTTCATTTGAACATGACCAGAAACAAGAAATTAAAAGATAAACATAAATAAATAAATAAGATAATATTGTAATGCCTAACTAAGTAGTAGCCTGGTATTAGAAGAAATATATTTAGATTTCTTACTTGGAAACACATGGTAGTCTTGATATAATAATAATAAAACAGAGGTAAAAAAAAAAAAGCAAAACTACCTGTTGGTGATTAAACCAAAAATCAATAGCTGCCATTCAAAGTGTTACTTGCCATGGATAGGGAGGAGAAGTCATAATCAGTGTGTGTTCTTTATCTGGTCATAGAGAAACAAGGGACTTAAACTCATATGCAGCCATCTCTTTGGTACAGACTTAGTTTGCCAATCAATACTCCATTACAGCACATTTTCTCCCCTCCTGGCTGCGTTGCCAATAGCTTTTTGAAAGGTGCGAGAGAGAGAAAAGCTGCAAACCTCTCATGTGGAAACAGTGAAGGTAACCAAGGACGAGGGTGATGAACATGAACAAAGAGATCACTAGGCGGCCTGTTACATTTTACTTTCTGGTTATGTGTCCTTGGCTATTTGAGCATTAGCATGCTCACAAGAAGAAGCGCTCAGCTGACTCAAAGTGAATCCTAAACATGTCTTCAGTTACCAACGTCATTTGTCTTTAATCTCACATCTGTACCTCTTTTGCCCCCTGCAGTGTTTTACTGAATAAAAAGGCACTCAGCAATCACAGCCCTCATTTTATCATACTAGACAGATGAAATGCTGCTTTATTCCAACTGCAGTCAATTTTAATCTATCTACAAATTACCATAACATATCATTTTAGACATCAAAGCTCCCAGAAAGAGAAAACGTTCAGTGTGTAGACAATCAATTAAATCTTAAATTACTGTGCCCGGGGGCTCTGTGGAGACGTGACATCTAAAAGAAAAACCAACACATACACACAAATACCTCATTTGGTTTTTAAAATAGAAGGAAACTCTGCTCCATTACTTCTCAAATGCAAGAAAATAGGCCAGGTGCAGTTTCAGTCATCAGTATAACAAGAAAATGGCACACTGCCGAGATGATGTTGCTCTGCTGCTCTTGTTTTCAAGCTGGATGAAAACCCTTTTATTACTATGAAATACATTTTTTGATATTTTGCCATAATTCATTTTCATGTAACAGCTGTTTTCCAAAGGATATAATACAGCTGACAGATGTAATATAGGCTAAAGGAGAAATCCAACCCAAAACATTTCACCACTATAAACAGTAGCTATTTCTATAATGAAGCATCTTAAAACCAGGACCCTGCTTCCTAGAGGTATTTATTTTGCTCACAGCTACACATTGCATGTATATAACACCATCAGGTAGAAATTCAGTGAATCATCTGTTAGCATACTTTATAACATATATAAGAAAATTACTGAACAACTCAAAGATATTTAGGTAACTAAGCTCTCAGGATGGCTCTTGACTTTACTGGCACCATTTTCACATTTGTTTGATTTCCCATGTAGCTGTAGCTGTGGCTGTGACATGGAAGGATTTGAGGACTCAAAACATTCCCAGAAAGTGAGGAGAGCAGAGGATGATGGGTAGCGTGTTGGAGGTGAGTATGCCAAGTAGTAGCCAGATGGAGGAGAGGCTCTCGAGACAGAACACAGACAGGGATCCGATTAATCAGGTAACTAGGTATAACAGGGTTAGGCAGGAGACAGGTCGCCCTGAGAGCGAAGGCCAGCACCAGGAGGCCACAGTCCAAAAGCAGAGGTCCACAGAACAGAGATACACAGGCCCAAAATTCCAGAGCCTTCACAGGTCGGACATGACAGAAAACACAGAAGCCACAAATCCAAATCCAGAGACAGACGATAATCAGGTCAACCAGAGTACTCACAATATCAAAGAGTCAAAGGCAGAATCAGGGTCCAGTCCACAATTGCTGCAGGAAGGAGACTGAGTTGAGCTGGTTGCAGGTTTATTTGTGAGAGTGAGGGGAGAGAAATGACAGGATATGACCATATATGTCACAGACCAGAGAGCAGAGCCACAGACCGGGACCGTGACATCCCAGTTTGGGACATCCCATCAGACAGCCACAATGCACAACGTTTTGATGCAGGTCTGAAGATAGTTTGTTTGCTCAACTCAAGTTTTGTTATCTCACACATCGCTCTGTTTACAACATCCATCGGTCTGTCACTGATCTTACCTGGGGCATTGCTGCAAAAATAACACAGCTTGGGACATCTTTGGGACCTGACCAACCTACGGGTCGAGTGACGATCAAGGAGCAAAGATGTCTCCCCCTGTCTCTGCTCTGGTTACCATGGCAGCAAGGAGATAGACTCAAAAATGCGACGGAGAGCATTGGATGCGAGGAGGGAGACGACCATATCTGTATCTTGGCGAGACAAGGTGAAACTGCACTGTTTATTGAACACACCCATTAAACATACGGTGTGATGGTGGAGAACGTAACAGAACCTTGGCTTTGGATTAGAGCTGCACAATTTGAATTTTGCATCATTCGACAGCAGAGAACAGCTTCATCTCAGTGATATTCTCAGGTGGTGTGAATGGCTGTCTCGGGTTTTGAGTTCGTTCCACAGAACCTCTTTTGGGTCGAGGTCTGGGTTTTGACAAGGCCACTCCAAAAGGTTTTTGAAGCCACTCTGTAGTAAATTTACTCTGCCCTTCTTCTGAGCTTCAGGTCACAGGCAGCCATCCTGACCTTATCCTGTTAGAGACCTTGATCTTTTCGTCTTCCTCTCTGCGGTGGCAAACTGTGTAGGTCCAGAGGCAGCAAAGCAATTAACTCAAACTACTAAATCTGTTTTGAGACAACAGTTCTGTGGTTATGGACAAATCTATAAATAAGAAGATGAAACTTGTTGAACCTACAGGGTTTTCCACCAGTTTGTCACATACAGCCTGTGATGTCCTCTGTGTCGTTGGAAGAGCAACAATACGTCTCACAAACATGACATACATTATTTCAGGTTGGCTACAGACTGGGAATGAAACCCAAAGTGGATTAAAAACCAGAATCTCTCTCTTTGACAACTAAACTTTGAGTGCAAAGCTAAATTTGTCATCTTGCTGGTCACATTCCTATTGTGCTGATATAAGCATATTCCAGATTCAATTCTCTGGTGGAATGTAAAATCGAGAAGTGTTGCTAAATCTATAATCTTCCATTATAGAAATATCTTGCGGGGCTGGGTGGCTAAAACAGAAACACCTCCTTTGTAAACAGCTGAGGCTGAGCTTGGCTGGAGAAACTATTGGCAAGTATACTGGGATATGAAGTGGCTGGCAGATTTACTCTCACTCATTCACATTTGTGAAATAAACACAGCAAAGGAGGGAGGTTAGCGGGCTTCTGTGCTGTGTGACTAATATAGTCTGGAGGGGACCGAACAGACTATTAATACTGTAAGTTGTGGTTTCTAGACACTGGAGACTGACAGAAACATCTTAAAGTATGACTACTAATCCAAAAAGCTTTGCACATGAAAAACACGCTCCAATGTCCGAGTCCAGCCACAAAATGCAGAGCAACATTCACAGTACCTGCATTTTCCTGTGCCAGTTATTTCCATACACTGTATTTTTGTTAATTTTTGAACAAAATGTAAACAGGTCTCGTGAACTTGCGCCGGCAAAGTGTTTTCCAACACCTGAGTAACCAGCTGCATCCAGTACCGACAGCTTTTGCTAGAGATGCATTTAGTGTATTCAGGAAGCACAGCAGTGGTTTTCCAACATGTGTGATTTTCCCTTGCTCCTGCTGTAACTCATTATTCAAGCCAGAGGACAATTAGGGCGGGTTTATTGGCTATAACGTGGGAAATGGCTTTGTGACTCCTTTCCGTCACTGAAGCTCCATCCACCCTAGGGGTTTCTGAGAAAGTGTTTATCAAATGTGTTTTTCTCCCCCATCTTTATAAATTATCTACCCTTTCCTCCTCTAACCTCTCACTGTAAATAACAGTGCAATGCATGGATGGAGTGACTCACTGTGTTTGTTTGGTATTTGCGATGCTTTGTTTCCAGCACTGGAATGGCCACTTATGGGCAATTAGTCATGCTGAGTAGGCAGAGGCTTCACCTCCACTCTGTCACTGACACAAAAGACAATGTTTAAATAAAATAAACTGAACCACTTCAGACTGAACAAAGAGTCTGACGGAGAAGAGGCAAATATGCGTCTCATACACACATAGTGCAGCGGTATATAATAACTAAGTACATTTACCTAAATACTGTAATGAAATTCAGTTTTTCCATTGTTTAGTACGTCAGACTTTTACTTCACCACATTTCCAGGACAAATATTGTACTTTTACTCCACTGCATGTGCCTTATTAAATTCTTTTCAATCTAGACTAATAAACCAAAACACAACGTAGTCATAACAGTTTATTGAACCCCAGTCATATATTACATATGGTCACAACAGCAACAGTCATATATGATAATATATATACTATCCACTGACACGCCATGAACCTTTCTGCTTCAAGACAAATTTTACAGTTGGTATTTCTAGTATTTTCCAGCTAATTGTTATTTTGTATTTTGAGCTAATTTATTTGTAATGTTTTGAATACACTGTAGTATATTTTGACTTTTACTTAATCTGAGTAGTTTATCCACCACTATCACTAGATCCAAAATCAATACTATGATCATGTGGTCTGTCCTAATTTAGGCCTTTAATGCTTTGATACATAAAGTAATTACAACAAATCTAACAAACATGCTTTATAGATTAAACACATACTTACAGTTTGTCACAATTGCTAAAACACTGATCTCCATTAATTGAACCAAATTCTCAGTGACATGAAATCATCTCATTTAGAGAAGAGAACAGGTAATTGTTTCGTGCTCTGCAACATTTGATACACAGCAAACTATAATAGTAATACTACTCAACATATAACTTTCCGGGACTAAGCATTGAACCAGTCACCCTTGGGTTTAAAGGCGAGGACTCTACCCACTGAGCTATCAAACCACCCCATAGAGAGACAGACATAATTGGCCGTGCAGACCCCACACTAAGGATAATCTTTGTGATTTTGATTGTGCAGTAATGTGGTTTTCTGATGTTTTTGTGCTGATTGTAGATATCACTCTGACTATAATAATGTTTTGCTAAATGTATTTACAATAAACATTTCCTGTTAACTACATGCTGTGGATACTGTGTGCTAAATTATTCTGTGTAGTGTCTAACGAACGCTCTGTGGCGAATATAATTTTACTTGCTATGTGTCTGATCTGAACACAGTGTTTGCTTTTGAACACAGGATAACTAAATTTTGAGGTGATAGTTTGACTTTGATGTAAAAGTATTTTGGATTTTATAGGTATGTATTTAAGGTTTCAAGAAATGTGTTTTAACAATTGTGGAGAAACTGTAATCATGTATTACTCATAAGGAGGTCAGTCTTCTTCTCCTACTGGAAATTATTATATTACTATTATATATTATATTTATTGTGTAACCTTGAGTCACAAGGTCTGAGTAGTTTTATTGTCATAAAAATCTCGTAATAATTCTAGAAATGTTGACTTTGAAAGAGGTTGTTAGCTGGCCATAATAATATTGTTGACAACCACAGTGGTCTAAGTGTTAGGGGCAGTAGCCTTCACCGTGAAGAGAGAAGTTGACAAAATGAATATTACCACTGTGACCAAGTGGACACAGCGCCAAGCTTATGGACGTCAGTATGGATCATGGATCGCTGAAGAGTGACTGGATGTTGAATGCTGCAGGTGAAAAGTGCATCTGACTCAGCTGCCTGAGCACAGAGAATGTGACACTGTCTTCGTAGCATATGCTCATTACACATCGAAGACATAGATGAGGTCTGATACAGTAGGGCGCATTGAGCTTTTTTTTAGCCTTAGCGCTCATAGTACAACTGATTTACAACTGACAGCATCCTACTAGACCCTGAACATATCATGAATGCATCTTTTGTACTAGAGAATAGAATAGTATCTATTTTACCTTCTATTTTTTTTCTTTACTTTTATATCTTCACAATATTTATCTTTATTAGATAGTTTTTGCAAGATTAGAATCTTTAAAAAGTATGATTTACTAATACAATGCTAATGTATGATTTCATTGATCGTCACTATATAAAGTGGTTCAAAGCAGCATATTTTAACAATTGCTACAAATGATGTTCAACATTGTTTAAAATACACAGTTTTCTTGGTGGAGTACTTTTACCTTTTTCCTTTAAGTAATGCTGAGAAGTTGTATTTGATATTTTTACATAGGGTTTTTACATATCAAAGGGTATTTCCACTTGTAGTGTTACTTTTTCTGCACAAGTACTTTTGTTGAGATGAAAAAACATTCAGAAACATTATGAATCACTTGTTTCTAAATGAGGTGAGGCTTCTTCGACAAATGATAGAATTTGTTAATTTAAGAAAAGTCACTATTGTTGAAGTACATGTTAAAGGGTTTGTCTAGTGACTAAATAGGAATCAAGGTTCAATGTGATATGATGATCAACTTCCTAAACTAGATGCTTTCTTTGGTGTCAGTGCCACGTTCTGGGGACCAAAAGACAATCAGTGATTTATTCTTTATAATTCAGAGAACAAAATAATGGCAGTGAGCATTTTGGAGGCCCCCCCTGGTGGCTGAGATTACACCTGGTCATTCCTTGATCTAGTGAGTGCAGGTATGACTGGTGGGTGTGTTTTCTGCCTGCACTAAGTTACATGACAAATTGTTTCTTTTCCAAAAGAATCGTTACTAATTTTCCTGACGAAACAGCAACAAATCTACTCACACTGCCTGATGATTCATTGACCATTTATACGATTTTGAATGCTGACATTTGGTGAGATCATGTACAGTAGTGTGCAGTGAGACCCAGAGAGGAAAGGAACCCTAAATGCCAGCTTTGAGGCTGTGGAGCTATGATCTATCTCCAAACACACACAGACTGAATATTACGGCCAACAACATCCACATACAAAGATGTGTGTCCCAAGAACACACACCACCAGAGTGCTGTGCACCACCACAGGCTTTCAGTGGTACTAGTCCGTCTGACTTGCCGATAGCATTTTCTCTTGGCGGCTTCTGAAAATGACTACATTACGAGATTAATGGGATTGTCAAGGTGTGTAGCTGTCTCGTAACAATCCCCACTGTATGCAGTCTTTTTTGAAATACTGAAGGAAAACGTCTATGAACAGGGTACAAAAGTAAAGTTCCACTACAAATCTACTGATGTAAATGCTCAGTAGGTGACTAAGCAGCGAAACGTAAAGCTTCAACAGCAGAAATATCGAAGCATGAAGCTTTTTTTCAGAGGCTTTACTTAAACGTGTGACCAGATGACTGCTAAAACCCTACAATGACCCCCTCACTCTACAATGAAACTACTTACTGACCCACTATAGCTTGCTGGATTTGTACAGAGACTGCACTCCTTTATTCCAATCTGTCACGCTGACACCTGCTCAACTCTTCCCCCTTCGGCTTACCTTAGAGTTTGCCTTGTGCGAATTGTCACTTTTGAGTTTTCCCCACCTCGCCTTTGTTGTAGTTATGCCCCAGCAGCTCGTGTGTTTGTCTTCCAGTATGTTTGTTTCCCCCACTATGACTAAATCCTGCAGACAAAGCAAGAAGCCGCACTTTAACAGGCCAGACACATATTATTCAAATCTCCAAGCTGTGAGCATGAACCATAATAACCACGCTCATTTTATCATATTTGCTCAAGTTCAGTTTTTGAATAGTCGCCCACCATGCTCATACATTTCCATATTTCCATATGCTGTCTCGTTTACTTTCAAAGGATGGTGTTTAGAAAAGTGAACAATCTAAAGTGAAAATGAACAAGAAGCGGTTAATGTGCCCCAGTGTGTCAAGGCTCTGTTTGAGGTGGTGTCTAAACATCTACTCCTATTCAGTCATGAGCTAGGGTTAATGAAGACTTACAGGAAAACCCACACACAGGAGATTAGCTATAGCCAAGCAGAACATCGTAAAGAAATAGTCCAATAAATTAAATAAAAGTTATGTTGTCATTTGTGAATGAACCCATACAAACCGTGTGCTCCAAGCTTAAATATTGCCATCACATTTTGTGTTCGCTGTTACTGGGTGAAACTCAGACACACTCTAAGATGAGCTTTACTACAGCAGGGCTATGACTAGCTTTTCACATATTGTATATAGACCAAGGGTGTGGACCATAATGACTAATAGCAGATACCTTTGACACTGTTTACTGTGTGATAATACAATGTGTTATGATCTAACAGAGACTGTATTACTTTGTCTCTCTGGTGGTATTGGCACAGTAAGTAGTGGCTTTGTGAATGGATCAGACCTCCTACTTCTCCAGGAACAACAGTGGTACTCGGGATGCCCAGGTATCATCAGGAAAAGAAATGGGATTAAAGATCAGATCAGCCAAGAACGGAAACAGACTAAAGTGTCTCTGCTTTCCAACCTGTGAAAGCTCCATCCCGAGACCGCTTTGTGTCACCATGAATACAGGAAGAATCAAGGTTGGGTGCCAATCCCTCACCTCGCTCACAGTGCGCCCTCCCCCTCCTCCTCTCTCCGTGTAAGACAAACCTCGTGATCACCCATTCAGCGGTGCCTGCGTCTGCTCCTTTGGGGGAAAAAAATAATAAGTCGACTAGCCGAAGGGCAGGAGAGCCAAAAGTATCCGGGAGACAGAGTGGTGTCGCGGAAGTTTCCACTCGCGGCGGCGCATCCCTCCGCGCCTTTTTGTCATTATCTGGATAACGTGAAAGAGACTGTAACTGGCAATCATCCGGGACCCACTGCTCCTGTGTAAGTGATTCTCCACATCAACTCACTGCGAAAGCCTGCCATAATAAGCAGGGATGAATGACAGATTGAAACGCGAGCCTCCGTGGCAGGTGTCCGTTTCACATTGTGCAGGCTCGGAGCGTGTTTGCGTAGCGCAGTGTGGGAGCGCACGTTTCTCCGAGATTTATTTCATTCCCCTCTCCACTGCCGTTTTCTGCAAGCTGTGCTTCATGGGTTTTTTTTTCCGTATAGGTGCTAAAGCTGACATTTGTCACCGCAGGATGTCGCGTAGATGTTGCCCCCACAGTCACCGCGAGCGTGGCGGTCTCAGCGAGATGGATAGGTGCAGGTGTAGAGGAGGGAAATGCGGCGGATGGGCAGCATGGGAGATGTGGAGGTGATCAGGTAGATTCGCCTCGCCAGCTCGACACACTCCTGAGTTCTAAAATAGAAATCTAAAGAAAAAAAAAAAGCAGATGCAAATGCGAGGAACTGGTTTGAAGAAAGACATTAAAATGTTTAGATTCAATTAGCAGAAACTATTGCAATAAAGAGCTATAACCCAAAGGAATGCTGTTAAGTAGCAGGTAGCTGAAGTGGACAGTCTATGTACTTATGTGTAATTTCTTCCTTGCTGCTGTTTTGGGATGGTGGCTGTCACCTGTTGAGAACACCACTAGATCAAGTTGGGAAGCTTTTTAGGGAGACATCAGGAAGACATTCACCCGCACACTGCATGAATCAGTCTGCTATTCTGAGTAATTCATTCAGGGAAAATAGAGATTGCTCTGCCAAATCTCCAACCCCTTCTCAATATTTGTGTCTCGGTAGTTCTCCACACTTCCTCACATGCACAGTGACTGGGAGGCAGACTTTAGGAGCATTTTAACCAAACGTTTTTACGTGTGTGTATGTTCATGGCACCTCTCTTGCTCTGCATGTACAGTAGTGGTAATTGGACAGGTAGTGATGGATGTGACACAGCAGGTAAAAGTCAAACAGGGAGAAATGATCAAAGATCTCTTCTTCAGACTGTGAGGATTGTTAATCAACTATGGTATGTCGAGCAAGTGTAAGTCAACTGATGTTTATTATGGCATCAACTTAAACTCGTAGCTGCTCTACAGGACTACTATTTGATGCTAACTGGGTCGCTGTGTTGAGTGACACATACTTAAATAATACAAAACACCACAAGCATTTTAAGTGGACATATATCCTAACAGGAAAGGGGAAAGTGTTGAATATAGATCTACTAACGTTCATTGATCTGTGATGTGTTGACATTCAACAGGAGTCAGGTGCATTACTTCACATTTCCAACACAAATCTAGACTTTAACTGTGTTAGAATAGTTTAGTGTACTCACTGTAAATTTCACTGCAGATCATTGTTCATTGTTTATTCAGTGCAGCCATAACAGTTATTTCAATGGTGGTGGAGGAGGTTTTGCTACAAAAGAAGTGATGTCAATGCATACAACCTGTTGGACTCGTACCAATATTACAATAAGAGTAATGTCTCCCGTCATTCTCTGTTTTATGCTGATTTGCATAACCACTTAGTCTGATCTTCTCTCAGGGATGCTAAGTGTGATTGAGGTTTCTTTGGTTGATTAGTAGTGTCATAAATTCATTGCTAATGACAGACCCTGTTCACACTGTGCTTGTTACTGTACAGTCAGATGGTGGAGCAGTTGGAGGAATAGACATTTGGAGTATGTTCCCCTCCCCTTAAAAGCTGTAGTCCACCATTTTTGTTGCATCTCTTTTCCCGTCAGTCTGATTGTGATGACAGTGAACTTGTGTTGGGTTGCAAAAACATCTTTAACACCTAGAGCATGTTTCTGCTGTTACGTGATTGTAAGAAGACAAATGATCCAAGGAGACAAATTAAAGCCCTCACACACAAACCCAAGCCTCCTATTTAACCTCCTAAGACTCAAACTCTTTTAGGGAACGCATTTTTAATTTCTCTAATTTTGCTATTTTGGGTTAATTGTGACCTGATAAATGTAAAAACAAATAATTATTTTTTCACGTGATGTAGTTTCTGAGAAAACACATGTTCACATATGATAACAAATGTTTTGAATTTCGATATAAAAACTATAAAGACACAATTGAGTAATTATGTGCAAAACTCAACCGAATGTAAAAAACGAAAACTCTTCACCTTTGAGCAACGGCTCATTTGAAGTGCTGCTAACAGCTGCTGGAAGATGTTTGTCTGTAACAAAGTACAAACAGTTTAAGTATAATGTTTTTTTGGTCTAGACAACCCAAAATGTGATGTTAAGGGAAGACCATTGAGCTATTCACACATATTTTCATGTAATGTAGACAATTTCCTGCACGTATTTACTGCTCATCAATGCATTGTGCACATTAGCAAAATCCACATGTGCAAAGTTAGTCCACTGTGTTGACCTAGATCAGAGGAGCATTTGAGTGAAGTCGTGCTCGATCTCATTTGTTCTTGTTGTGTGAGAGTGTGTGAAGTGAGAGTGTCTAAAACAAGCAATTCATTTAGCGCTTGGCTGCACCTGCCCTCTAACAGGGCTGTGTCCTCAGCTCGACCATCCACTGCTAATGCTCTGAGGTGATAGGCAGCAGCAGAGGCAGGTCCTCTGGAGCTCTGTGTAGGATGGTGTTTTGATGTGTTAGAGTGTATTAGGGATTGTTTGGTATAAATGTATTTTCATTTAAGACATGGTTGAATGATGCACATATGACTTTTGGGGGGAACGACAGGTTCTCGCTCATTCTCCTGAGATGCATCAGTGTGACCTATTTTCTCTACTGAAGCCATTTTATCTTTCTCAGTGTTGACTGTGTCAGTGTGAATGAATTTCTCCAGGAACCTGACAGTATTGTACTGGTGTATATATACTTGTAGTCAAAAGCCAACAAAATATTTGTACATTTTGTAACAAGCTGTGTTCCACTTATGAAAATGTGCTGTTAACAACAACCTGCTTGCCTTCATAACTAATACACATCAGGATTGTTGACAGGGTACGACTGGTAGAATAACGAGCTGCAAAAGAGGATTTGACGAGGCTCCTATTATCTGACTGGTTTGTTCAACCAGTACTACTTTGCTGTAGATTAAAAAAAAACAAATTTACATTTACCGTGGACGCATCTGTGAATATAATTTGAAGCACTACATACATACACACACACTCCACCCCTAGAAAGGTGTTAAAAATGTTTGGGTTATGGTGTAGAGAACTTCAGCTAGATTAGGTAGAATAAGATGACTGAATGATGTATGTAGTGTGTCTCCGTCCTATGTGAGTTGTACCTAACCCATCTTATATTTGGCAACGTGTACGTTTTGTTAAATGCATCCATCTCAATCCCCTCCTTTTCCGAACCGTAGCACAGTTTTCACTGGTACCGTGTAAGTCAAAATTATTGTTTGTGGTTATTTGTAACTCGAGTGTCAACCGATCCAGTATGGGAAAACTGGTTTGTGATCCACATATCTGATTTAGCCAAGGTTTTATGCCAGACGTCCTTCCTGATGCAGCCCACTCCATTATCCTGCTTTATTTATGTACTGGCATTGAGGGAGCACTGGTTCATGCACCCTCAGTTGTTGGGTTTTCCATTAAAATATATATAACAAATATAATAAAGTTTAAGGAACGGGCACATTGGTCACTTTCACTCAGGGTAACACATGTCAGTACTGAGCATTTTGTTATACAGTCAGGTGTCTCGCATGTAGTGAGCCATGCTTATATGCAGACAACTGACAACAACAAAACAAGAACCCATGCTCCTGCTGGCTCAGCGAAAGCACATAGGATGAGACATGAGACATAGGATGGCTGTCACCTTTATGTTCTGCTATGTTACTCACAGTATTTCCCCCACTGAGAGCTGTACTGGATATAAATATTGTGTGCAAGAACCCATTGATAAACTTTGATAGCAGTTCATCCCATGGATCCGTCAACACAGTGTTACAAATGTTAAATTGTCTGCTGGAATATAAGTACACTTAAGACATGCATATGCATACATTCATGCTAATGCATTGATGTACATCTTGCTGCGGACAGTTACAAGTGAACGTCTGTAGAGTCTGTGAAGCCTGTGTGTCACCAAAGCTTCAGAGACAGATGCTTCATCGCTGTCCTTGACACCACTCACTATAAAAAGAAGGCCTGAATTATTGCCTTCCCTTGTGACTTTACAATAATGCCCATAAAGTAGTGGCGCATTAATCTCCTCTGTACACTAGGACAGCATCAGGAATCAAAGATACATTTGTTAGACGAGCTAGCTATAAGTGTGTGTATCCTGTATCTTCACATTTACTGTGTAAAATGTGATTCTGTCAAGGAACGGGGCAAGGTCTCTTATCACAGCATCTGAGTGAAGAGCGTCTCTGAATGGCATTGTGACAGTCTACATTTACACTGTGTGATTAAACGCACTTTTTCTTTCTTTCCCACTGTAGCTGAGACATGTACACGCATGTTTCCATTTGCCACATTGTGTTATACGTTCCCACTTATGCAAATAACCTCGATCTTTCAGGTTAAAATACACTTAAAGCTTAAACAAATATTCTTCAGGTGTCCTAGAAACTTTTCAACAAAATGAGAACCACGTTATAGAAAAACCTATCGTTGTTTACCGCTGTTGGATCCTGAATTTCAAAAGATACCACAAAAGTCGTTGGTGTACATTAGTTTGTCCAGGCATGGCTACAAGTCGCTGGCTGAACTGTAGGAATGAGTGAGAGGTGGGGTGCTCTGTTGATAAAGCTATTGGCCCAATAATAGAACGGACATAATTGTCTGGCCTTCTGACTCATCGCTGCACTCTCTGCTGATGCTCTCCCATCTTGTTTAGACTCTGCAGTTAATGGGTCTTCTGCTTCTATCTCTCCATCTGTCTCTCTCTCTCTCTCTTTCTCTTCTGTCATCCCTTTGTTTTACTTTTATGGGCAGCCACTCTGTCGCCTCTACATCATCCTTTCATCGTCCTTTCTTTAGATCTTTCTCTATCTGAACTTGCTTACGTCTGTTGCAGCCCACAAAGAACAGGTGTCGGACTTTTTCTAAGTCAGAGAAAATCAGATCTGTATCTTGTAAATCCATATTATTTGTGATTTACAGTGCAGAGCAGAAGTTGTCAACAGTTTTAAAAAGACATAAAATTAAAAACAATAACAATTTGGGCAGATAGATAGAAAACTGATATAGGTTGCTGTTCAGAAACATGAGATCGATCATGTAACGTAGACGTGCACCATGTCATACCTTTCATTATAGCAATGGGCGTGAATTTAATGTGATAAAAAAGTGGCATTTTGCAATATAAATAATATAGCAAAAGTGAAATTCCTTCTTTACGTTCCTGGGAACAAAGGCTGACAAAGTGTCCGAGAGAAGGCAGTGTGTCAGTTGATTTAATACTCAGAAAGGGATAGTATCGATGTTTCATAGAAATTCAAGTCATTCTCAGTCAGTGTATAGTGCATTTATGTGTAACAGAAACTGCCAACTAGTTTCACAACAAAACACAACAAAACATTTAGTACTGTAATCTTTTCCAACCTCACACAGGACTCTCGACTCAGGTCTGCAGTTTGTCAGTCCTACACAGTAAATGCCCTGCATTGACCCCAACCACCTCCTTGTGACTTGCTCTGCATTCATGAATGCTTCCTTCATCAAAACATACTCTTAATACTATTACATTTGCCACAAAAGTATAATTACATTTGCAGTTAAGTTATAAAGGAATGTCATTTCCTTTTCAAAAGACAGTATATGAGTATAGCATCTTCAGGTGAATCTATATGAATTAGCAGTTTTTTTGTGATGTTTATTATTTATGGCGCAGAAGTAGCAGTACTTTCCATTCTGAATATATTCAGGGCAGTATAAGTTGTTTGGTTAACATTTTTAACAACAAGTTTGGTTTTATTTCTTCCTTCACAGGATAATTAAATCGGTATCAAAGTAGCAATGACCCGAAATTGGTGAAAACAACAATCTTTGCATCCACTACTTTCAGCAGCTCAGATATGGAGATTCATGCTGCAGGCAAGCAAAAGCATGTCACCACAATATATTTAGTTTCCAAGTTAGCAAACACTGCAGCATTAGTTGCATGTTGAGATTGGTGAGATTTAGATTGTGCCTTTTAGTGGACCTTTAAGCTGCATTTCTTTCTAATAGGCTTTTGTAAAAATTTGACTTTTATATTTCTGTTAGTTTCATCATGAGCCGTGCCACAGATACATTAAACTTCTTTCATTGTCAGGTTTATTAATGTTTAGCTCAAGGAGAGTGAATTAAAATACACAGACACTGTTACTTTTTCTGTCTCTGCCCCCAGGGTCTTCCCAGCCTCGGCCCCCAGAGCAGCAGAGCTACTGCCTCCCCTTTTCTTCACTTCTTGGACCAGCAGCAGCAGCTCAGCGTGGCGAGGCCAGGAACGATGGGCCGGAAGATTGACCTGTCGGGCCTGACGGATGATGAGGCAGAGCACATCTTGAAAGTGGTCCAGCGAGACATGAAGCTGCGAAAGAAGGAAGAGGAGAGGCTGAGGTGAGATGCGATTCCGGCGCCATTTCTAGTGTTTTTACACATCAGACATATTTGGAGAGAGGGCATTCAACCATAACTACAGTAGATATAAACCTCTTGCATGGTCCTCCGCCTTAAAAAGTGGTGCTGGTGAACATTTAAGTCTAACAGTCAACTGCAGGACTTTATAAAAATTCAGAAAAACAACCATATTCATCTGCACACCAAATATTACTGTAACTGTAATCATACTGTATCATGTGTTGGTGTCGGCTTTTGGCTTTGCAGAGAGGTGATTTAATTTATTCTGTTTAATTAACTGCTTTGGGCAACAACCAATCTTCAGGATGAGTGTTTTTGCTGCCAGTCATTCCAGCAGCAAATCTCTATGCATTTGAAGGCTCCATTAGGACGGCCAAACATTCCTCGCTGTTAGGAGTTTCTTTAGCTTGTGGGCTTTGGTTTCCATGTATAATCCACATCTGTTTACCATGATTTTACTTAACTTCTGCTGTGCTGACATCTGGAATATGGACACATGTAAATTAACGTACAGATTTTTCAGCTGCTGTTATTTTATAGTTTATTATTATGACAGAGTCTGAGATTAAGGGGGAAAATGCTTGTCTGGTATTTTCAGCTTGTAGCCTGTCAGGTCTGCGATGTTCTGTCAGGCTGGGAATCAGGGCTTCGCTCACAGCTTCTTACTTAACGTGTGACAAGTGCTGGCCCATTCTTTCACTCTCTACGTCCCACCTTACCCACCCTGTGACAGTGCACAGTCACATGCTTCAGGCCGTCAAATATACGATTCGATCTATGGTGGGCAAATAGTGCAAATGTTATTTTGGAAGTGTTACAAATGCAAATATGATTTACAGTTGGTTTGGGAGAAAACAGGGAACAACTACTGGTCTCTGAACATATAAAGCCTCACCCACTCTTACTGTAGTTAGCTGCTCAGGAGAATCAGAAGTCATTAGCTCTGCCCATTTATAATAAAATAATACTGGACCCACTCACTATTTTTCACAGCTTTAGCTTTCTGTGCTATGAGAGTGGAAGGATGAGTAGTCTCTTCTTAAACGGTTCATCATATTGGAGGTATTTGCATAGTGCATAGTGCTTGCACACATTCACAGCTTTCTTCCATCCATCCACAGGTCGCATTAAATCCATAATGCTTTTTTATTCATGAGCATGTAAGCCTTTGTGTTCACAGGAAAATCTAGTAGCATGTTTATACGAAATGATCAAAGGTTAAATGTTTGTATTTGCTGGTTGACCAGGGGAACAGGGATCTTCTGATAAGCATGTTTTTTTGCTCATACCCCTGGGGAAACGGAGCGAAAGGATTTTGCACATGAGCAAATTAATCCTAAGATCCAAAATGCTGAAATGAGAAGTTGCACTCTTAACAGCAAATAAAGTGCAGTTCTACCTTTAGTTAGTTGGGCTCAAATATTCAAATTAAATTACAAATGAAATGTTGTTTTTCACTGCTGTAAGCTTTATTTCATTTAGAAAACTTACAAAACATGGACACTAT
Source organism: Microctenopoma stevenorrisi (assembly GCA_032270685.1). NCBI lineage: Eukaryota > Metazoa > Chordata > Actinopteri > Anabantiformes > Anabantidae > Microctenopoma > Microctenopoma stevenorrisi. The sequence goes on from JAUMTR010000012.1 coordinate 18,785,966, forward strand.
GTTTACTACATAAACTCCAGTGTGTCTTGTGTTGTTTCAAACTGCTGAAGTCTTAAAGTTTCATTGTGACTAACGTCACAACAAAATCTAAAATATTTTTTGCTGACTTTTAAGTGCAGTTGTAGCCTGTCATTTTGTAAACACAAATGTACTCCTTTGGCCACCTAGCAGGTACAGCAGCAACTATTGTGTTGTGGAGGTTTTTCAAATTGAAACGTGATCCTCTGTTTTTGTGTTCTTTAGTGATTACACTGCTTCACTTGCTAAACTGAATACTAAACATCTTAGCAGTACTCCATGGAGCATAACAAAGTTACTTCACAAACCAGAAAGCAGCTGGTGGTCAGTGCTGCTTAGGCCTCAACCTATTTTGCCAGAATCAATTTCAAAGCAAAGACGGTGTATTCCTAAATTACTGGGCTGTAAAATGTTCTTCCACTGAGCTGTCACGAATGATCAAAGGAAATGTATTCCTCCAAGGCTGTTATTACTGCTGTTTACTGCTGAAGGATGAGCAGATTAATGTAGATGTAATCACAGACGTACATTTATTAGGCAACAGTTATTCATAAATGTAATCACATGCTTCATTTGAAGCCTTCGTCCAAAATGTTTAGCCCAAGTTTCCATTAGATGTAATCTGACATTTAATTAAGCTCGTTTTAACTTTACAGGCTATCAACTGTTTTGGATTTCATACACAGTATTTGCTTGTCTATACAGTGTGTGTGTGTGTGTGTATGTATATATATATATATATATATATATATATGTTTGTCTTTGACCAATACATTTTAGTACTTGTGTTTGACTCGATTATTTAAAGTAGGATCAAGTACTTGTTACTAAAGAAATGTTACATGATTTGTCCTTGATGAGTTGCAGGTTCTGGTGGTTGTTTGTTTCTACAGTATCTTAGGAAAGAAAGTGCTTGTGTGAGGATCTTATACTAGACACTGACAGCAGCTGGTCAAATTACAGAATAAGAGCAAAAAACATTTTTACCTTTCATTAGAATAAGAATATGAAAGGTTGTTTACAGCAGATGGTAGCTGATTGTTTCAGCAGGTAACGCTCTCCCTGGGCATTTTTCTCTTCCACGCATGGCTGGCATTTGTTTTTCTTCCCTGACAGAAGTCAGCACAGCAAGGTTGTAAATTACCCTGTTGACGGATCCATGGGATAGTTTACGAGACGCACTTTAAAAGCTCAATTTTTATTTTCCCCCATGCTGACTAATAAGAAAGGTCGGAACTTTTGAAAGACATTGACTTCTGCCTAATAAATACTGAACTGAGTACTAAATATATAAATAAGATCATGCATAGTTCGGACACTTATCGGAAGCTTGTTTTTAAAAACAATTTTTAATCTAAAACATTTTTTAAAGGAATGTTTACAAAAACATAATCATCAAACATTAGTATTGTCTTCTAACAGTACATTGTGCTTTCTAATAGACGTTTATTCAATTAACTTATAGGTCTTTGACAGTAGATAATACAATAACTAAAGTCAATCTAGTTTCTTCAGTATTACTGTGTTAGTCACTTCACTTAAAAAGAACATAAATGTTGTTAATGTTATTAGCACCACCTGTGCTTTCTGTACTATGACTGTGACAAAGACAAATCTTACACCTCCACTCACACCATTTATAATAATTGAAGTAGTGATGTTCTCCCTCTATTAAAAGAGCCATTGAAAGTTTTTCTCTACCAGCGGGGCTGTGGAACGATGCTTTTACGAGTGGTTTGCTGTTTAGTTAGTTCACATTGGCAGTTGGTGGAAGTAATGTGCCAAGAAAAGACACCGTGCACCCTCAATGGGAAGAAAGAAAACTGCTTGCAAACAAACATGTATATAAATAGTGCAGATTTGCTAATTTCAAACCACCATACATCTGCAATGTAAATCTTTTATGGTAACATAATAACCTCAAGGGTACAGGAATAGGAAAAGTGACTATATATCCCAAAAAAAAGTAATACTTATAACCGCTAAGGGAGTTTAGAATTAAATATACAATACCTCCCTAATTACCTTATCAGACAAGTGACCCTGTGAAATCCCTAAGTACATTTCTGAAATAGTGTTTTACCATCAGTTCATTAGCTTTTACAGACAGTGTTGACTTTTTATTTTGTTTTCTCTCAATCAATGTCCTCTTGTTGTGTTCGTCTGTCCTTGTTACGTTTCCTGCTATTAGCTTCAAATGTGAAGCACTCGGTTACTAAGATAAGCGTTCGTACACAACTTTCTCTGCTACCGAGCGGCGTTAGCGGGATTCTGCCAATTAGAGAGGGTGAGCAACTCAACCTGTGGCCTCCATCAACTCGGTGGCCATCCAGCTGGAGAGGCTCATTATGGAGCAGCGGGAAGCTCGGGGTTGCACAAGTGTGGGCATACTTAACAAACAGCTCAAGCTCTCCTAAGGGAGACGGACTGCAAAATGTTTAGAGATAGAAATAACTATCCACCACTGTCTGTGACCGAGCAGTGAGAAACCCTCTGGAGCTCAAGGAATTGGTGACTCCTTTGGGTAATTTGCTTTTAGTGTTAGGAGGGAACACTTTACATGTGTCTGGCTATTCCTTGTATGGACAGGCCAAGAACTGTACCTGTGATACTTAGTGTAAAACTCAGTTCAGTCAGCGCTGTGACAAGTCCTTCATTTCTATTATAAGGCTGTGGATTATTTCAGCTTCCCTGTGAGCATTGAACAAGGCAAAAAAAAAGGTGATTTGGAAACTGAACAATGCTCTGTAGCTAAGTCTCAATTATTTGTGAAGGTGTGGGCCAGCACACGTAATAGTCTCTCATCTGAAGTCTGTCTCTCATTCTTTGTGTGGAGTAATCCCTGACTCAAGTATGAAGCCATGCCTCACATAACAGTTGTGTTTGATAATCAGAAGGTGGAATTTAGCATCTCACCTCTGTCACATTTTAGTAAAAAAAAACTGTGAATGCTTTTGTAACTGAAAAGTTGTGAAGCCTAACTGTAACCACAGACGTCTTTGTCACAGATCTTATCTTTTCAGTCAATCTGTAGCAACATCTGTAGCGGATTTTTCTTTCTTGGTCTCTTTCTCTTTCAACATTTGTTTCTTTTACCTCATGGCGACTGTCAGGCAGGTACAGGAACAGCAGACACACTGGGAGGCCAGAATCTTTTTGAAAGACTGTAGCAGTGGATGTCACTTTATCAGGGACAGCACTGACCTCTATTTCCTTCTGTTCTTATCCTCTCGGGTCTTTGGAGATGGATACAGACACACACACATACACACATTCTGCTGAACTTTTGAGAAAGAATGTGTTATTTTTAAACTGAGATAGAAGTCTGTCGGGTTCTGTTTGGCCCAAATGGCTCTTTGGCCCCGTGTATTACCAATGTAATGATGTTTCTTGAGTTCAGTTTCTCAGACTAGTGAACTAATGACTGCAACTTGCCTCTACTAAGGGAAAATCCAGAAATTGTGTAAGTAGTCCAGTTCAGCTTTATGGGGGGTTGAATGGCCCCATTGTGTTAAACAGACATGCATTATTCTTTTCCTCTTAATTTCTAAGGTGTTTATTCTGTGCTATAATCCCGTGTTGGGTGCCACGTTAACAAGTGACATTGTTTTACATGATACAGACGGAAGCTGCGTGAATGTGACGTGTGACTGCACACGCACAGACGACAGAAAAACAGATGTATGCCGTTAATTGCCTCTCCTCCCTTCATCTTTAGCATGAAACGCCAGAAAAGCAGGTCTGGATGGAGTTAATTTCAGTCTGCCTGTTGTCGGGGGAGTTGTGTTTTCTTGGCTGTGGTTCTCTTTTGCTGGGGATTAGCCGTGTTACGTTATTGGTGTGGGTTGTTTGTCTGAGTCCTGACGTGGTGTTTTTTTTGGTGGAAGTGCCTTGTGTAGACTAACTGATGTCATCAGCACTGTGTGTGTTAGGCAGGAATGACAAATCCTTTTGACCTGCTACATTTCTGCAGCTACATAAAGTGTATTACCAGAGAAATTTTATGCCCCATCATATTTTAATGTCTGGTTTGAACTGCTAGACTTAATTTACTTTAGCTTTTCTTTTTTTTACATCTTATTTAATGTCTTCGCTAACTGCTGGCTTTTCAGTACAGAACTATGGTATTGGGGAAAAAAATCATGTGATAAAAGCATTTATAACATATTTTCATAAAACATCTCATCCTTCTCCTCTTACTGTTTTGCCAGCGTATGGAGTGAGTTTCCCTGCTGATGTCTGATCATCTCAGATCTGCTTTAATTTTCTTCCATGTGTTTGGGGCTGTTGAGGTGATCTGTACAGCTGCCACAGACTCCATGATTTCTAATTAGTCTTTAATACGGCCCTTAGTAGGTGATATTTAGTGCAATTAAACTTAATTAGCAGACAGAAATATAGCCCCCCTGACCACTGCAATTATACATGTGCATGCTTACGCATCATGCTCCCTCACTCAATCACTCTCACACTCACTCACTTACACAGATACAATCAGAAGTTCAAGACAGGTAGTTGTTTTCCTAACTTTCATCACCTATAATAACTCCATCAGTTCCCTTAACTCATACCTAAACTTATAACTTATAGTCCTTTAAAAGGAAGCTGTGAAGACTAAAAAATGTCCTTACAACGATGGCATTAAACTGAAATGTGTCCAAGCAACCCTAGACAGACATGTAAACACAATGTTGGCAGTCCTGCTAGAGATTGTTCCAAGACTCTCACATCACAGTTACTGACGCATTCACTCAAATAAAATAAGTTTGGATTGCTTGGTTGGTCTTGGTTGGTGGGTATCTGTCAGGAGCTTTGAGCAAGATTCTGTACAGCTGCACCAAGCTTGTCACTCGTGTGCATGATGTGTCCTACAACAGTTTCACTTGAGATGAATTACTAAAAAGCGTGTGTTCTGTAAAGACACTGTGTGTGTGTGTGTGTGTGTGTGTGTCTCCTGAGCAAAGAGTCCTAAACAGATGGTGCTTTATGGCATCTGATGGAGGAGGTTTCTGATTTCCCCTGAGTGTAACAAATCAGCAGCTATACGGCGCTCGTCCTCTGAAGCTGCTGAGCCTGTGGGATCGTCTGATGAGATAGTGAAAAATAATCCACCACAGCTACTCGTGGTACGCTTGCTTTCATGGTTTTTACACTAGTTTCTCCTCAATGACCTTACCTGAATGAATACATGTCCTGTGTGTGTGTGTATGTTGTGTTTCTGTCTTTGTCTTTGCACAGTGAGGATCAGATGGAGGTGAACGCAGGCTTAGCCTTGTCTTTCTCGAGATAAATCTGTATACATTTCCACCTCGATAAACTCTGCAGTTATCTGCAGGAACACTAAGACACGCTAAGAGGAGCTGGCTGAGCTGTTACCTATGTATTTGTCTAAGTCTGCAGTGATGCTGGCCAAATGTCAAGTGCTGTCCTGAGTCAGAGGAAAACAGGAAGGTTTCACTCCCTGCCTCCTCAGCTCCTTAGTCTTAGTCATGTTTTCCATTCATTTGGCCTATCATTCTCACTCGCTCAGTCTAGTCTGTCTTCCTATCAGTGGAGATCCTCATTAGCAGGAACCATGTTGTGCTGAGATGGTGTTCACTGTTAGATGAGCTTTACTCACCTCACCATAAGACTTATTCAGTTCCAGAAGACATAAAACAGCAGTTCATCCTATGGGCCCTATCTCATTTGTGATACTGCGATACGTGTGCTGGCCACTGTAATTGCTGGGGTTTGTTCTGTTTTCAGCAAGGCAGGGTTGAAGTGCTCGGACATGTCAAAGAGGGACTGTGTGTGAAGGAGTTCAGAATGAGAGTACGTGAAGGATCCTCTGCGGGATTGCAATGTAAAGAGGAAGACGGACAGCACATATTGTAAAAGGTGCAATCTGTTTTTTTAGAGAAAATATATCCTCTTCTTGCTCTAAACCTTTCTGTATTCAGGAAATGTTCTGCCTCTGTTCCACTTGTCCTATTCTTCCTCTGAGGTTTCCTGCCAACATCCACTCCAAGCATTTCAATATGCTGTCTGACACTGAGAGATAAAGCTTTTAAGGTGGATCTTTTGTGAGCTTTATCAGATATTTTGCTAAAGGTTTCTTTGCTGTATACATTTCCCTCCAGAGGTAATGGAATGACACCTAATTTGTTTTTGCAGTACACTGAAATACAGCACAGAACATTATCACCCTTTGTATCAAACAACCCACATTTTGTGTGAACAGAAATACGGGAAAAGGTATTTTTCAAAGTAAAGAAGGTTTTTGGTGCAGCCTCCCTTTTTTGTTTTTGGGTGTAATGCAAACGATGGAGAACTCTGCAAAATGCATGTGCTAGTAACATGTCATTTATCATGCGCACATGCTGGATACACAAACACAGAATTAAATTAGGTTGAGCTTTTCCTACACTCATGTGCTCCATCCACACTATTAGATGGAGATGTTCCTCCATCCCAGCTTATTTGACCTCCAGACCTGAAGAGCTTTAATTTATGAGATGGTCTTAATTAGATATAAGCACCATATCACTATTAGATGGAAGGACTCACACCAGAGGTTATCTGGTTAGCATGCTGGTAAGAGCACCAGGCTGCGGGTGGGGCAGAGGAAAGATGTTAAGGCCTCACTCTGATTTGTGGCCGAACTGATTCTTATTTTCTCCTCTGGTGGATCGAATGTGCGCCTGTCAGTGTAGTCTCCTTTTGAGGAAATGGGCACAACCTGATCAATGTCTCCCTCAGGGTTGTGCCTGGATTTTATCAGTCAACACAACACAGTGGATGACGCACACTTTTACACAATTCAGTTTCCTCAACTTCCTCTCTTACTTTTTTCTGCTTCATGACAAAGGGAAAAGTATCATGTGTTTGTTTGAGTCAGTATCGTCATGGCAGCAGTATCGGTGGACACTCCCCCTCCTCTCCTTGGAATCTGCAGGTTGAGGTGAGAGTATGAAGCCGATGTTGCTTGCTCATCTGGCTTTACTGTGCGTAATGAGCTCTAACTTACAGTAAGGACCACATTAGACACTCCCGATTAAAGCAAAGCCATTTTATTTTCTGGCCGTTTTGAGGGTTATGGACTATACTTAAAGCACCTCTTAAAATGCTTTTATGACTTAGTTTGCTTTTATGTACAACTATGGGATTTGGTACTGCTTTGTTTTAATCTGGTGTTGCTCTTTTTTCAAATTTTTTTAAATGTGATTTTTTTTTTTATTTCTTCATTCTTATAACTACACTTAGATTAGAAGTACTGACAATCAAGTGTGTGTTTTTCAGTATGACAATTTCACATCATCCTTATCATCCATTTTTTAAAAGATTATATTCCTTTTAGATCATCAAGAGATGATTGTGTCTTATGATTTTACCCATATATCCTTACACTTAAACTATGGCTCCTCAGACTGTGTGTTTAATATTTAAACAGAACTCAAAAAACAAATGAGTGTTGGTGTGTGTGTGTGTGTGTGTGTGTGTTTGTGAATGGGCAGTACTTGTACTTGGTGCCACGGTGAATCAATCCCCATCAAAACTAAATAACTCTCCCTACACTTCTCATGACCTTTCAACCACAATCAGAATAAATACAGAGAAGGACATACCAGATCATTGCTACCTCCAGTTTCTCCAAATTAAAGATGTCTGAAGTGTTATTGTTAGAAACTTCACTAACCACCGTCTTGCCCTTTAATCAAAGTAAAAGAAAATCTTAAACTTTAAGAAATGTTGTCTGAAAAATAGGGAAATGTAGATTTAAAGAATATTTTATAATGTAAACAATCATACTTGAAATATTCAGTGACATTCAGTCAACAGGAAATGCATCAGCAACAAACAGTAAACATGTATTTTGTCTTAAATTGGCCAAGTCTATCCATGGCTTGTAATCAGACCAACCCAATAATGACAGTATAAAGTTGTCCAGAGAAGCTACATCACCACCATTAGGCATTACTGCGGTCTGAGGTGAAAGACGCAGGCGCCAACCTTCAGGGCATAATGTGATTGGTTAAGACACCTGTCATTCAACGTGTCGTATATATGAAGATTTACATGACTGGATTTAAGAGATGTATAAACGTTGTATCTGGGTGTTTCAGCAAACGTTTGGGGTGACTGGCAGGAGGCATTTGAAATCTGTCTGTTTGTCCCAATACCGATGGTTTTTCTAAACATGTTCCGCCACTAAAATTAAAGACTCGCCCCTGGTGGTCGTTTTTCAAGAAGTGTGCGATTCCCAGCGGATCCTTTTTTTTTTTGGACATAATGAAGCACAGCTGGTGTTGTGGTTGGTTTTCCTCCAATGTTCACTGATGGCAGTGTCACATGTTCTGATAATAATCCCAAGTGCTTGACACAGATCCTCCTTTTTCAACTGTTTATCGACGATGGAATAGTGTTGGAATGATAATTGATATTGGAATGATAATTAAACCTTTATTTCATATTACATTTTCTTCTAGATGTAGAAAAAACACCTCATTTAATTGGATTTATATCATGTCACCACATACGACATTACACTTTTGAAGTAACACTAATTTTACTGCAGTATTTTGATGCCACTACCAAGCACTACTGGTGCAGTAACATTTTTAACATGCTCCATTTTGTCAGATCTTTGCTCAAACAACAAATGCATCCAGATGTCCTACTTTTTCTGCTAAGACTCTTTTCTGTGTTGCAGCTGCTGATTTATGAATGTAGACTTTCTCCAGTCAATTTACTGGTAACCAGGTTGGCCGTTAGCGGAGGCAATGTGTTGCTAAAACAACAGTCTGCATAACTTTGAACTGCTGCTCAATGCTGTTGTTGTTGTTACTCTGAAGATGTGTATTATATTCCATACCAGGGATCCATATGAATTTTTTTATTGAATTTTCTTTTCTAAAGAAACAAATTAAAGTCAGGCTATACATTTTGTCAATTTTAGTACTTTCTTATTCACAATGCATTAAGCTTCACTCTGTGTAATTGTATTTCTATGCACATACTGATCCTGGTAAAGTTATAACCTGCACAGTTTATTCTTCATTTCTCATAGTACAGTAATCGCTATTGTAAAAACTGTGAACAACAAAACTTGCAGTGCTCCTTGATCTAAGCTCAGCATTTGGTAATGAGATCCTGGTGAATCAGTCTCACATGGTTTTCCAGTGGTTTAAACTTCTCCTGCATAAATATATTTACGCACACACACACACACACACACACACACACACACACACACACACACACACACACACACACACACACACACACAC
>JAUMTR010000012.1:18801893-18819858 GCA_032270685.1 Microctenopoma stevenorrisi
CACACACACACACACACACACACACACACACACACACACACACACACACACACACACACACACACACACACACAATCTATGTCTGTCAAATGATAATCCATTTTTGTCTCTGCTCTCTACCCACTTTCATCTGGAAATCCCTGTTTGTTTGCTCCAATCCGCTGTTCCTCCCTCTCTGTTTCCGCTCTCTATTATTCACTCCCTCCCCTCCCCTCCCTCTCTGCGCGTTCTTTCATCTCACCCTGTACCAGTGTCTCTGTGTCTCCTGTCGATTGTCCACTGTCATCGCTGTCTGTCATCCTCTGTCTGTGACTCAAGGCACCTCTGTTGTCCTCTCATAACCCGCGAGGACGCACACGCACACAAGACCTCATTTCACCCTATGCGCTATGTTTGGGACTAATGCTTCACTGTAGGTGTTAAGTAAGATAGCCATGTTTCATAAGTAGAGAAATAGTTCATCACACCGAAGGATAGGTTTATTCACTCACTTGCTGAAATGAGAAGATTGAAACCCTGTTCCTGTTTCTATTTGCTGGGACAACAGAGCAATTAGCTTAAACGTGAAGACTTAAAGTACAGGAAAACAGTCATTATAAGATGATGCACTAAATTGTACCAACTGTTTTTGGTTTTATTGGTACAGAATTGGATGTTGATTAAAAAATGTCTTTCTTTTGTTACTAGAAACAACACACTTCTTCTGCTGCAGTTGTGAATACTATACATCCTCTGATAACAACGCTTCATGCTGTTTACTGAGGCTTATAAGACACAGTGTTTGGGATTGATCAGTGAAAATGCCAACCGTGATAAACACAACAACACCTTTTGACAACCACGCAGCAGAAAACGTTTCCTAGAACGCAGATGGATTCCATAACCCATTAACTATCATTGGGACATCATGTGTAAAGCCAGCTCCACACTGGAAGCGGATGAGCACTTTTTAAAAATCATCTTTTTTTCATTGGATACAGTCAAAGAAGCTGTTTCTCATTACTTTCAATCTTTTTGCAAACTAACAAGCTAAAATACTCACTTCCTGCTGGCACTTCAGCTTTTTACTCAGCAAATAGACAGTGGAAAATGTCTTCTTATTGAACTAAAAACTGAAATAATCCTATTTCCTCAAATGCTGATCTATTTCTTTATCCATGGATTGATAGATCACATTTTAAAGAGTTATAATAAGTAGGAATGAAAGCTCATTGATTTTTCTTGCTAAATGGCTGATAAGAGCTTCAATTATCTCCAGTCATGCTTCTTGAGCTCTATCTATCTATCTGTGTCAAATTCTGAGGATATTTCTGGGGATAAATCAGGGGCTGATCTATATATTGTGTCTGAATCCACTTTGAACTTTCACTTGGCGAAGGCTGGTGATTGTCCTTGCCTTTGCCAGGCAGGTTAATCCTCATTAGCATCCACAGGACGCTTGAGGGAATAATTTGTCATGCACATGTATGGGGAGTGTGAAAGAACTTCACTCCTACACAGAATTTCAATCTTCTGTAGGGTCCTGTGTGTTTTTAATGAAGATTTATGCAAAGACCCATAAGTTCACATACAGGTCAAACTTGAGATCCAGAAGGTTAAAAAAAATAGAAAAGATTCCTTGGGGAAATAATTACGCTGCAACAAACAACATGTTTCAATGAAGTTTGACTCATTAAAGAGAGCTTGCAGATAAATAGGCCTATTATTGGTTACTGTCTGTTTATGAGCTGTGTCTTGTCTCCAGCTTTTCTCCTGTGAGTTCAGGCTATGATGGATGGAAAAATTCATTTTCTGAAACAGCAGATGCTAGGATCAATACACACTGTTTGAAGTTGTTAATAACTTTTTGTATGTGCATGATTGTTCTTTTTTCCTCAAAGCTTTTTCTTGTGTTTAGATGCTGCAGCATTCTTGTGCAGCTTCTCAAAGTTAAATTTACTTCTAATGCTGCTGTATAAAGCTTCCACTATAGGTGAAGTCGGACCCAAATACAATCTTACAAAAATTCATAAATGTTGATTCTGCATTGACTGGACCACGTCGCTCTTAAGTTATAAGTAAGTTATTAGTTAGTTGTTACCTATCAACGCCTTTCGATTCTAGATCTGTTTATGTTACAATTTATAATCAGTTCATGGTATCTTGCCCCTTTGGAACGGATTACTGTTCCTTGGCAGTGGGAGATGGCTGACGGCAATCAGATGAGAAGATAAATTACTGACATCGAGGCTGTCTGTTCTGTTGAGAGTTGGGGTTGTGAAGGTTGACACTCACTGATGGTGAAGTAAACACACAGCGTGCCCTTGCATGCAGACGAGAGTAGACTGCCTGCCAAGTCTCTGATCTGCCAATGTTGGAACTCAACTGATATGCACCATTCACTGTGAATGGAGTGTAAGAGTGTGAATAAGAGGAAAAAAAAACATCATTTTCTGGGAAGCGGGAGAATATCACTACTGCATGTTATAGTAACTGTCAAAATATATTCAATATTTAGCTCTAATGGGCAGAAACCTGTATAAAACCTTACAGTCAGATAAAGTAATGAAACCCTTTAATTGCACAGACCAGGATTTATTATTTCATAATGAATGCAAATGACTTTTGAGTGCATGGGGATTTTGAATTAATGTTATTACATAGATTACACATATATTGTAAGGTACATTTGCTTGGACATCAATTTACTATTTAGCATACACTATTTAACTGATTAAACTCACTATGTCATGTGCTGGCGTCTAAATCCACCACACTGTGGCATGAAGCTGTCTGTCTGCTCCATGCGCAGCTCAGTGTGACCTATGAGTCAATGTCAGGTTACCAAAGAAGGGAAATGGATGGAGTGTCAGGACTGTGTCAGATCTTGTCATCGCTGTCACTGGGGTTTGTTGCTTCATTAAATTGAGTTATTGAAGTGATGACTAGACATGGATATCCTAGATCTAGACCTGCAGACAGGAGCACCTCACTCAACTCCATGACCCAGCACAATCAAGGTTGAGTCTTTATAGACGTAACAACCTAAAATGCCAAAAATGTTTTTTGGCATTATAGGTTGCCGCATATTAACGTAAAACATGTTAGGGATATTTTGATCCTCATACACACTGACAGCTACCATTAAACATTAGAGATTAAAAAAAATGTATTAATCCTAGAGAATTTCTCTCTATGTCTATTCTGCTCTCTGTTAAAAAGAAAGGGAGAAACCAGAAAAAGAGCCACACCAACAGAAATGGAAAATTACAGAAAAATAAAAGAAAGCAGAGGTTTAAATCTGTAATATTTTATATATATACATATACATACACATGCACCAGCCACTTTATTAGGCACACCTGTCCAACTGCTCGTTGACACAAACTACTGATCAGCCAATAACATGGTGGCAACTTAATGTAGTTAGGTATGTTGACATTGTCAAGATGAACCGCTGCAGTTCAAACTGAGCTTCAGAATGGGGAAGAAATGTGATTTTAGTGACTTTGAACGTTGCATAGTTGTTGGTGCCAGACGGGCGGGTCTGAGTATTTCAGAAACTGCTGATCATCTGGGATTGTCACGCACAACTATCTCTAGGGTTTAAAGCGGATGGTCTGAAAAAAGGAAATCATCCAGTGAGCAGCAGTTCTGTGGGCGAAAATGCTTTGTTGATGCCAGAGGTCACAGAATTCAGTAAGTCAAATCAACACGTCGAACCTTGAGGCATTTGGGCTACAGCAGCAGAAGACCACACCGGGTGCCACTCCTGTCAGCTAAGAACAGGAAACTGAGGCTACAATTCACAGAGGTTCACTGAAATTGGACAAAAGAAGATTGGAAAAATGTTGCCTGGTTTGATGAGTCTCGATTTCTGCTGAGACATTCGGATGGTAGGGTCAGAATTTACTAGCAAGGTCTGCCTCATAAAGTGGTCGGTGAGTGTGTGTGTGTATATACATACATATATATATATGTGTGTGTGTGTGTGTGTGTATATATGTATTCGTAGCTTTTCAAAGCTACGTGGTCTTCTCCAGAGGGATTGGCCTTTTTAGTAATATTCTGGCTTTATTTATGTGTTTATTTATAAACTGTATATATGTTTACCTAATACTGATTTTAAAAAATGCATTAAAAACTAAATCAAAAATGTGCAACATTCAGTACAAAAAGTCTAATTTCCGTTTGGTAATAAGCTACTCTTACTGTGAATTGCTGATAACTTGTACTATAGGCAGCTTCTGTGCAGTTTGGTTCAACTGAATGCTGTGAGAAATTACTTTCTGACTGCTCTGACCATTCTGTAATGGATTAGCCATTATTGCATCCAACTTAATGCAATATCATTATTATTTTATGTTGCTGCAGATAGTGTCCAAATGAGATTTTAAAATGGGGCAATTGCTGAAGCTACACATTTTTAAATCACCTTTTGTCTGGCAGGTAATCCTGAGCCTTCAACATTTTACATAGCTACACCTGTCCAGCTGTGATGTATCGCTTTCCCTCACTCAGGTGTCTTCTAACTTGTTTTCCCTCTAACGTAGTGCTACAAGAAATCCAAGGTGACCAAAGCAAGGGCATAGTGAGTGAATTTTATAACGCTTTCCCCTCTCTTTAAAGCCTGACTCGTGTGATTGTTTCCTGCACAGTATGTGCACAGGTTTGTGTTTGGGTTTTTGTTAAACATGTCTGCCTGTGTGTCAATTGTTGTGTACTGCAAAATTACAATCAGACGTCTGTCTGTGCACTTCCATCTGGGATGAAAAAAAAACCTTTTATGGTTGAGAGTGCCTCAGGAAATAAAATAAAAAAAGGCTCTGGAAATTAATGTGTGTGGCTTGAAAGGACAAGACCGCGATGTGGTCTGGACTCCCCGTGGTGTAAGCTGTCCAGATTATGTTTGTGTGTGCCTGCATATGTTTGCTGAAGTTGACTCTGAATGGTTCCTTTGGGTTATCTAAGGATGCTTGACCTTCAGAGAGCTTTGCTATGAGGTTAAAGCCATTTTAACACAAGGCAAAATTGACTTTATGATGAGAAAATATGAATGTTCAAATAAAAACCTTATCAAATTATCTGTGTGCACTTGCTGATAGTCTCATAATCTCAGGGTTGTAACTTAATTTACTTATATTCAAACTCAAATTCAATCCTGTGCTGTTTTCATCTTCGTCATCAATAATTTGAATTAGAGTTGTGGGTCATGAAAATATATTTTCATATTGTTTTTTGCTTTCAAGTGTGAAGGGCCTGTAGCCCCATACATAGCAAGTAATAGGCACAGTATATGTATCTCTGTTGTGTCGACTTTGCTACCTGCACTTTTATCTTAAAGGCAATATGAATGTCTTTCTGCCATGGGAAGGGCATTAGGCTTGTTGGTTTGTTATCAGCATCTATGTGTTAGCAAATGTGGCTGCACACACTATCAGCTGCTATTTTTGCTTTATAAATCTTTAATTTCCTCTTTTATGCATACGGTTCTCCTTTTTTTTTAAGCTTTGTGACTTTCTCTCTCACTGCTTTTCTTTTATTCTGTTTTCCAAATCACTCAGTCAGAAGTGTACAGTACCATTGCTGGAGTTACTGCTGTATTGAAGCAGTCATAGAAAACACACTTAGCACTGACAGAAATTGCCACCTCCCAGCACTTTGTCAAATCAAAAGTGCTGTGCCGTTACAAATACCCTTCTTTGTCAGGCTGCAGTCAGAAGCTTGTCTTCTGCATTCAACACCATTTTCTCCCTTCTCTTTCCCCAAATCACCTCTAACAAAAGTGGCTTTTCCTGGACTCAAGAACACCTCTGAGTATGAGAGCTTGGGGCTCCCATTATGTCAAAGCCAGAGCCAAACCCCTACCCCATCACCTTTAATTTAATTGGCATCTCCCGTGTATAATTCCCTCCTCTTTTCTTTGTGGTTCAGTCCTAATTAATCCTCTCTGTCTGCTTTTTTTTCTTCATTCCTCTTTATTCTTTTTGCCAACATGCAGCTATTCTGTCATCACAGGGGAATTCAGTGAACGATTCTCTTCTATAGCTCTGCGCATTTGTTGACACAGAAATAGCCACTCGTTCCCTGGCGGCTATCCCAGGCCTCCTCTTAATACACAGCGCATCCTCTCACACCCGGCAGTCGTAGAGCTCAGCTTAAACAGCACCACGCAGCATATTGTGTGAAACAATTGCAGCGGATTTTGAAAACAAAGAGTCACGTGCTGCTGGTGTTTTATACTGTATATTTGGATGGGATCAAGTCAATCTCAGATATTATTGTAGCTGCTAGAAACATACTGTTGGAGCATGTGGAACGCTGTTATTGTTTCCTTGAGGGTGCCTTAAAACTTAGTGACATCCATTCCCTACAAACATTAAAATCCCCCCGATGAGACACTGGTGCTTGGTGACACTGGTGCTTGCACGGTAGCTGTTGCCAATCTCCTCTCTTTTTCTTCCTCAATTGGCGTCTCTTGGTGTGGTTTAAGCTTAAGTTGCATTCTTGGCACATTTGGATCGACTTTCCTGTGTGAATGGAGATTATTCATCTGACGAAAGAACAATCTGTGCCTGTTACTGTGGCGTCTAAGGGCTGCAGCTGCTAATCTGAGGCACAGCGGGAATGGCATGAATGGGACGAGAAGTGGCATGATGGAACTTCAGTGTTTGAGAGGAGTAACAAGGAGTGAGGGATGGATTAAAGGAGGTAGGAGTGTTTCAGAGAGCGGGATAAACACACAACCTCCACACTGGATTAAAACTGAAAATAACATTTATTTTTTATTTTTTAGTGGAATGTGCTTTTGAGTTGACTTATTTGAATGTGGATCTATGCCAAAGACAGTAGTTCCAGCTTTGGAATATTCGGCCGTCCGATCTTGCCACATAGGACATTAGAGCTCCCTGCTCCAGCTTCGGTTTTCTAGAAATTATGCTCACATTGCAGAGAAAGTTTGGTCCAATATCTTTCTGTCTTTAAAGCACTGGCCTGTTAAATGATCATTTCTAGTCAATGCTGGTTCAGACAGAAGTTTTCCCTTTGCTTCAAGGTTTTATTTTAGCTTGGGGTAGACGTAGAAGAGAGCAGGTGGTAAAAGAGAAAGAAATAAGATGAAGACTCACAGCTCAGTGGGATGTAATCCATAACTGCTGTGTATAATGCATTCATGTTTTACACTTTGAGGTTTGAATTGACAGGATCGGAAATAAGAAAACCAAGTTCTCAATAAGGGTAGATAATTAGGAAAACAATTTAAAAGGATGGACAAAAGGAAAGAAGTATGGTAGTTAACGGAAGAACTTAACAGTGAGTGTGACACAGCCTGGAAGCCGTAATATAAATTTCTCTCCTGCATCTATCTATTCATCCATTTTCTAAACTAAACTGTTCTTTTATTCCAGAAATTGTTTTTGTGAACCTTTACATTATACAGTATATTTCACAATGTTAATGTCAACAGTATATGTATATTGTTCAGTTGCATTATTGCTGTGTATACATACCAGTCAAAAGATTGGACACACATGATTACATTTTGGAAAGTAAGTCAGATTTTATATCACCAAAGAAATCTATGAATCTGTGTAGAGACTGATATTATTGTGAATCAGTATTTTATATTATAGCAGTTTTAGTGGAATATTTGCAAATATGTAAATAACCATCTAATCAACAAACATAATATATATACAATACTTAAGTTGTTGCTTGAATAACTGGTGGTAACAAAGCTGAAGAGGTGTATCTTTTCATGAAAAACAGTCATTTCTCTGTGTGTAATATTTGGCTTGTAGTGTGCACTAAAATTCAATTGAGTGTGAGCGCTGCCTTTTCAAAATTTAAATCAGATAACACCTATCCAGCCGATTGTAGCTTTAAGTGCTGTGAAAATCCCTGCAGATCTGATCCATCACCTGTCGGAGCAGATTGTCAGGAATGTCTAACAGGTAAGTTAATTAGTTTAAAACAATGGTGTGAAGGACATAGGTGACTGGAGTGAATCCAAGTATATGCTGTCAAGTGAAAATTAAAAATCATTATGTTTGCTGCCTTGTGTAAACCTTTTTTTTTTTGGCATGCATCGTATTATAGTATAACTGAACTGTGCCACAGCACCATCAGTCACTGAGTAGTCTACACAGTATTTTCTTTTACATGTATGGCTGCTTACGTGCATGTCATCTGTGTCTGTTTTGTTCACTTCTTTACAGCATTTTCTAATGGTCTACTCTGCGCTAGAGGCTAGAAAGCCTTTTGGGTTGTTTTGATGTATGTGCAGAGATGGAACAGCTCTTTATATGTGCTTGGTGATGTTGCAAGAATTAGTCCCTTTGGAAAAAACAATCACCAGTGGGTGAGTCAGGGGAGGTGGGAAGTTGGGAACTCCCACCTCAGGCAAAGTTCTAGTGCACAGTTATCTATATAACATTCAGTCCATGGTTAGTATCCTGATCACAAACTCAAACATGAACATGTGTTATACAATACACACAATGTGATTTTAAATTCAAGGAATGTATTGCATATAATCATGTCACACACACATATACTCACACAATGTGGGAATAGCATTAGCAGTAGGCTAACACACTCAAGGAGGGGTCTGTCCTGACATTTAGATTAATGGTTTGCTCCTGGGATTCTTCTTCCCGCTATGGTGGGATCTAATTGTATTCTTATGTATGGGTGTGGGTTTATGGACTGTCGTGCTTCATTTCAAGTGAGAGAGGAGGAGATTAGAAGGGAGGGGAGTGGGAGCATCATGTCGTCGTCTACTGTGGTCACCTTGAGCTTCTCATATCTGCAGAGTGATGGGCAGGTGGTCTAAAAGTAAGAGAAGACGTATTGTGCATAAAAAGCAAATACCGCGCCTGTTATATACTGAAGATGAAAGCGAGGGAGCCTCTCCCTCAGAACAGAGACAAAAGAGAGCAAGTCTGTTTTCTTTTTATTCATTCAGTGCATGGCTAAACCACACAAAGGCCACCAATGAAAAATGATTATGGTTAATAGTTTGTGATGTATAAATTAGCTGCAGAGATTTAAGTTGTGTGTATAAAACCTGGTTTTTAAATAAGTTAAAAAATATACTTTTTTTTTTACTGATGACTATAAAATTGCATGTGAATTGTTGTTTGTCTTCATATGTCCATCCTATGTTAGACTGGCAAACTGTCCAGGGTGTACCCGACCTCTCCCCACGTGGCAATTTTGATTGGCCCCACCAACCCCACAACCCTTAAGAGGAAAAAAGGTCAGGTGATGGGTGGATGGATAATTCATGACTGCAAAAGTTTCAAATTACTGTGGGTTGGGGAATCAGGAAAGTGGGTTTAGCCACCTTTAGCCAGGCTTTCAGAATGGCTGATGGGATGGCACTTTGAACCTGACTGAAATCTGTCTGGATTGCTGTGATCAGGTTTAGAGATTTTATGGTCCTTAGAATGTAAATGAGTCTGACCTTCGTGGCTTTGAGTGAAATACCTCCCGCATGATGAACAATAGTTGGTGACTTTGATGATTCATGATCAACGGGGAGGCCATGAGCCCCTAGGCTACATTTTGTGTGGGCCCACTGTTGCAGAGAAAAGCCCCATTTACTCACAATGCTCTACCAGAAGAAAGGAGTGTGTCTAAGAGTGCTGGGAATATTACATGACCAAAATGCACCCACTCAGGGCGCACTAGCATAAACGAACATGCACAGAAATACCTTCACAGCCTTTACTGTGCATAACAACTCTACAGATAAAAGACATGATTGGGGATCTTAGTAAGTTTGTCAGGGCCTTTAGCTTTCTAAACCAGCAGGCAAAATGACGGCCAGATACTTAGAGAGCCATAAGTCTGATAGGAATACAACCCACTAACACATGAGTAACAAACTGTGATAAGGGATATGTTTGGTGGCCTGGTAGCTCAATGGGTTAAGCGTCAGACTGGAATTCAGAAGGTTGTGGGTTCGAACCCCGTCTGACTCCTAATCTGTCCTGTACCAGGTGTGTCCCTGAGTCAGACACCCAGCGCTAGCTCCTTGTAAGTCACTTTGGATAAAAGCGTCTGCCAAGCAAAGTAAAGTAAAGATATATTTTTCCTACTATTATTGGTGCCTGCTATTAAAACTGAATAGAGGCAATGCATGGCATGGCGAATTGATCTTTTATTCAGAGCTTACAGAGCTGCATGTTGTAAGCTGATAATTAGATTATTCATTTAACACTTTTTATATTTTAAAGCTTTACACTTTCATCTCAACAGCCTCCCTGTAACTTTACCCTGAATTGTATGACCAATGTACCAGCCTGTTAATGCGCTGCAGGGAACAAAGGCTTGAGACAATTGTTGGATAAACTGCAACTGCAAAACTTTTCAAACCAAAAAATACCAACCAAAAATCATCAAGCTCTAAATATACACAGGTTGTATAACGATACAAATGCATGTATGCACACGTATCCCACACTTGCAGAATCCCTATCCTTGTACAGGCTTTAGCTGAGTAGACACACACTCACAGAAACAAGAAAAACATCTTCACGCTTTAATTGAGTATTATCAATTAAAAGCACTTTAAGCTCTTGGAAAGCCCTCAATCAATTACCAATCTCATGTTGTTACTGTTCACTTGAAAATGCACATCAACACTTACACTTGATATGCCCAGAGACTCCGTTCAGTCAGTTGTGCACTCACATCCTTCTGCTCCTGGGCTGTGTGATTTACTGGTGTAATGGTGAACTGTAGATGCTGCTGTTGTTGTTGTTGTTGTTGTTGTTGGTTTCAACTGCAGCAGGAGGATCAAAGCAAAGACTGGGTTTATTGTATGCTGATTCTCTCTAGATTTCTCTCTTCCGCTGTACTTGCACTGGGTTAATATCACTACAACATGGCTGTCTCTCCTTTTTACTGTTTTCTATTTCCTCCTGTTGTCTTCATTTTATTTTAATCAGTGAGTGTGGTTATAAATTCATACATTATAGAAACTATATATGGCAAAAGGCTTAATGTATATCGACTGTTTGTGTGCTATTATGTCCTGTTGAAAACTCAGCTTAACAAGGATATATATGTGCATGTAATTAACTTTAACAACACCCCATGTGCCATGAGGTTTGATTTATTTTTCAGTTTCAGACTATATTTGCTCAGTAATTAGTTCCCATTTCATATGCATGAAACTGAGTGGCACTGCTCTCCAGGGCAATTTGGAGCATTGCAAAAACTGAAAGTATTCAGTAACTGAATCTATGAGTGAAGATTTGATTTCTGTATACTTTTACAGTTAGGATTGCAAGTCTGATGATCGTTGCTCTCTTTAATGCATCTTAAAATATTGAAGTTACACACACTTTTTACGTTAACTTGGACCTGTGGTGTAACAGTTGTCGTCACCCACCCTAAATTTTGAATCTGAGCATAGCATAATCCATCTATTGTATTATGTGCTCTACAAAAATTGTGTTTGTTGACATGCATAGGAACAGAATTTATGGGAGACAGGCTTGGAATGTGACATGATAGTAGAAACTCTTGACCTTAATTAAAGAGTGAGTCATGATTGAGGGAGTGATTTCAGATTTCCATACATCTATCCATCCATTATCAACCGCTTATCCAGGCGTGGGTCACGGGGGCAGCAGCCTAAGCAGGGAAGCCCAGACCTCCCGCACCAATCCGTCTGTTGACCTTCCGCACTATTCGTCCCCCACTTGTGAACAAGACCCCTAGATACTTAAACTGAACCATGGACTCTTATCCTCTTTTTCAAAAAGCAGCGATGAGATTCTGAGGTCACCAAACAGGACCCCCTCCTCTTCTTGGCTGTGCCAAGAAAGTTTGTCCATAAAGGTTATAAACAGAATCGGTAACAAAGTGCAGCCCTGGCGGAGTCCAACCTCAACAGGAAACGAGTCCGACTCATTACTGGCAATGCGAAACAAGCTCCTGCTCCTCCTGTGCAGGGACTTAGTGGTTCGTAGCAACGAGCCCTGGACCCCGTACTCTTGGAGCACACCCCACAGCATCTAGAAGCTCAAATGCCTTCTACAGATTCACAAAAGACATGTGAATTGTTATTGTTCCCATGCCCCCTCTACGATCCTGCGATCCTGTTGCAGAGACGTGTCAACCAAAACAGTACCACAACATCCAGAGTTTTAAGAAAACCACTCCAGGGGCACCAGCACCTCAGAGTTTCCCAACTACCTCATTAACCTCTGCCCTCTATATGGACAGGCCCAGCCCAGAGTCCAGAGTCCATGTTAAATCCACATAATTCTCTGCCTTTGTTTTAAATTAGAAAAAGAATTAGTATTCAGTTTTGGTGCTCTCTCCCCCTCTTAAATCCCTTGTACCCCTGACACATACACTGCAGTCACTTCTTTGCATAATCAATAGTTTGTAATTCAAGAGTTTGCTTTCAACGTGCACAGAACTTTTTGTAGCTCCTATTATGTCCAGTGCTATTGCAATATATCATGCTGACATTTCATGAGGTGGTATACAGGAACAGTTTACCTGGGCACAGTCTGCAAGCCATGCTCGTCTAAATTTGTTTCAAGCTGAAGGATTTTTAAAATATTTTTTTATTAGGAGTCAACCTTGCACTGAATTCTTATAAAGCGTTTAGCAGACAAATAGTAGAGCACATTGGCTTTGATCTGTGTTTGAAAGCAAGTTTAGCTCTAGTTTTTCATTGTCTTCACTTTTCTGCTTTGTCTAAAGTGCAGACATTCACAAACCGAATAAGTGACTGAACTAAATACAAAAAAACCAAATAAACTCATTCCAGAAGACAATAATAGATTCATTATTCTCTTTTATATCATTGTAAACACAATGATAAATCTCTTTGAGTTTTGAGTTGTTGGTAAGACCAAATAAGATATAATAATCATTTTAGCATTTAACAGTTTTTAAGTAGTTTAGTTTTGTTGGTATTTAATGAATCCGTCACGCCATCTGTGTGATTGTATTTCGTTGGTTAATATAAAATTAAGTCAAGCTCCAGACATGTATGTCACAGATCTTCATTCACAGACTGTAGCTGGGTTTTTAATGTTATGTGTCAAAATCACCTAGGACACAAGAGATCAGTGGTGGGAACCTTCCTACATAGAGCAGGAAATCTTAATACAAACAAAGACGACAATGACAAACATGTACAGGTCCAGGTGTTTAAACCTCTGTTCTTAACAACTCTAACTCATCTGGGGAATCCTGGTTTTCCTGTAGTTTGCATGTAGCATTTGGTAGCAGTTAGCACTGCCTATAAATTATTAATTTTCTCCAGCATTAGCTCTATATGGTTGATTGATGAATGACGAATTATTAGTGTAACCATAAAATGCTTCTCAGTTGTAATTTCAATTCGCTAATGAAACCAACTAATGTTATCTCATGCGAGCGAACTGTACCTTACTGGGACCTGGATGACTCACATGTACGTATCTGCAGGCATACGTGCTTAGTGAGCTCACATTTTTATGTCTCACTAACAGAAATGTGAGTTGTGAATTCACCAGGCGCGGCCGAGCCATCTTGTCTTTGGATAAGTATGTGTTCATTTGCCCACTCATTTAATTTAAACAGCTGGAGCTTGGTGCGCTGTTCATTAAACCTGTATCACAGACAGACAGACAGACAGAAAGAAAATGGATGCTGATCGTAATCATCAGTACTGCTGGAAATGATTCCCAGAGAAATATTGTGTTGCATTTGTTTTAGATCTTTCTTTTAACCTGATGATGTGGCTCATATAGGAAGAGTCTTGTTTATCTTTGTTCTGTGAAGGTTTGTTTAAGCTCATTTACCTTGTTTTTCCTGCAACAGTTCCCTTGTGTGCACATAGGTATGCAGAATACAAAACCCTGTGCCAAACTTCAGCTGTTAACACCACCCCCTCACCCTCTCTCACATGACACCGTATATCAAATGGTTTGTTCATCTTGTTAATGGGCTGCATCTAATGATGCATATGAAAAACAATCAGTGAAGCAGCGCAGGTTCTGCTTGAAGAGCAGCGTTAATAACTTAGGGGAATGGGAGATTGCAGTGCCCCTGCTGGCTTCGCAGACCCACATACACATATTACACACAGGAAATTCACAATATGCTGCATTCAGCATATTGTGAATTGGTGATTTACTTGAAGCAGAGGCGCCTGCACATATTTTTGATGCACAAGCAGGTGTCTGTGTATTCTGTGTCTGTTGCATGTGTCTCTGTGTTGATACATGTATGAGCTGGCATTGTTCTTTGGTAAAAAATTATCGATATTTCTGTGTGTTTTGTGCATCAACCGTAGCCGGCATCTGCTCTGTAAGTGTGTGTATGTGTAGGATCAGTGCAGGCACTATAGGCTGTAACCTGGCTGTGTTAAGCATACAGTGGAGCATCTTAAATAATTTACTCACTGCCCATTTGAGCTGATCTCGCATTCACACCTTCCCAGCAGCAACAGCTTGATCTCTGCATCTCAACCCTCGTTCACGCCTAATGTCAACTGTGATAACATAAACACGGAGTAATGTGTTACCGAACGTCTCCTCCTCTATTTCTACTGTTTTAATTTAAATGTATGTGACACAAGTGCAGTGCTGAAGACGACAGGTGTGTGATGTATATGAAAAACGTTACATAATCTATTCTAGCCTCTGCCTACTATATGGTGCCGTCAGCACAAATCCTACAGAGGGAAAACCCATCTACATAATTTATGTGAGCAGTTGGGTACAGTCTGCTTATAGCAAAACCTGCTTTTCTAGGTTTAGCACTGGTTCTTTTTTATCACACTGTGAATATCAACACTTAAAGTCAACTATGGGTGAATCCATATAGAATGAGTTAATTGTATGCAGCTCCGGGAATGTCTGTGTAAGCTGTGGATTTTATTAGATTTTTAAACAAGTTTCAGCCATTTATTTTATCCTATAATCCTAATAGTTCATTAGTCTGAACAATTCTCTGAGGCGTTAAGAGGTGTAGTGGGACTGCCCTGCCCTTTAGTGCTTCACTTCCGGAAGTTTTAAACTGCAATTTTTGGACTGGAGCCCGAACAGTTCTCAAGAATGATTGTGGAGGCTTTTCATTAAAGCTGTTTTTCTCTCAGGCTAGTTTGTGTGTGTTGGTAGCGAGATCCCCTTCAATTGACCTTCAGCTTAGCACTATTTATGTCAATTTATTATCATTCTTCCGATTCTCACAAAGCCTTAATTAACAAAGATACTAGTGTTTCATCAGAACCTGAAGAAGGAGGCGTGTATGCCGTGCTCTCCTCAGCTGTGTTTTGACTGATGTGGGCAAACAAGGCATGACAGATCCTCTCAAATTGAAATGTCAGCCATCACGTTAATTCCGCAGAATCAGTGTAAGGGAGCGGGAGAGGGGGAGAGAAAGTGGCAGTGGGGAAACGCTTCAAACCAAACCTATGACCCTGCCCTTCCCATCCATGTTTCATTGCACCCCGTTCATTTTAATGTTTAATTTACCACAGATTCTTCAATTATTCCGCATTGCCGCCCTGCGCTGTTTCCACGTATCTACCTCTTAACCAGACACTCACCACCCTCTCGCTCTCTCTTTCCCCCTCCCCCTCCTGTCTTCTCGTTCTCTCTCTCAATCTCACCCCCCTCTCTTCCTCTCTCTCTCTCTCTCGCTCCCTCTCTCTCTCTCTCTCTCTGTTTCAGCGAGATGAAACAGGAGCTGGCGGAGGAAGGCAGCAGATGCTCCATCCTCTCCAAGCAGCACCGTTTCAACGAGCACTGCTGCATCCGCTGCTGCGCGCCCTTCACCTTCTTGCTCAACCCCAAGCGCCAGTGCCTGGACTGTCAGTACAACGTCTGCAAGACCTGCTGCACCTACAGCAAAAAAGACAAAGCCTGGCTCTGCTCTGCATGCCAGAAGGGCAGGTGAGTGTTTTCATACACATTCACATACACACCAGTAGCAGAGATGGGAGAGATTAGATTAATAGTGGAGTAATTAATTGTGATGAGAAATATCCGAGAAGCTGCACATTGGCTGGAGGGCAGTGAAGTTAGGGGGGGAAGTGGGATGGAGGCAACTGGAGGGAGGTATTTATGAGGCAGATGGAAATGATTGCGAGCAGAAGTAGGTAGAGAGAATACATTTACTGTAAGAGAAAGATGTGAGTGAATGAATGAGAGGAAACGGAGAACTTTGACAAAGTCAGTGTTGCAAGGATGGGTGTTTGTAGGGTTCTGTTTGACTATTTTAAACCATCGGCTCCGTACTCATTTTTAACAGTTTTCTGGTTTTGCTTTCATTTAAAATTCACTGCTAGTTGTAGAGCAAAGGACGGAGAGAGATTTGGAGCCATTTAGGGAGAGTCGGTGAAAAAAAGGGACACAACAGGGAAGAAACTGAGGGAAATCTGTTTGTATATGTATTTTAATGTATTTAATGTATCTAATGTGCCCGTTAGTCCTACGATCACATGCCTGCTTACATGGCACATATATGATGTATAGAATAAGAGAAGATATTCTGAGCAGCAGTGGCAGCAGGGGGATTCCCTACAGCTGGTCATTTTTGCCAATGAGCTGCGTGTGCTTTTGTCTGTTAAAGTTGTTTATTCATGCACGTCTTTTCAAAGCGTTGTTCTTGTGCTGCGACTCAACATTGGCTGAATATTAAGCGGGGTGGGGTGATGGAAATACTATGATACTATAGACCCATGTGAATCATACTGTAGTGAATTCACAAGCCAGTGGGCATGTTACAATATTAGATAGATGTGTTTATGACTTAGTAAGGGTCTATACGTGGGATTGACATTGCTCATTGAAGGTTTGTCTTGCTAATACTATCCTAAAGAATACAGGCTACTATTTTACTACCGATACACGGGTAGGATTTTGCACCTTTACATAATATTTAGAATTCAGTAGCACCAGAATGACAGCTGGTTTTACAGCTGTCCAAAAATGTGTCACCCAACCACTTGGCCTTATTTCTTCCCTTCAGTTCTGCTACTCTCTCTTCATTGATATTTGCCGCATGGTGTCTAGAGTTAGACCCCTGAGTCCTGGCGTATGAGATGGTGGGGAAAAAGGAGGAGTGGGAGCAGGGAGAGGTAAAGGTATGATGGCAGGGAAAAGAGACGGCAAGGTTTGCATTGATCCCCTTTTCTGTCAGCACTCCTCCAATCCTTTCTTTCTGACCATGTTTATCTGCCTGGGGCACAGTCATGTTCTCACTGGGGTTTTAGAGTAAGTCACAGATGGGTCTGATGTCACAACACTGCTGTCTACCAGCTACATATAAATACAGCACTTTTCATTAGCGCATTAAACAGGCTTAATACTGGTTTAAACATGAATTACTCTCCCTCCGGGTGGAGTCATGTTCTTTGGAACAGTGATTTATTGCTTGCACGAGTGTTGAGCTTGAGACTAGAGGAGCCCTAAACATTATTTCGGAAATGGCAATTATTCTACTACAGTTGGAGTGGATGATTGCAAAGGAAAGGTGTTGACGTGATGCTGAATAGACTGCAACTATAACAGCAAGGAGGAATGTTCACGGAAAGAATCTCTGCAGCCATTGTGCAGAAAATTAAGTAATTTGTCTTTTTTCCATTTGCATGATATTAGTACTGTTTGAAAACAATTTAAAAATTTTTGCTGAAGAATTACAGTATTCATTCATAGTAAGTCATCCTATCAGCATTTTGGGGTATTTTTGTCCAATTTCTGGGGGAATTCTACTGAATCTAAATCAGTTCACGAGGGAACAGACTGCCAAATGGTCTCGCTCACATGCACCGGCTGTCCATCAACATTCACAGTGGCATGGCCACGTTGCTCGCAAGTGTGATCCATCGAAGGAAAGCAGATTTGTAATCATCGCACACATGGGCACATTCACAGGCTGCAGTCACCCACACACACACACACACACACACACACACACACACACACACACACACACACACACACACACACACAAACACACACAC
>JAUMTR010000012.1:18820109-18923879 GCA_032270685.1 Microctenopoma stevenorrisi
ACACACACACACACACACACACACACACACACACACACACACACACACACACACACACACACACACAAACACACACATGGATTCAAATAATAATACATAAACTGTATGTGTGTGGACATCCAGTCAGACACATGCCTGGTAGCAACCAGACATGTGAGCCCATGCAGCTGGAGTGGTTTAATGTTTTGTTAATCAAGACAACCTCAGTGTGTTCATAACAGATGGTATATGAGGAGATAAGAGTGATTCACTGATTCAGCTGCTATATAATAACACATTCCTAGTCCTGTAAAACACACACACACACACACGCACGCACCAAACATAACTGCCCCTCCTGAGCGAATGGGACAAGCATGACCATTTGTAGTGTGGTTGGATTAACAGCACCTTACACTCAACCACACACATTGGAACACACACGCACACGTAACACACACGCACACGTAACACACCAGTGGTTTGATCACTGGAGTCATCTGTCATTTTTAGAAGCAAAGGTCTTTTTTTTCTTTTTATTGGCTCCACAGCCAAAGCAACAGGGATAATGTTAAAGGAGAAGAGTCAAAGATGAAAAGAGATAAAGGTCAAGAGAGTAAGGAGGAGAGCAAAGGCAGGAGCAGGAAAAGACATTTAGGAATGGAAGAACAGAGGAGGAAAGTATAGAAATAGCATTAGATTTTTCCCTTTATTTGCCTCTTTTTTTTCTAACTCCATCTTTCTGCCATGGTACCTGCACAGATATACTGTACTGTCAATATAACCAAATTACACTCACAAACAAACATGACATATTAACAGAAACATATAATTAGACAAATTAACACTAACATCTTTTAATACAATTGATATTTTTTGGCATTAAATTCATTTTTATTCTCTATGCACGGGCGCACATCATTTTAGATCAGTGTCTTTATATGTGTGCAAACACAAATACAGACTTACACATACCTTTTTACAGACAAACACACACTTGTGCAGGTAAAGTGTGTTGCATCTTAAATGTCCAAGCGAGCTCTGGCACTTAGTCTGGTCTTGGTCGTAGTCATACTTTAAAAGGCCATGTGGAAGCTGATTGGCATCCCATGTGTTTAGAACAATGCCAGTGCTATAAACTCCATGAACTCTCTTGCTGCTGCAAGACAAGCACCTGCAGATAGGAGAGGCAGAGAGTCACAGTGAGATCTTTTTCTGTCCTCCTTGCAGGGTATTTATGAGTATGGTTGAACATAACTAGTCTTAGACAGGAGGATGTGCCCCATAGCACATAAAATGTGCAGATAAAATGTGTGTACACCGCTACCAATGCCTTTGCTTTAGTGAAGCATTTACATGTTGGTGTCTGCTTGTGTCGTGCTGCTTAACTGTTTCGTGATTTAGCAGCTAGAGAGATGTAGATTGCAGGACTTGTTATTATGTGTTTTTTCCTCAGTTTGCTGTGTGGAACTTTTAAATCACCTAGTGCCGAAAAGAAGTTTGTATGTGCAGCTGTATTTCATGCTGCTACAGCTACATATATGTAACTTTGCTTAAGACTTGTGAACTGTTTTATTCTAATCACACACATAAACGCAGGGTCTGAACATGGCCATATATTCAGAAAGCTTTTCATCAATTGAACCAGTTGAGTGCAGCTGAGCCAACTCCTCATCTCTATGCAGGCACAGGAAGCAGAGCCACTAATCACCCTCCATCCTTCCATATCCTGCACTTCTCCTTCCTGTTCATGGCCTTGAATGTGTCCAACCCAGCTCACACCAAAGGCTCCAGTCAACTGTAACTCATGAAGACAATTTGCATTTTATCCACGGACACAAAATTCCAACACAGTCATGATTTACTCTAATGCAGTAAATACACATATTGCGATGTGTATCTACGTTGCATGATTGGCCTATATGTGTTGCCCCTTTGTGTTCCATAGAGTGTCTCTTGTGTGTATGTTATTTCATTTCAGTTGTGGGAATATTTGTGTTAGTTTGCCGATATTGGTCTGAGTCATTAATGCCTCTCTGACTTCTCTGGTTGGCCTCCATTTCCCAGCCCTCCTCCATGTGTGTGTAGGTGTGTGAGACTGAATCAGTTACACCTCTGATCTGAGGACCACTCCAGGTCCAGTTGTGAAATCAGTTACAATGAAGCAGCACAATCTGCAGTTCGTGTGACATGTAGTCTACGTGCAGGTAATTCCCAGCATTTTATGATTCAGAAGAAGCTGTTGACAATGCCAGGGAGGACTCCATGTGAATGGGGTCACTTGTGGCTCACAGTTCTCTCACAGCATGCCTGCAGCACAGAGGTGATTGGAAATCTCATGATTCCTAAATCGGTTTATGCAGTAAGTTGGCAAGTGGATCAGAACAGAAGTTAAACCTCTTGTTGTTTTTATTGTGGGTTACGGGGATTGGAGACAGAAACGTTTGCCACAGAGTGGAGCGAAATGCTGGTAACACCCAAAAACACTTGCACCCTACAGCTTGTAGTGTCCTAACCCTATAATGCTGCTTTAGTTGTCTGTGCAGTGTGTTGCATTCTAGGGTTAATCTAGGGCTTGCTGTAAACCTAATTCCTTTCTTGACGGGTGATGTGTTAGAAAGTTTGAAAAGTTGCAGCAATATATTTCACAGATTATAGAATAGAGGTTTAGATTCATCCACTCTGTAATCTGAGATGGCACAACACGATACTGTGCAGGAGATATTGAACAGTAACATGAATGAAAGCCACTTTTCATTAAGTTGAATTAAATGAAAAGTGGCTTTCTACTAAAAATCAGTGGTAACAGTGGCAAACAAGCTTAACTACCGTAGTTTCCAGACTATAAGCTGTACTTTACTGCACTTTTCAGAAAAGATGCTGGATATTTTATTAAATAAATGTTACTGCTCCTTTAGTGTCAGACAAGCACTTTTAATAACAAATTAGGGTTAGGGTTAGGCATTAGGGTTAGGGTTAGGTTTAAGTTAGCCATTTAATGTTATTGCTTCGTCAACCGCTGTAAGCTTTGTTTTTTGTCATACTGCACTACTACGGTACTATGACTGCAGGGCGCGCGCTGGGAGCGCACCGTTGTGTTATTTGTGCACTGCACAAAAGCTGTTCGTCATATAAAGACGTGTAAAAGTTTGATTAAAAAGATTTATTGTGCATCGCAAAATTTTATCAATTGGGCGCTTTGCGTTCCCAAACAGTCATCTCTGTCTGTCCTGACAATCCCCTCCATGGTAGAAGGGAACCTTTTGGCTTAAAGTAGGGTGTGGCTTATATATATGGTACAATCTGTAGTTTCCCTCACATTTATCTAGTGCGGCTTATTTTCAGGTGCGCCTTATAGTCCAGAAATTGCGGTAGCTGTTGCTCTGGCGACTAGTAAGCAACCTCTGATGTCTTAAATGTCTATGTCTATGTAGACTTCTAAAAGGAGGAAAATGGTTCCATCCATCCCTTATTTTCCGCCTATCCGCAATCGGGTCACGGTAGGTGCTGGAGCCTTTCCCAGCTGTCTTCGGGCGAGAGGCGGGGTACATCCTGGACTGATCACCAGTCCTTTGCAGGGCCAACACATAGACATACAGACGAACAAACATACACAGGAAACGGTTCACTCTACTAAAATCCACAATATGACATGCTGAAGTTAGTAGCAGGCTGCACCATGATAATTGAAAGAACACATCAATCAACACAGATCTTCAAATATGAACTACTATCATGGAAAACAGCCATCAAGAGGCCTGAAATGTAGATACTTTAGACACCCGAAATGATTTTAATCTTTTGAAAATCAGTACCACCTCCATCCATCCATCCAATCAGAACCGATTGCCCTGTTAAGGGTCGTGGGAGTGCTGAGCCACAGGCGCACAGGTTTGTCTGTTGCTGCATTGTTAAAGGTTGTATTTGATTGCAACAGAAAATGTAATTAATGAAAATATCAGTTTGACTTAATGTGGTAAATTAAGTCAAAGTTATTCTGCTAGAAGGTTAAAACAGGCTTTATGAATTAATTTGCTGTTGTTTTATTCATCTTTGGTATGCTGCTGTTAAAGAAGTGTAGTCAGTTATGTTGAAAACCAACAGATTTAAGTTCTGTTGTGGCATTTGATGTTATGACGTTTAATTCATCAACATTTACATAGATATATCACCTATATCTCAGTAAAAACCCCACCCTGATTTACTCACATTAAATGACTGTATTGAACTCACTGTCTCACAAGTGGCTCTGCAAATATGATTTAAGAAACTACGGGGGACGCCCAACAGCTCACAGAGCCATGTCTCATGGGTGACAGAGGCTTTGTGCTGGATGATTGGCAGATCACTGAAGTGGATCTTCGCTTTGTGATTAAGAACTGTGGTAGCTTTCACTAAACATATCACAAAATTATAAAGCTGATCGTCATGTTATTTTTGTGTCTGTTTAGGATCTTTACTGCCCCCCCCTGAAATTTGCACATATTTTTTCAGTCCGCTGCCACCGTGAACTCAGGAAAGTCAACCCAGTAAAGAGAATCACTGGTTATTTTTCCAACATCCGCTCAACATTTTTTAGCATTTCCACATACACTGTTAAACATCGCATTGCATTTGATGTTTTAATCATTATGTAAGCAGCTTTAAAAAACCGTTGATAGAGCCATGGGTGGTGTTTAAAATAAAAGGTAAATAAATGCATCAACACCTCCTTCACTGTGTACTGTACATTAGAATAGAGAATAAGGTGACCTAGCTAACTTGATACAGCATTGGGTCTGTTTATAAATAGAATATTTATACTTTACATTGCATTTAAAGCTTATTTCATTGGCTGCTACTCTATACTGAGGCCGTCACAGTTCTAAAACCCATTCACGTGGACTACCAGTTCAGTAAATCTGGTAGTTGTTGAGCGCTACCAGAATAATTATAGACTTAAGTTTTGTGGAGAAAGAACCTTTTAGATAAAATTTTGACTTTGAATACCTGTAAATGTGAAAAGGTTGATTAGAGAAACACATCTTTGTTTTTGTGTGTCATGGGCCTGGTAGCTCAGTGGGTTCGATTCCCAGCTGCGGCACCCAGACCATGCCCCATACCAGTTGTGTCCTTAAGTAAGACAGCCTGTAGCTGCTCACTGCCCCCCCAGGGTAATGGGTTAAATGCAGAAGGACTCATTTCACTGCGTGTTGTACACTGTGTAACTATGTATGTGACAAATAAAATGTTATTTATTTATAAAAATTAAATACATTCACCATGTTGATTTCAAAAAACATTCTTAAAGTGTTTAAATTATTTTGGTAATTTAATTCTTCTACCATAATAAGTTTTAACACATCAATTCAGCCAAGTAACAACAACTAACCATAAACATATTTTGGTAATGGCTCAGTTCAGTCTATTGAAATGTTATGTTTTTATTCTTATTGTTGGTATTTTATTTCAACTGGGTGTTATGCCCCCACATCCCTTGAAAACACAATTCCTCTCGCTGTCGCTGGCAACAGAAGCATAAAAATGTTTTACGTTATGTGACTTGTGCCATTGTTTCTTTGCAGAGCACTAAACAACACTACAACAAATACAAATCGCCTTTGAAGCATAGGCACATGCGTGCTGAGAAATATAATGCACGCGCCTCACACTTTAACTTAACATTCTGGGAAATGAAGCCGGTGTAAATTATTTAACAATTAACAGAATATGCTAATGTCTGTATCCCACTTTCCCTGTAGATGGTGTTAATGTACACATCAATACTAGTCCTCTTTCTTCCTCGTACTCTGCTGCATATCAATCGCTCCAGGCCTCTGTCTCATTGCACCTCTTCTCCTATTTTTCAGCGCTCTAAATAAGGCTTAGCCGGTGCTTCGCTGCTCAGCTGACTGCACTCCGCTCACCTTGTTTAGCTATGATTTCCCACCTGAGCGAGAAGTGCTGTTTGATCTCATTCTTTTAAAAATCATCTGATGTTATTAAATCTGTATCCCCCGGGCTTCTGTTACTATGAGGTTGATGATGGCTACCTCAACGTGTGCTTGTATTCTGATACATTTTAGCTGCAATTACACTTCAAATGCTTAGCCTCCAATAGATTCTAGAACAGTTTGATTAAGAAATTTCACTGATGCCTGAATGGAAACGAGAGAAAAAAACTAAATAACAAAGCCAAATCTTCTATCTTCAAGTAAATTAATTATTTTGACCTTTCTGACTCACAACTGATAACCTCCTATGATAGTTACTAACATCTCTTGTGTGGTTTTCAAGTATGAACTTTAACCTTAAGCTCCCACCACAGATTCTCAATAGGATTGATATCTGGGCACTGACGGGGCCATTTATTCTTTTCACCAACTTGCTGAGCTGCAGAGTGGTGTCCTGGTTTGCACTGCTTTCCCATGCTCAGCAAGACAGACCTGATCTCAAATGCATGGGTCGGCCAGGTTCCTCTCAGTGTGGAGTCTGTGTGGGTTTTCTCTGGGCACTACGGCTTGCATTAGTGGGCTGGTTATGGTTATTTCCATAAATAATAATAGTTATCTATTTTCCTAGAACTGGTACTAGGGAGGGACAGGGATTCAAACCACCAACCCTGGGGTTCTCAGACAGATAGGAGTTGCTGTTGGTCTTCACACATACACGATACATGTAATTATAGTTAGATAGAGACACTATGTTGAGAGATGTTGGAAAAGCTTATAAGAACCAGTCCGATAACAGAAGGAGAGGATGCACTTTACACCACGCTGCATATCAAATATAAATCATTTATCACTTTCTACAATTTACAAATAAAGAGCACAGAGCCCTTGCAAACCTGATGTCATCTTTGCTGTTTCTGCTGAGGATGGCGCTATGCTGTCGTTAAACAAATATGGACAGTCCACTTCTATGCTGTTGGTGGAAATGCCACATGGCATCATGCAGTAGGTGTTATTCAACTGAAGGACACAGTGGCCTAGAGCCACCGAAGGAAGACAAAAGAAATCCTGACTGCTGCTCCTTCCTTTCTTCCTCTCCGTCTCTGTGTCTTGCAGGCTATTTGTTCAGAGCACCAGCAAAGGAATTCGTGTGATGCTGTCTGATTCAAATTGGATCAAAGCAGCCGTTCATATCAGGGCTGCCACTGGGAGATATATCAAAGCAGCAAGGAGACACACGTGCACACATATCAGGTTTACACACAAGCACACATACAAAGTGAGGCACGATGTGCACATTCATGTGCCTGTGGAGGGAAATTCACACAGTAGATTTTTAAGATTTTTGTTGGCAAGAAGGAAAGAGAAGGACTTTCGTTGAAGTTAGGGAAAAAAATCTTCAAATTTTTGTCTCTAATAAAATGTAGCATTTTTTTAAATCAAATAATTACAAAATATGACTGAGTGATGATATTTTAAGATGTAACCTTTATTTAGTTTAGTGCTGCACATTATCACTGTAGAATTAGACAACAGTACAGGTACATATCAGATTACCCTATTTAATCTTATGTTATCTAATCTAATCTTATTTTATTTTATCATACAAAAAAATCCAAACCAATAAAGTTAAAACATTATTTCAGCTGTGGTCCTGTCATGTGTTAAGTGCTACTTGCGTTAAGGATATTTGGATAGAATATCTATCAAGGATATCTTGCCTGCAGAGGGGAACTGTAGAAGCTGTGGAGGTTCTGTAATGACTGACTGACTTTGGGCAACAAATTCATGCATTTAAAATGAAGTCTCTGCTCCAGTCCCACTGTCTCACTCCGCCTGCATCTCTCTTGTTCTCTCTCTCTCTGGTGTCACGTCTGTCAGGTCTTCAAGTGAGATCATTTTTCATGCCACCGAACAGTCAGGGGGATCTCCATGCTTTCTGTTTAGACTTTCAGAAAAAACTAATTGGTTTCAACATTTTTCTTGTGCCAAACAAATGATTTGAACCTGTCTTCTTCCTCTTTTTCAAACTCCTTTTCCGACCCTCATTTAGAGACTAAGTACTAAATTGAACCCAGTGTCTGCTTTTGTTTCCATCTTTAGCCTATTCATTCAGGCTATGGGATGATTACTGAAGTTTGCTGGCTCCTCCCTGTGGGCTGTCACCTCAGTAAGCTGAGCCTTAGATTTCAAGCATTTAAAATGATTCTATATTGTTAGGTATAGATTTTGACACACCAGTTACTCAGTTGAGTTCTCTAACTTAAACTCATTTCAGACATAGTCATCTGTCAGATGTCTGAAGTTAAAATGTGTATATTTCCCTAAATACTTAATATGAGTGACATAGTATGTTATATTTACACTGAGTAAATATAGATTTCAGAGCATGCCACATATTACGCATGTGTCTCTGAATGTTTCTGTCCATGGCCTCCCTGGTGTCTCAACGCTCACTTCCAGATGGAGGATATCACCTTGATGTCTGGACTGAACTCACCCAGAGGTCACTGATAATAACAACTTTGACTGAGGGGCAGAGAGAGGAGGTAAGGAACGTACAGAATACGCCCCTAGCTTTCACCTTCCCCACTTCACAGCTTCAATTACTCAGTGTGACGGCATTGTTGAATAATGCAGCGGTCCCCTGTATTGGCCAGGAGTCTGATGTGGGATGTATGTCTTTGCCCACGCTGACAGCAGTGTGTTATACAGTGACCATCCATACTTACTCTAAATGTAACCCTGTGTGATCTCTGCGTTCGTGATTATTACCCAGTGTTTCTCTGTTTAATAGTGTTTACAGCTGAGAGTTTCCGCCCTGGGATGTTTTTGCTCCTCTGATGCTGCTTAGGGAAGTTTTATCTTAATGAGGGTTACGTGGATAATTAGGCAACTAGATCAAATATACTGTGGATTAAAAAACTACAATTCAGCTGAATGGTCAAATAGTTTCAAGGTCAAATTTTGTCCTTACACTGTGGTAAACCCTTCCCAAGGTGCTACTGTGATCAGTAAGTCACACACAGGGTCCATCAGTTGATGCATGGTTCTATATGACATTGATCTCCACATGCAATCTGTTATCCTCACACCTGCTTTACAACATCATCCGTCTCTACCTACAGTGCCGCACGTAGGTAGAGAGGATACGTTATTTAACATATTTCTGTTGTGGCTATGAAATGTGTATTTGTATATGAATATATGTAATCTGCGTGTACATTATACTCTGTCTTTCTGTCTGTTCCTGTGATTCCTCTCTCCAACTGTCAAAAGTCAGGTATAAGGTTCTGCTGTGCATTAAAGATCTAAAAACTTTAACAAAGTGACTAGGAGCAAAGCAGGTACGAGGAAGTACAGAGCGATGGATGCAGAAGGCGGCAGTAGTGAAGCCAGAAACACAAAGGCCAACAGCAGCTATGAAGGATTTTTTTTTTCAGCTCACAGTGAAAAGGCTCGTTTGTTAGTGAGCCATCCCTCTCTCAATCCCTCCATCTGTCTCGGTCACCACAAAATCAGCGATGGCACAGAGAAAAACACCAGGCTGAAAATGGGAGAGGATGGATGAGTAACAAAGAGGAGATAAATGTGTGCCTGTGTGTTTATGTGTGCACATGCATCTGGTGTATGTGTTTGTGTGTGTATGTGTGTATGTGTGTGTGTGCGTGTGTGTGTGTGTGTGTGTGTGTTTTGTTGGTTACCTATGAGTCGAGCCTTGCTGATTAATCATTGCTCATCTCCCACTCCTTCTCTGCTAAACTGAGCAGGGTAGCGTGTTGCCTGCGATGTAACAGCGTGTGTCGTGTGAGGGCAACGTCTGCCTTCAGTTCAAAGAAACTGACTCTGTACCGAAACAAGACATGAGGTCATGAGTGTATTATACACATATTGAGTGATGGAGTAGGGTGTAGCCAAGATTTTAAATTTAAAACGATTTTCTTGGGGACTGTCGAACTGAAGGGAGACAGAAAGTAGGCATCTAGAACAGCCCCCATGTTAACTCCAACCCCGGTATACAGTGCAATAGGAAAGAAAAATATAAAAAGCTTTCTTATGCATTCATTGTGTAATCTCTAAAATCCTGTTATTTTAGTGGCTTTTCATTTCCTGGCCAAGGTGTTTGATGACATTAAGAGGATAAAAGCAGGGTTCTCATGCTAAGAGTGACCTAAAAAAAGAGCCAGCAATGCCACCTTATTGAGATTTAATTACCGTCACAAGACATCGGACAAATTAATTTTGTTTACAGACCTTTGCCTATTTTGGTCCCTAATCACATTGGCTCTCTGTGATTTTGGCTCCACATAATTGCTCAGATAAAAGCTACAGGGACCTGCAAGTTTCATTATCCACACAATAGCCAGATGGAGAACGACGCAAGCGGTGAGAAGCGTAACCTCAGACTGTTCTGTCACTGGATTTCTCACATCGCTAGGCTGCTGCAGAGCTTTACCTCTCCACACACTCCTCTTAAAATCCCATGTGGTGCTGTGGCTCTGCAAAAGCAGGAGCCTGAGAGCTGATTATCTCACTTCCCTATATGCTCCATACATCCAGGCCGACATATACCGTATGTAATTGTATTGGCCTGTGTCTGTGTAGCTCACTTGATTCACTGTGTTTTGATTTCTATGCATTGTTACCAAGTGACCTATGTCGGTTATCATTTTGAGTAGACCTTCATTTGAAAATTACCCTCATGTGCAGCTGAACCGCAACAAATGATGTGACTTCTGGCCAGCTGTTCGGGAAGCTCAACTGTCGTTCATGCCCTAACCTAATTATCCGAAGCGCTGGATTACACTACAGTATGGACACAGTCTGAACTGAATAATCTCCTTCACTGTTAATTACATTCAAATCTGTGCAGTGAAAGCAATATAAGTTTGGGCATTTGGTAGTCTACGCTCCAGATGAGATATGTTTTTGTTTTATTATAAACTGGAACCAAGCATTCCAGGATATACGTCTGGAAAAAATCCTTTAGAAAATGATTGTTGTTACCTCTGAAGTTAGGTTAAAAGACATAATAAAGGAACAATTTAATATTACCCTAGAGCAGGTAAACGCTGGTGCTGTGTCAGGATGCACAGATTACTGCGTATCAAATTTCATATTACATGTAGGTCAGAAGGATATTCTATTGGAAAAATGCGTTTAAGTCTGAAAATGAAGGTTTTATATAACAATTCTGAAATCAAACCTGACTCACATAATATTCTGCCTCATTCCAACTCATCTCTAATGGGTTGAAAGGTACCATTTAAGAGTTCTGTGTGTGTTTTAATGAATATGTGTATATATTTATTATAGACTCAGTATTGAAAGTGAAGCCAAATGCCCTGTGAGCACTTCGTAAATCACTTTGTTCCCTCTCTCTATACTCTGTCTGAGAGTATGTGATCCCAGTATAATTCATTTCCAGTCTACCATACTGTGCCATGGGCTGTCCCAGCTGAAAACACGTTCATCTGTAACACCCTGGATAGTGAAGGCCTGAAACGGAGAGCAGGGTGATAAAGAGGAAGAAAAAGAAACAGTGGAGACGACAGAGAAAGAGAGAGAGTGTGCACTAAGATGACAGGCTCAGGTCTTGGAAGAAAGAGCTGGTTGGAGAAAGAAATGGCAGACTAAATTGCCTGACCACTGCCTGGAGCTGTGCTGCACCTAAATTTAGCCTTTTTGAAGTGAATGTAGCAGAATACCCTAAAGTAATTCTGCAGTAGCTGCCCGGGTTAAATGCAGCACCATACCAGGACTATAATAGAAATTATAGAAACTTAAACTACTGTGAATTGCGTGCTGCATACAAATGTGTGTCTAGTCACAGAAGTGTGTTGAGTTAATGACACTGCGCTCTGCATGGGAGAGCCTGCCGACCACTGGCTGGTTTATAAGGCGGTGTAGATCCTGCTCATTCTGGTAGCAGCCTGCTTGTTTATCTCTACCTGTAATAAATGAAGTTTGGCTTTGTCTTTATTATTTTTCCAGCTGATATGTTTATAGTATAATATATTAGACTATATATATTAGATATTTGTGTTCTTGCAGAAGAACTGAGACTGAAGGAGGCAGAGGGAAAAGCAATGCCTCATTCTGATTATGCATAAAGAGCTCTTTTTATATTCATGTTTCTCCCTATGTGAATGTTAATCACAATCACACAGGCAGGTGATCAATATTCCAGCATTTTCTGGAAAGGTTATGCACAGAACTGCAGCTGTGTGAGAGTCCTGCCTCCTGCAAACCAGACGCTCTTCTGAATCTCGCCGACAGATCAGGAAGGCTGTGTGCAGGTTTGCTGGAAATCACATGGGCTTTTTAGCTATTGGGCCACAGCCTCGTCGTTTATCATTTGTCCTGTTATGAAATAACAAAGGGTTTCTTGTGCATGGTTGTCCTAACAGCTCACCGTGGATCTAAAGGTTTGTTGGTTTGAAAGAAGCTTATAAGAATGTAGCAAAAGAGTGCGGAGCTTTATTTTAAAGCTTTATTGTCTTTATTGTACATATTTGTTTAACAGATCAGGCACAGCAAGGCAGAATAGTGTTAAATAGGTCAAGTGTGATTCTGCACCATAGCTTGCAGTGTGCTTGAATGTCAGTGAGCAGGACACAGTATCTCGACCAGCTTAGGACCTTGTCATAACTTGACTTCTCTTTGGAGAAGAGTTGTCTTTCTAGTCCAACACAGTTTTTGTTTGATTACTCTACTTTTTGAAATCATTTATATCGGCCATAGGCAGGTCAGAAGGCGATGCAGGAACATATTTTTTCAATAACTGAATAGATTTGATTTGACGTTCTGTTACAGTCACCCAGTGCCACATTCTCATTATTCCCCTTTTGCTCTTCTCTTTCATCTCTACACAGCTTCAGTAGAAGCTGAACTAATTCATTAGAAGGCTCAGAAAGTCAATTATGGTAATAGGTCCCTTCGCAAGGGGAGATGGAAACTCAGTAAAGCCAAATACTTTTTGTTGTACTTCTATATGATCTTCTTCTATATGTTTAATTTATATTTCATTTTGGTGTGAAAATCCATCATCTGACTGTATAGAGGGCAAAGAGGAGAAAATATGAAGGGAGGTGCTAGTCCTTAGGCCTCAATGCAAAACTGAGATAAGGTAAATGAAGAGATAATGCAGGAAGGGCAGACCCAGTGTCAGGAGACCATGCACAGGAACCCAACTTACTTATTCATGCAGCAGTCGAGCATCAAGGAAACTCCCAGTCTCATTATGAAATGTGTGTTTGCAAAGGCTTACACAGCAAAGCAGCTCTTGCTCGAAAGCCTCTGCTTATCCACTCCACTTGCCTTCTTCTCTTCTCAGGATCAGATCACTCTGGGGAAGCAATGTCATGCTTCATTCATCTACAGATACTATAAATAGACTTTAAAATTGGCCATGAGTCCCATTCAGCTATTCTCCAATCACAAGCTTTGGATTTCGCACCATGTTGAGGTGGCGTAAAAACTTTGCATTTAAAATGAAATTTAAGTGTTTAACTGTTAACTGTTGTAAGCTCAACAATTCCTAGCACGTCCTTTATCTTGACAGGTTGGGTCTTAACAAGGCTCTTAGTTTGTAGTAAATCAACATTCACTGAACCTGAATGGTAATTGCTTGTGTCTTTTACTTATAAGATGCTTCAAATAAAAAAAAAGTAGAAAACTGCAACCTAAGCTGCAAATGGACGGGTTCAGCTATTCATGCCACACGAGCAAACAATTAGTTAGACATTTAATTAGGTTCAAATAAAAATACCCACTGTGTCCTTGCTGCACTTTTAGGTCAAAGGTTTCTCATTTCAAACAATAGGTGAAGCATATTTGATTTTCTCTCTTAAATGATGCCTCCTCCATGGCATGATGCCTCCGCAATGCTTTTCCAGATTAATTCCTGTGCCTTCTTCCCCAGGCCCAAAGAGAGATATAAAAAAAGAACAGAGAAAGGCCTGGAAAATGATGCAACGTCACAACTGAAAAGCAAAGTGTTCATTGCAGTCGTACGCACATTGCACAGCTTGGGATTTAGCATAATAGCGCAATACATAAATGTGTTTCATATCTTTAATACAGCCTCCACAGAGAGAAAGAGAGAGAAAGAGAGAGAGAGACATCAACACCACTGAATCTCCTTGAAAATCCTATTATTTGCTTCAAAGCGAAGAGCCGGGCTGACAGCAAACACTAACCTATATTCAAACTTCTAAATGCCCTCTAAAAAAGTCTTTTTAAAAATAATTGAACATGTCTGTGGGGTCTAGTTATCAGCCCCACAATGATTAAAACACTCTCAACTTAAGCAAGACCTGGCTACAACTACAAAGTTATAATCCTGGTGTAATTATAATGAAATCAGATTCCTGCCATCTGTTTTTTTTAACTTATATGTCATTCTTTCTTTCTCGTCTGCAGGATTTTTAGAACGCAGTCCCTTGAATGGTATTATAACAATGTGAAGAGCCGCTTCAAGAGGTTTGGGAGCGCCAAGGTTTTGAAGACTCTGTACAGAAAGCACATCATAGAGAGAGGAGCACTCTCTGACCTCCCAGGTAACTCGCATTTTTCTTAAATCATCGTTAAATGACCTCCTTGTGTATTTGATCGCGGAGTAGCACTCTGTTTCTGTGAATTCATTTTTTTTAAATGTGAAGACAAGAAGATTTCTTTCAGATATGAAATTTTAGTTAGATATTAACAGCAAACAGACGAGCCCTCTTGACTACTCATTAAACTCATAGTTTAACTTTGTTAATTGATCAGTCACTTAGTTTCACACATTTTGTTCTCTCGCTGGCTGATTCACATAATTACTTTCACACCGGCATGTAGAAACAAAGACATCTCCAGGGTTAAGCTTGTGTGGAAGGTTGTTTGGGTTTTTTCTTTTCATTTAAAGAAACCACTTTCTTTTATAGCTGTGCTCCTCTGTAGTTGCACCTGTAAGTGTGATAGTATGATGTGTTAGTGGCAGTGTTGGTGCTTGATGTGTGTGTGAGTGTGTCGCTTGTGATGTTGAGCTGCCCCACAGACTTGTCCTGCCACTTAATCCCTGCGATGGCTCAGGCCACTTTGCCACCACAGTAAATGGTTCCTTCGTAGGAACAGCAGCCACGCAGCTTTTATTTATTTATATTCCAAATCCTGTACATGGAATCAATGGGTGAAGAGAGCAGATGAGGTAAATCAGGTCAAAGTTCATAAAGTTGACAAAACTAGATGAGGTTGATGTAAAAGAATGCTTGAAATACGCTGAATTTAGTTTATTTTGTCTGTAACTGAACGTTGTAGGCCTGAGTGATATCTGCCACCACAGCAAGGTCTGTTATTATGTCCTAGTTAGTATTAAAGCCTACATCATGCCTAGTCATCGTGTCAGGCAACATGGTTGTCTTAACAGCTCACCGTGGATCTAAAGGTTTGTTGGTTTGAAAGAAGCTTATAAGAATGTAGCAATAAAGTGCAACGCTTTATTTTAAAGCTTTATTGTCCCACACCGTACCTAACGACAGTTGAATTTATAAAAAGTATTGAGAAAATAAAATACAGAGTAAGAGTAAGAACATAAAGAGCTAAGCTTTGAAGTGGCTTTCATGCTTTAGCCATCATTACAGAAATGGCGTATGACTAAATAATAATCCAGTAATGACTGGATTTCCCACTGACATCGTCATGGTAGAATTTCTTTCTGTAGGTACAGTAGGAAGCTTTCTCGGGCTGTGACTTTAGTTTTACAATGTGGAGTGGACAAAAAGTTGTCCCTCTAAACCTTCAATTTTCTGATTTCCTCTCCACTTCTCTCCCCTCCATCATGTCACCGCCTCCACTCTGCCCCCCCCCCCCTCCTGCTTGCTGATACTGGCTCTCTGCCTACCTCTGTTTTCTCCTCTC
Source organism: Microctenopoma stevenorrisi (assembly GCA_032270685.1). NCBI lineage: Eukaryota > Metazoa > Chordata > Actinopteri > Anabantiformes > Anabantidae > Microctenopoma > Microctenopoma stevenorrisi. The sequence goes on from JAUMTR010000012.1 coordinate 18,835,919, forward strand.
ATACATCAACTGGAGGAGAAGGATTATGTGACTCGGCTGCTGGTCTCCCTTTCTCACATGAGCCCAACAGATTATACCGCTTCCAATTCTCAAACACTCTTGTTACCACTTCCACTAACTATCTGACATGTCGTATGATCGTAGATGTACTTAGATGTGTGCTCATGTGTAAATCCTTTCTGTTCAGGAAAATTTCCCCAATTTTGTGTTTCTTTTGCAGCAAATAATGAGATGTGTCAAGTGCCTTGACAAGTATACCACAACAACAGATGATGGTGATGTAAGACTTCTGTGCTTTCGGTTGAACAGAAATAATGAGATTTTAGTTCAGTAAGTAAATCAGCACTTAATTGTAAAAAATGTAATTACACAGAGATGTTGCTCATTAACAAACCGATGTTACACCATCTTGCTTGGTCTACTTTGCTTCCTTTTATTATGTAACTCAGAAACTCTATCAGAGTTTTATTATGGGCTTCTTCTCTTCATGCATATTGAAGAGCAGCCACGAGAATGTAAGACATAATTCACCCATTCATAGGGGAAATAATTTGACATATGGGCTAGTAAAGAATGTTTCTTTTTAATTTACTACGGTGGAGTAAATGATAGTGAAATGACAGCTGGTGGGAAGGATGGGACGGTTTTAGATCTATATGCAGACAGAATATACATTATGACCTTCAAACCAACAGGAAGAAATCGGAGAAGAAGCGATCTGTGCTTTCACGTCCATCACCTCCTTCCACTGTGAGACCTGCAACAGATAGTGTGTCAAATAGAGTATTGCTCTGCATGTGCCCCCTAGAGGGTTTTCGCCATAATCATGGCTGACATGTTGGTGACCGCATGGTGTAAAAACACACAGATAACATATCAGAGAAGGTAGGAAGTAAAATCCTTCCTCTATACGCATTCACTACAAAATCAATATACAAACACAGTCTTCCTCCTTCAACTCTGAGTTTCATTTACACATTGTCCTCACAGACAGATTTATTGCACCTGCTTTCAGTGTTATCATCCTATGAAATGTCTGTTATCACATGTGGATACAGCCTAGGTGGCTTAGTAGGCTTTTTTACGATGAGCTGGACCTTGAATCGTACCAGGTATTAGCACAAAACAGTTCAGTTACATTTAAGGTTCGTGAATTGAGGTACATAGCTCCCTAATACAGTAGAAATGTTGTCGGATTTAAACTAGAAACAAAGCTATTTGAAAATCGTGTGGTTTTGTATTCAACCGCACCACAACATCTTCCCTCAACTAACTCTGACTCTGTACACAAATGTATTAGCACTTCACTGCTCCTGTAATATTTACTACAGCCACTTGAAGTTGGCTTTTAGGGGTCAACAACGTTTGCCCTTTCTGAAGCGTAATTATGGGAGTGAGTCAGAGAGGTCTTTTTCTCATGGTTCACCAGTTTATGTAGCAAAAAAAAATATTTTCATGAAAACTAAGACTCCTTTTGTCTTAAAGTAAAAGAGAAGAGGATCAAGTTCAAGCATCTTTATTTGTCTTCTCGAAGGAGAAATTAGGCTTTGAGATAAAAACCGGATGTGAAGATTGTGGATCAGGGGATCAAGAGAAAGAAAAAAGAAAGAAACATTTATGTTAAGCAGCATAAGCACTGCGCTTCACATTGGTCTGATCTATTTCTGTTCAGTGACTGGTTACAAAAGCTGTCTCAACCTTCAACACTGAGCTACTGTGCAGAAGGTTAGATGTGGATAATCTAGTCTGTCATTGCCAGGACAGTGTGACTTTGTCTTCTGCCAATGGTGAAGCAGAAAATGTAGAAATAAAGCACAAGGACCTCCTGATTCACCTGGTCCTGTAGAAGATTTGTGTGCATTTAAGGTCTTTCTATCATGCACTTAAAGAAAAACCAACACCCATGTATTTCAGGCGCCAATGGCTGTTTTATCACTATCTGTTGTCATTGGTGTCAAGAATGCAACTGACTTGGGTTGAGTGGCAGTTACCCTGATGTACGCATATGCACGTATTTTTATTTCTAAAAAAAGTTGGACCTTTCGCAGTAATTGCTGGCTTTATGTGTACAGTCAGAGCTGCTTTTAAGAGGCATTTGGGGCGTTAAGAGTTTACATGACGTTATTTGTACCGAATACTTTGAGAAGTATATTCAGTTGTAGTATAACATCATATGTTTTTGTACTGTTGGAAACAGACCGACAGCATGGTCACATTTTACCAATTCCAAAACTGATCTTTCGTTCGCTAAGCTTTTAGCTAATCAGATTTTGTGTGGTCCTGGAGTTTTTCTCCCACTGTTGGCTGCATGGTGAACAGCCTGCATTTGGGATTCTCTCTCAAATTTGTATAAATTATTATTAGTTTCATTATCAAAATGTAAAAAATACTAAAAGCTTTTGTGCTACAGTCAATCCATCTCCATCGTATGAACTTTGGCCCGGGACTAATACATGAATGTAGACATTTGTTGATGCCATTGGGATGGTCAGTTATATGGATCAAATAATTTATATGGCTGAAAGATTGCTGTTTTGCTCTTTATCACCCTGTTTCATTAGAGTTGCAATTTGTTTTAAGACTTATTTAAATTAGATTGGCATCACCCACACAAAACTCTTATTTTCTTAGTTAAAGAGACAAATGAACTGAGCACGGATCTGTTTACTTCTTACTACTGCCCAGCCTATAAACAGATATAAACAGACATCCTGTCGGTTCAGCCGTTGTTCTGAGGACATTTATGAGACTGTGTGTGCTGCCAGATGCTGCATTGTAATTGAAGGGAAACCGTCTGGACACTCCTTCCTCCTCCTGCTGCTGCTGGCAGTTCAGGGATGTTAGATGCAAGGGTAGCTTAAGCTGATTTATTAATACACTCTCTCTTTGTTTTTCTTCCAGTCTCTGTCTTCTTGGTTTTTTTTATTAAACTGTTTTAACTATTTTGCTTTTTTCAACAACCTAATACCACATTGAAATACAAGGGTGAGATCTTAGAAGCTTGAAGGGCAGTCGCTAAATGCAATAAAGTATTTCTTGATTTTCTTAACTGCAGTATTCTTCTACCTCACTAGCACTGAATATGCTCATGAATCACAATCATATAGACGGTTATTTTACAGACACTATTGTAATTTAACCTTTATTTATAAAATATATTTTCTTTGAATAAACTGACCACATATTCAAATCTAAACTGTTTATCTGTTTTTTCTTTCTCATCTGAAATAAGATGTTTTATTTTTCTGTTGGCTTCTGAAATATTTCTCCATAAAACAAACATAGCAAGAACACTATCACACAACTATAATATCTGTACTTTGTTCTTGTGGACTTCTGACAGGTGATCAGCCACAACAAGTCCACACCTTTCTAGGTAGAATACAGAAAGGCTTCAAGTCCTTGAGATCTGAAAACTGGCCCCAAGTGATTAGTTGCAGCAACAGTGGCTGAGAGGTAGAGAGTCGACCATGAGCTGATCAAAGGGCCGGACAGTGAGCAGGATGACGGCTCTGTCAGGAGTTGGAGGTCCTTTAAGGCAACCAACAAAGCAACTGATCTTAACAAAGCTTAAGGTTGAGGAAAAGGTCAGTCACACTCTCCAGAGAGAAACTGCATAGCTTCGATCGCTGAAGGAGAGGAGGAGGCCTTTACCGTTTCTCCATGCATGTTGTGTGTATGATGTGTTCGCCGTCATGACAGCATTGGTTTCCCCCAAACGTACCAGTTCCTGGTTCCTGATGAACATAGAAAAATTTTTTAGTGATAAATCTATAACTTAAAATAAAGATATATTTATGCATTTTATATGGGCATCACTAGTGTTAAACGTGTGCTGTATTTAGAAATCCTCCAAATCCTCACAGTTGAGTGAAAACGTCCTTTACATGTACACTCCTTTCTAAAAATACTCTGTGTAGGAGGTGAGGTATAGTGTACATCCATCAAAGACAAAACAAAAATAATGATCTATCATTAGTGTCTGAAATTGGTGTTATTAGTCCTTTTAGTGAGTGACTCTCATAAAAAAAATGAATGATTGAACAAAGGAAGTGATTTTTGACATAGTCTATAATTTAGCAGAAAATGAAAAAATACATCTCCAAAGTCGCAGTAGAATATCTAATACCAGTGTTGCTTTACTTGGTGCTAACTTTGAGTAGTAAAATACACTTTTTTAATCACACATCAGTGACACACTGAGGTTGTGGTTCGTTTAGAATAACAAAGAATCGAAATCCCAATAGGAACACGTGCCTGGTGTGTCCTAAAAGAAAAGCAGTGTAGTTCTTTCACTTATAAACGCAAAACAACACACATGCTCACTCAGACATCCTTGCAGACGAGGCCACCGCTGTCTTCTGTACAGTTGCCATGGCGATATCGAGCAATTTCCTACTCCTCTCCCTTAAGTGGCGGAATGGCAAGCGATGAGAAGCAAGGGTGAGACAATGGTCATGGTGAGGTAAAATCCAAAAGTTGGATGTGAAGAGGAATGTACTGGACCCAGACCCACACACACACACACACACACACACGCACACACACACACACACACACACACACACACACACACACCCATTCAAGGCCAGCTAATGACAAATGTGTCACTCTGTTGTGTCTCACATTGTATCGTTGCTGCTGTGTTAGATGACTCATGGATGAACAGCCGGCATGGATGGAAGGAACAACAAACAAAACAGTGATGTGGTGTCCCCATTTGGCAATCGCAGTTATCCTGAAAGTGCAGTAAAGCCAAACGAAGTGTATAATTTAACCTCATTTAATCATGAGTGGTGGTTTACGTAAAACAGATATAATCAATATTTTCACATTAACGCAGTGTGAAATTTAAAGAGCCTCACTCAAAGCGGGAAAGTTTTCACCTGACTACGCAGTTCCCATCAGCTCATAAGAGCTTTTCTGCATCCTCTAGCTCATTGTTTTCATTGTACAGCCACACTGCTCATTAGACCCAGTAGACTCTACATGCTAAGCACCAAATGGACAGAAAAAGAGAATGTGTGTGTGTGTGTGTGTGTGTGTGTGTGTGTGTATGTGTGTGTGTGTGTGTGTGTGTGTGCGCGCGCGCTTAATAAGCTGCACATGCTGTCAGCGTGTGACTCTTGCGAGGCAGCTCACTTTCTCCGACACCAGTCCCATTGTGTCTACATTGTCCTGAGCTGCTACAGGTAATTTTCTCACCTATTGTCTCCTTCCACATGGACTGGAACTATAATTCAGCTCTAACCGAGCGAGAACAGAACAGCTGCGTTGAATGCCACTTGAATCAGAGTGAGACAACCCTAGGAGTGAAGCATATAATGGTTTAGGAGCTTGTAACCCCATGCCACAATTGGGAGGACTGGGGCTGTAAATGGAGATATGCGAGGAAGCGTGAAATTCAATACGCATTGCTCAAAGTTGATATACACGTCCCCCAACTTTTGATGTATGCTAAATTGCTTCTAGTTATAGGCAGAAGAACATCAAATATTATGTGAGTTGCAGCATGTCACTGCATGTCAAAGTGGAGTAATGGAAGAGTTTGTGGTTGTTGGCTTACAAGCTCTGCACTAAAACAGCCATTCGTCTCGCTGTAAAACTGAAATAGTATAACATATCTGACAGCTGGCTGTGTTACTGCTGATGGCAAGGGAAAAAAAACAAGAAAATGCATTTGCTTTCAGCGTTTGTACCATTTCTGAAAGATGTAATTGCTGCAAAATATACTGTATGTATGTGGAAGATACCAAGTCTGCACCCAGTAGTAACAGTGGGGTGTTGTGTGTCCAAAGAGTGGTTTCTTTGCAATGGTTGGACATTTTATTGTTGGTTGTTTGCACTTAGCTGTGGCTCTGGCTGCTTGAAGCCAGAACCAGTAGGGTCATGCGACTATCTCTGTGCATTCAATCAGAGTCACCTGTCAAGACTCGCCTGCTCCAACAAGAGCAGCAGCAGGACACTTTTGTCTAGATTAGGGGCAGAGAAAAGGTCACAGCCACGGGTGGGAATCAGGAAGTTTGGTTTGGTTGTATTTTGCCAGCAGTACGGGCTGAAGCCTTAGAGTAAGTCCTACGGTTGGTTTTGGTTTGGATACATTTAGTACATGGAAATAGAACTGTCCTCTTGTGTTTAGTCTGGCTCCATGGGGATGTACCTGGAGCATGAACAGTCAGTGGATTTACTTCCTTTTCTAACTCTTTTCTTTTTATTTTCTCCTTGGTGGTCTGGCAGGTCCCTCTCCTGTGTTGTTTCACAGCTTGTCTCTTTAACAAGCTGCATGTCCAAGTTTGCTTTCTTTGTTTTTACTAGAATGATAAAAACCACAATCAGTTGGAGCCACCTAAGAGATATCTCACAGGACTGAATGGGCCACCAAGGGAATATGTGGTTTTCAAGGCGGAGATGTTGTAACCACTACACCCTGTCTGGGCTTTCACTGGTTACTCTCTCCAACCCTGCTCTTATAGTACACCTGTCCTAGAACACACAAATATTGCACTAAACTTACTGTAGTTTTCAGAGATATGTTAAAAATTACCTAAAAGTTACTTGTTTAATATAAAATAAGATGAATTTAAAGTTACTTGCATAAATATGACAGTAACTCACATGAGACTTGGCCTGAATTAAGAAAACATACACACAAACAAACTTCACTGTGATGCGTATCTGTACTGAGAAAATGCTTGTTTTATGTGCCAGTGTGATTTGTTTGGATGTTATGAATTATCATAGGAATTTGTCTTCTTTTTTTTCAACTGCCATGTTGTTTCTTTCTTGTTTTCTCTTTATCCTCAATGGGAAAAGGCACCAAGTCAAAGTAACAAAGCAAAACAAGTGTGAAGATGACGAAATGAAGTAGGGAATACAGTTGACAAAAAAACAAAAAGGAATTTGTGAGATTGTGTTCAGTATAACCTCATCCTAATGTGGCAATAGTGCAAGGAAAACTCTATAGCTGCATTATAATATGATATGATACACAGCTGTCAGTTTGAAGGTTTTTCTCTACGTACTCTTTTGTCTGTCTCTTTTGTAGAAAGCAGTGTTCACGAGGGAAGCAACGACAATGATGGCAGCATCTGTGGCAGTGACTCCCTCTTCTACAAACAGAGTGAAGGTGAGAGACGTGGTGATGAGCGGGCAGCAATTTAAGGCAGTACAGATGGGTAATTTCAGCCACAATTATAATTGACATTATCCTTTCTACTTGATGGTCCTTTCTTGCCTGTGGTGTTAGCCATATTGATTTTCTTCACCATTTGTCCAGTTTTTCCATTTTCTTAAAAGGTTGAGCTCTCATGTTTATTGCCCAGTAATGGTTGCTTTAACAAATAGAGACCACTCTATAAAGGGCATGTGTGCAGGGGGGGAGTCAGTGCTACACAACACTAAAACTAATTGCAAAGACAGAAGCTGCTCTTTTGGACATTAAACTGCAAACAAATGAACATGTACACAGATGCACGCAAACATAAATCTACTAGACACAGATACTGTAGAGCCACTGATGTGGCTTCTCGAACAAACGCGCACATTAAATTATAGCCTCCGACTCACCGCTGACAGCACTTTGAGTTGCACCATTTATGTCTACGCATTTATATGCCAGTAAATACACAAACAACTAAATAGTCTCATGTTATGATAAATCCAGTTTCACTTGTTTGTGTGTAATTATGAGTTGTTTATGCACTGATCAAAATCTACCATTTAGATAATGACAGCTCTTGAGAAGCCCACGAACAAACATTTACTGTGGACTAGACGAGACTACTGAGTTTTAGTGGACCACCCCAGCAGTTTGTTCCTTTGGCTAAGTTATTAAAAATATATATTTTGGTTGAATTACGGGTCAAGTTATATGTCTAATGCAAACCTGTGGAACAAATAAAGAGACAAATCAGAATCATGTCGAAATAAGTCCAGTGTTATGTCGACATCAAGTTTATCAAAATGTAATTTGTTGGTCATAAATTTCATTAAGCATTAAAGATTTGCAGTTCCAAAATGGTATAACCCTTTTTTCCCTAACTCGGTCTGTGTTTACAGTACGTTTCCTCCACCAATCTCCTTTCTCCTTGAAATGTCTTTGGTCACGACATGCTTTCATTAGTTAGCGCTTCTCTGTAGCGCTCACATAGAGCCAGTCTAAGTGAACCAAGCTTGAGACACTGTTCATCACATCTCCCATGATTTTGTTTAATCTACTGTAGTTTTAGGTTGTAACACTCTTAGTGTTTTATTTAATTTGCTTCCTTCCTAGTACCTTAATTGCCTTCTATGAGCTTTTATCCACTGTCACTGCTGCAATTGTTCTACTGCACCGGTGAGCTGATACAACTCAGCCTCAGGGAAGTAGGATGTCTGTAATAAATGTCATGGCAATTCATAACTGACAGTAGAAGTGCCATTTCACTCTACAGTGACACATTTTCACATGTCACATTCAGGGTGGTGCTATGGAGAAAAGTTTGTAGGAATCACCGTTCTGTTCAGGGAGCTATGAGTGTCTGCAGAAACTTCCATAACACTGCATCCGATATTTGTGGAGATATTTTCCCCAGACCTTTGCGTCCATCTCCAGAAACACTATTTGCAGGTTGCAGGAATTAAACTTTGTTCTGTGGTTCAGGTGCAGGGTAAGGTACGGAGTTATGAAGCGAAGGGAAATCTCATGTCTCACAGATGTCAATACGTGTTCTATGTCTATGTGTGTGATGTCAGGACACAGTATGGCAGAGACGCTCACAGTCGCCCTGCGTGTCGCTGAGGAGGCTATAGAGGAGGCCATCACTAAAGCAGAGGAGTTCAGTGACAGCTTGGTGAGACGTCTTCTTCTTTCTTTTTCCTATGTCTCCTCTTTCCTATCCCTCCGTTCTATGCCACAGGCTTTTACTTCTCATCTCCTCCCGCTTCCCTTGTTGTCTGAATCAGTGGGATGGAGGGGGGTGGGGGGTGGGGTACTAAATGCACACTCTGCTTGTAATTCACATTTGATGTGACAGTTATACTATGTCTGTGTATGTGCAGGAGAAGCAGAATGAGGCTCGGTACCTGCGGGACCACAAAGAAGAACTCATAGAGGAACTTGCCACAACCATTGTACAAAAAGTAGGTTGATTGAGAAGGTTTCCTTTTATTTATGTGACAGGGTGATCATTTCAGTTTTCATTCAAAATATTATTATTAATAAAGCTTGTTTTATGACGGTATACCTAATAGCATCTCTTTCTTCCTCTTCCTATTCTTCTTTCCCAGATAATCCAGAGGAGGAAGCGTTCAGAGATGCAGACAGAGTATGACTTTGTCTGGCCTCAGCCTCAGTCCCTGATTCAACCCAGTGACCTGTCCTCTCCGTCTCAACCACACTCTTCTTCACAAGGACCACAGGACCCCCTCAAGTCCTCCTACACCATCTTGGTGAGACTGTTTCTGCCTGTTCTCAAGCTGTTAAATGCCTGAAGCTGGAATACATGTGGCCTATTGGTGGGTGTAAAGTGCAGAGACTTGACCAAAGGATTTGATCTTTTACTGTGCACTATGTGTTTACAGAACAGTGGTTTAGTTTTTCCTATGAACAAACTGGGCATTCCTCCTGTTCCTCTGTTTGTTTTTTGGTATGTGCTCCTCTGGGTGGACCAGCCAGTGTCTCAGTGTCTTTGCCAGATTTTGAAAACACAGGAATGTTGTAACTTTAAATCAATAACACCAGTTACGTATGTGTTACCTATGTGGTCCCACTTGGTCCCATTTTGTGAGTTGGTAGCTTTCATTGTCTGGTGTATCTGCAGAGATGGGGAGTGTGTAGTGTGGTAACGTGAAAGGGAAACAGAAAGAAAGGCCAAAGATGACAGTCTGCATTACAGCCACAGAGAGAGATATATTATATAGTAAACACAGAAACACATACACTGAATCATCAGTGCAAACACACACACACACACACACACACCTGGCAGCGCTTCACGCTGTTAGTCAGTTGGGACTCATGGAGATTTGTCATGGTCCCGTGTTTGAACGAAACATCAAACCTACACACCCCTGGCATCTCCGCTGTGTTTCCTACTGTTTCACTCAGCCAAGATCAAAGTCCTGTGAAATATGAAGGGATCCTCCTCTACTGCTCAGCCCACCATGGGACAGGCCCTGTTTATCAGCTTTCTGTAAACACACTCAATTAGACACAAAGCATACACACGCAAATCTGCGCTGCATTAACACTTTTTTAACACATTTCTGTCTGTTGAACACATATGTACAATGTTAAATTAAAACTGTCTTTAGATACACTGACTGATCACATTTGCCTGTTACTAATATTTTTTGTAGGCAGGATCCCCCTTCGAGCTGTCAAGAGTTAACCCCAGGGGTTTGTAGACTACGCCCAACCAAAACCTTTGTCATAAGCATAAAATAGAGCCATCATCCAGACTTTCTGTGCCATTTAAACATAAACTTAACTTAACACAGATTCACCCTCAACACACACACACACATACTTGTAGAGTAGCTTGTTAAATTGACAAGTTGTCTTTTAGCTCCACCTGCTGACCAGATATGTGTATTACAGCCACAGTCGCAGTTTTCACACACAGTTTAAAATATCCATATGTTAGAAAATGTAATTTTCTCTAGTGCACCACTCACAGACCTCCATTGATATATATGGAGTGTTTGTTCAACTTTAAACATTTCCATTTGTATGTGCGTGTGCTTGCAGCGGTCACAGTCAGCATTCTCCCTCACTAGTGACGACTCCCCAGAGAAGGGTCCAGAGGACGAAGGTGCTGGAGCGAGCAGTGGCTTGCAGGAGTACGCTTCTCTGAAGAGGGAGGCTAAGGCTGCCTCACTCCCCAGCTGGAAGAGCGTGGATCGTCTGGACAACTCCAGTAAATGAGCAGTTTCTTCTCAACACTTAGGATAAATTAAAGTGTTTACTTACTTTATTACTACAAAATTCATACATTGTATATTAATAACTATAAAGTGACTACAACGGCTTGTTAACAGTGTTTTTGTATTGATGCTGTAATGTATGTATGAGTATGTATACTAAAAATGTTTACCATTGAACTGGCCGTGTGATTTTTTTGGCATGATTGATGAGCTTTACCAAATACAAATGACATGAAACACCTTGCTCCTTGTATTTCCTCCAGGTGCATCCTCAGTTCTCCAGAGCCCAGACGGTAACTGGATCGCCCTGCACAGTTCTCAGCTGTCTCGGCCCAGCCTGCTAACCAAGAGGAAAAGCCTGGTGTTCAGCGTTTTGGAAAAGGAGTCCGGAGTCGTATCAGCGTACGACGAGATGGGATCTGACTCTGAGGAGGATGATGAAGGTGGTTGGGGCGCAGCGTTGCGGCAGTTCCGCCGCAAACTGTCGGACGAGACTTACTACACAGACTCACAGCACGACCCGGAGTGGACATACACCCAGCATCTTCCTGTAACCTCACCATCCTCTGGACAGTACACCAACACAGAGACTCTCAACTCAGACTCCGAGGCCTCATCTGTGCTGTCTGCATGTCCTCGTAAACCTCCTCACAACCTACTGAGGAAGAAAGGACCACCAGACACACACCTGCACCCTCATCACCAGCCTCTATTTCACCAACACCTTCACCAGAACTTCTCTCCATATCCTCTCCATTCTGAGGCTTTGGACGTAAACTTTAACCCTAAGGTGATTTGTTTGTTTTGAAACTCCAGATTATTATGTACAACAAAGTGTGATTCTTTTATAGGATTGCACAATATGAACATTAATTATTATAAACTGAGCCAATACAACACAAAGACAAGACTTTAAAGCTTTTATCAACAACATATACATACAGTAGCAAAAGTACTCTTGGCAGTGTGACATTTTTTAATGAGCAGAGGTGGGTGGAGTAGCCACAAATTGTACTCAAGTAAGAGTAGTTACTTCAAAATAATATTAGTCAAGTCGAAGTAAAAAGTAATTATCCCAAAAATACTCAAGTTAAGCAAAAAAGAACTCTGTAACATGACTATTCAAGTAGTGAGAAACTCTCTGATCGTAATGTCAGATTTCCTACATGGTTTTAATGTATTCTCTAGATTTGGTTTGTTTGTTAATGTCACAACTTTAGATCTATCTCTGTTGTAAAATAAGGAACAGGTTTCATGTTGTAAAGTAAGAAGCATTTCTGATGCATGTGTTTCAGTGCAGTGATTGAGTGAACATGCTTTCATTTTACCATCCCTGTTACCAGGTGATGGGAGACAGCAGCGAGGCTGAGGAGAGACAGAATGACCCCGTGAGGAGATCACGGCGACGCAGGAGAAGCAAGAGAGAGTCAGCAAGTGAAGACCAGGGCCGTCCACAGACCACTTACCCCTTAGTACAGGTACATTATCACAAATATACATTATTAGTAGAACTAGGATTAGAATCCCACTGTGCCAGTGGAAAAATCTCTGTTGAGTAGTTGTAAAATGTTGTTTCACCTGTGGGAGCCAGCAGTTGATATTTCTTTATTTGATAAGACACGTCTTTAGCAAGTCTCTAGTCTAGTATCAGGTTTATTCTGTGGTTATTTAGCTGTTATGTACCACTTTGCCTCTCTCATCGTTAAAGGAGAACGTCTTTTGGAAGAGGGCTTTGTCTGAAGAACAACCAGTACCTGACACATTGCCAATGTCCATAGCTGGACCAGACGTCTTCAAGTTAGATGCCATGACACTGGAACCAGATAATTTTGACACACTAGCCCCAAATGCAGCAGCACTACAGCCCTCACAGCCCTATTTTGTTTCTTTGGGAACCCCTCATTTGCCCAGCATCTCGGGACCTGAAGACCCTTTCGAAGACCAACTTCATCCGAGACTCAGCCAGCTGGCCAACTGTTCCAACAGCAAGGACATCAGCTCATCAGACGAGGAGTGTGCGAAGTGGCCTGCGGACAAAGAAAGTGAGAGACAGTGGGAGAAGACGAGACCAAAAGACACAGAAAAAGAAAGGCAGCAGGAGAGTGAAACAGTGGAACAAGTGAACGGACAAGGGCTAAAAAGAAGCGAGAGGCTAATAAAGAGTCCCTCGGTGAGAGAAGAAGGAAGAGTTAGAGAGAAGAGGTTAGAGAAAGAAGTGGAAAGTTTGGAAGAGAAAGTAGACAACCAGGAAAAAAACAGAGGAGACAAAAGAAAGCTCAGCAGACTAAGTAAAAGACAACATAAAAGAGAAGCGGAGAAGGAAGTGGGACAGAAAGGAGTCACGAGGAGTGAATCCAGTGCAAGTTCACCTGCTATTACACCCTCTTCCCAGGAGGGGGTGCTGTCAGACAGCCAGGTAAGGAGAGTCAGAAATATGTGCACCTGTTCATTAGTGGATGTTTTATTATGTACAAATAAGTTTATTCAGGAACCATGATATCATCAAGTCTTTTAGCTTAGGAGCTCTATCAGATACTACTCACCCAAAGGTGCTCGCAGCAGTTTTGTCAAAAGATCTTTAGAGAAAACTCTTGGCTTGGTGCTTTTTGTGGTAAGTTAAGACCTTTAGTGAATACAACCTTTAGTTTGTATCCATAGCTCATGGTTTGCTTTTGTGTTTACCCTACTAGGGCTGTTTTTGTTTTGTCTGTCATCTTTTTTGATGCATTTCTATTTCTTAATTTTTTTATTTTTTTTATCTTCACCTTCTCTCTTTTCTTTCTTATCAATGTGTTTGAGTGACGATATCCGTTGTCCTTCTCCATCCCTCATCCTTGTTTTCTCTTATTTCTCTGTGTGTTTTTTTTTTTTACTGTGTGTTTATATGGTGTGCGTGTGTGTGTGCGCGTGTGTGTCAGGACGGACAGAATGAATTGAAGCAACAGCAGAAGCTTGAGTTGCTCTCCTCTCTCTTACAGCAGGTGAGATATTGTATAGGAGGCAAAGTCATTCTGTAAAATCAACTTGAGGATGTGCAACCTTAAGTCAGCCCATCCTTACTTCAGCGCACATGTTTAGTACACACACATTCACACCTTTATGCATGTACACATCATTTGATGACACATCCATTATTACTTAATGCAGCAGTGCATTTATTTCTAATCCAAATACACAGCATTCTGTGTCTAACTTTCTGTAGATGATGGAAACCCAGCAACACGGTTAAAGAAGTAGCAGTTGTGTTCTTGATGCACTCTGCTATCCAGCAATACAATAAATTACTAAGACTTTAGTTTTTTTAAATTATTCTCTTTAATTTGAATTGCATCATGATCGATGTCTGTTGGTGAACATATCACCTTTTTTCTGTATGAAACTTATGATCCCTTATATGTAGATGTTACAGCAGCGTTGGCAGTGTCATTGTTTTCACTTAATACATCCACTCCAGTCAGGAACATATGGGCTATGCCAGACCCACACAAAGTCACCCGACACATAAAACACACACACAAATTAGCTCACCTTGTTTACCGATCGTACATTGGAGGTGTGTGGGTCGATGTTGGGTCATGATGAGTAATGTTCATCTCTTACAAGGTGTATGACACATATCAAAGTGATCTATTTCTGTTGGTTTTCACAGCTCCCTTTGAAACCCCAAAGCACAGATCTGATATCAATAGAGGACATGTGACAACGTCAGGGATGTTTGTGGCTTTCTCTATTTGGTGTTTACTTATGATTTACACCATATAGTTTATTTTTTTATGCTCATACTACCTGTAATATAAAATAAATGAACAAAAACACCTAAAAGCTGTTAACCACTTATATTTTCACTTACAGCATTTCAGATTATATGAGCTTCATTTATTATTCCCGTTTCGCTTGCTTTAGACACATGTCATACATCAAGCAATAGTAGAGGCATCACTGTTATGAGCTAAATACGAACATACTATGCCCATGTGCTGACTTTAAGCTGCTGTAATGTGTTTTAGTTTAGTTTCATAGCATGCTGACATAGAGCAAAAATTAGCACTAAGCACCTGACTGGTAGCAAGTGACTGACCTTTCATCTCTAGATAGTAAATCTTAAATATTTACTAAATGATCAAGAACCCAGGGGCCCATTATTTATAAATATTATTTTCACATCAGAATATTTTTTTCTCATTTTATAACTAAGCCCCAATTATTTGAATCTGTTACGTCTTTGTACATTCAAAAGTTTTTTCAAACTAAACTTTTTTTTAGTCTTTAATGAATAAGTTTATCTTTCAGTGTTCCTAAAAAGTTGCTTGTGTAGGTGTGTCTATTTGATCTACAGTAATGGCCTGGTTCTTTAGGGATGAGAACTCTTAACAGACTCTTAACAAACATCCATATCTCCATTGATCAGACCAAGTCGATATCTCAAAACGGGCAACTCAGGCTTTTTAAGCACACAAAATAGTGTTTAAAAACAAGATGAGAGGTATTTCTGCTTACCCACTGCCTTATATTTACCAAAGCACCTTCCTTCATCTTTATTATATTCCCCTATCTGTCAGTCTGTCACAGTGTCTGTGGGACTGAGATCGATACATCTCTCTGAGCAGCATCAAAGCTTCAGCCAGTGAATTAGTCATTAACGAATAACATTTCAAAATCAGTGGCATCTAATGACACCTTCTAGTTATTTTGTTTGCTTTTATTTTTTAGTACATTTTAAAGGCAACAAGTCAAGATTTTTTTATGTAATGCACACAGCGTATAAGGTCTAATGTTCCTAAAAATAATCATATTTGATTTTTTGTGCAATAGTTCCATATAATATTGAAATAATTTCAAAGGCATCATCCTCAGACCCTAAAAAGAAAAGATCAGTTACTCTTCTGGCTTTGTCTCTCTCCTTCCTGCTTCCCCTCCGTTTTTACTTCCAGCTCTTTGTTCTGCACCTTAAAGGTCAAGCATGTGCAGTTCTGCGTGTTCACAAAACAAATGATTAGGCATCACAGAAAGTGTGACAAATACATGTGTATGCGTCACGCGTTCAGTCTTCAGTTTAACACAACCTTGAAGCACATGGGACTGATGGAAACGCTAACGTTGAAGCCACAGTAGGACCTGGTTTTCCCCTTAACGTGATGTTAGATTTTGTAGACAACCTTTTGTTGTGTTTAAAACCTTTTTTTCTCCCATTATCAAAGGTGTTTTTCAGTTCATTACCTATTGATGTCACCCTTTTTTCATGAAAATAAAGAATTGTTGATGTGTTTTCACATTAGGTCTGTCATGTGTATCGTGTTAATTACTGACAACTGCACTGTTTTTGTGTATTCTTTAAATGATGCAGAAGTACTCAGCGGCCTCTCTCTGCAGCATCACTACAGAGGTGCTAAAGGTTTTGAATGCTACCGAGGAGCTGATTGGTGAGGCAGGAGGTGAGAACTACACCCTGTCTGAGTCCATGAGTGCTTCTCCCATCTCCAACAGCTCTGAAACCCGCAGGCTGGATGAGAGGTTGACAAAGATTGAGGAGAATGTAAGCTAGACAGTAGTCCAATATTTAAACTCCTGCATGGATTTCTTATTAATAGTACAAGAACATGGTAAATAAATTCTAATAGAGACTGAAAACATGCAGGTTTACCTAGCTGCTGGTGCTGTGTACGGGCTTGAGGGGGCGCTTGGGGACCTGGAGCAGTGTGCTCGCACTATTAGCAGTGGCACCACAGACACAGAACTGGCCTTTCTGGAAGACCAGGTGGCCACAGCAGCCGCTCAGGTCCAACAGTCTGAGCTACAGGTGAGTGAGGAGAGACGAATTTATGTTGCACACCAGCAGAACTGGACTGTAAGACACAACTAGTGTCTTACATTTCATTATACCGGCTGATTAAAGCTGGACTGAGATGACGGACTGTGTTTATCAAATTAAGCCTTTTTCTTCTGTAAGATATCAAACATTGAGGCCAAGATATCGGCCCTGAAAACAGCTGGGTTGAACGTGGCTGCCTGCAATCGCTTCTCCAAATACAAGCCAAAGGCTAAGGTATGTTACTGCCTTTCATATTTTCTAGCAACTCTCACACACAGTTGTAGTAATCACAACCAAATTATCTGATTGCAGTCTCAAACCTT
Source organism: Microctenopoma stevenorrisi (assembly GCA_032270685.1). Taxonomy (NCBI): domain Eukaryota; kingdom Metazoa; phylum Chordata; class Actinopteri; order Anabantiformes; family Anabantidae; genus Microctenopoma; species Microctenopoma stevenorrisi. The sequence goes on from JAUMTR010000012.1 coordinate 18,852,956, forward strand.
GGACTCGTCGCGCCATCAAAGGAGAAAGCTTCCAGCGCCTCCTCTGAAAGGTACCAAACAACTTTATTTAGCTTACGTCAAATGAGCTATAATAAAGTATAGCATACACTTTGATTGACGAACAAAGATGCCTTCAAACCTACGCTTCCGTCTTTTGATGTGAAAATTAACTGCATTTCAAAATAGAATTCAAAATGTATCTTTTAAATTATTTATCCATTAAATTGTACCCCTGAGCATCATTTGTTAAGGAATTGATTAGTGAAAATCAATAAAGTTGCATTAAAGAGCCTGATATTAAATTTGTTTCGTATCGTGACTTCTGTCAATGTAAACTCACAAATACTTAAATAATGTAATGTTGAATATATTTCCCAGAATCATTTCACACTTTCAGCCGCATTAGATTTAATAATGACACGTTTAGATATTCATAAATGAAAAAGATGATCAAAGTTGTGAAAGCTTTCTACAGCTGTGAAACTATCCCTCAGTCAAGAAGTTAAGAAAAAGGGAAATTTCCTGTGCTGACTTCTGGTGAACTGCATCAGTCCATGTTTACAACCGCAACCGACATTGTGTGCGAGAAAAACAGAGAAAGCTAGAGATGGACGATGGTACAGAAACCACTCTTTTATTTACCCTAAGTTAACATCACACACTTTGAGCTGTGTCCTGAAAGAAGAGGTTGGCCACTGAATGGATGTAAGAGTGAATACATCTGCTATAAAGGGACTAAGAAACTGAAAAGCTCCATTAGACGTAAAGCAGCCAAATGGAAACACAGTACAGGAGGATAAGGCTGTTTTATCAATCAACAAGAAGTCTATTCCTTTTCATGGCAGTGAAAGGCTTTTTCTGTGGGGGCTTTCTTTATTTTCTTTTTGTCTTTTTTTTTTCCTTCACCAGCATCCACACAATAGCTCTGATTCAGGGTGGTCTTTTCAGCTTGGCTCCAAAGACAGACAGCACGCCGGACAATGGGGCCAAATCAGTGACCAAGACATGTAATCATATCATTGATTCCAGCTCAAGAGTGTCCTTTTTAGCACTTCCATTATAGAGTATGCTCCAAATTTACAGCCAGGAAGGCATTTAGTTCAGTCAGCTGTGTTCATTAAATTATATGTTATTGATAGTTTCTCCCTTTCTGGACAGCCCTAGCGTTTTTGTGTGTGTGTGATTTCTCTTGAGCATGCTACTCTGTGTAATATTAGGGTTTTTTTGCATTTCAGAAAAGTTGGATCAAGTGAATCGGCCATAGTGACGGCAGCACAAAGAGTCCCTCAGGGCCACATTCAAGCCCCAGGGACAGGGGCCCCTCTTATCCAGTGCCTTGACCTAGCGTCCGTCTCCACCTCCAGGACAAGCAGGGGCGAACACCTGCCCTTTGTGACCTACCAAGCACTCAGACTCTCAGCCAGGCATGGTACCATGTCAGTCAGACACCTTAAATGACTGACTCGTTCTCTTTCGCCCCCTCTAATCCACCGCACTCTACTCCTCGCCATGCACATAATACTTTAAGCAAGGATCATCCAACAGTCAGTGTATCTGCCTTAAAATCTGCAAACAATCCTCATAACCCTGCTCATAAATATCTGTACAGATGAATAAAAACCCACATTTCATTTTTCTATCTGTTTGAGTATTGTGGTTTAATGTACAATGGAGATGTGAAAAAAAATCATTGGTGAAATTTTCTGTTTCAGTGTCCCGAAAAGAGGCTAAGCCATGTTTTATACCGCGTCTTCTTTCTCACCAAGTGAAATGGCATGATGAATTTTATCATACTGAAAGTCCCTTCAGAGCTTTTTTGAATGAATGTCAGTTTTCACTCACACAGCTATTGGATGGTAAACCTCAGTGGAGGATGATTGTAACACCTCTGACATTTCAAGAATTAATACACTTATCAGGAAATAGTATTCAAGGTAAAGTTTTTGTTCTTTTTCTCAGATGGCATTAGGTGAACAGAATTAAGTCATTTCTTCTGAACAGACAAAAACAAACTGCCATCTTGGTAAGAGGTAAAGGAGAAAGTCGTTATCTGTATGTCAAATATAAAAGAACTGCATTTACAGCTAGTTGTACAATGCAAAGACAACTGTAATAATGCATTACTTGGAAATCTTCCATTAACTAATGCAGTACTATCTGAGCATTAGAAAGACACACACACACACACATACAGCCTTAATGTGGAAGCAGTTCGCTTTCACATTGAAAAGAGAAACACATTTTGAATAAGACTGAATGCCAAACTGAGCTCAACATAAACCTCTATAGGTCTGACATTCAGCTGTGGTCTGGTTACTTTTTTCTTTTTCTGAAAAAAAAAGCTGTTATCATGCAGTATTCTTCAGCCAAAAGTAATTTTCTTCTTCTCTCTTTCATTTACGTTCAAACATCGTGGCCTTTTATTTGAACAAAACGGTATTTTAATGTTTCCCTTCACTGGGCCATGTCTGAATTTTTGTGTTGCTTTCAGAAAATCTTGTAAAGATTTTTACATAATGAAGTCTGATGGGCTATATAACAAATGCCATGAAACCATGATTTTGTTACAAGCAATTTATTTTTGTACTTAATGAACATTTTTATGCAATGCCACTGAAATGAGTACTATTGCAAATTAAAGGCTTTATTCTCTCCTCAAAGGAGCCCTCCTCAGTCAGTACTATCAGACTCTCTCATGTGTGGTAACTCAAAGTGCTTTTAGTGTATGCCTGCATTTACCATTTGATACTCTGCCAGTAGTGATGATGATGGTTAATGCTGCGAAACACAAGTGACAACAGGCATTTCTGGAGCGGCTAGTACGATTCATATTGTGTTTGTCCTCCTTAAACACTAGATTTGAGAATACTGCCTTTCATTTTAGGGGTTCTTTTACTTTTGCTGTCACCTCTTTCATTAGTTAGAATATCAGTTATCCGTGCACACAGTGGTTTGCTTTGGCTGCAGCTTAAGAGCAGGGTCGGATTTCATGTCGGACTGCTTGAAGTGAAAGGTGTGATGATCATGTGTTGTGCTCTGCCACTTCTCTTAGTGACCTTTCCATCCCAGCCTTTCAGATGTCTAATTTTGCACAGTGACTCTGTACTTTTTTCAACCTAGTTCTACAGGTGTCTATGTATAAAAGCATGTTTCCAGTTTTACCAATTTGATGTAAACTTTCTCATGAGAAGCACAGCTACAAGGGTCCAATCATCAGTATCTTGTATTTTTCTAATGTAAAGATATAAATCCCATGACAGGATTTGTTAATATATGTATATGTGTGTGAAAAGATGGTTATGATATAAAATAATGTGTGTATTGCTCAATCATAGTTGATCAATTTTTCAGTGTTGTGTGCAAGAGACTGTGTATAATTGTCGTGAGTTTTAAGACTGGATTCACACAATAAATCTAACTTGCTACTCTGTCCCAGGTACTCTAGGAATTATAAGCAAAAAAAGAGAAAAGAAAACAATATAACTTTTGTTCCTTAATAAATCTAGTGTGGATGACTATGAAAACTCTGCACAGGTCTATAGCAGGGCCTCTCACTTTTATGTGCAATTGTTTGCTGCAATCCATATGACATGTTGGGGAAAATATTATCAAGCAAAAAATACAGATTCTCTATGTGCCACAGTACTCTAAGAAAAAAAGTATTATGAAATGAATAAACTTTGCAAACCTAAAATGTGAAATAAATTGTTCTTGTGCATCTACAAATACACATAGGGATTCAGCACGCATATAATCACAACATCCTTGTTTATTAAACAATATAGAAGATGTTTTGATATGTACAGATACAATTGGAGACGGATTTTAATGAGGATCCTATCAGCCAAGGCCTCGTGACAGACACCAGAGAGAAATACAGTTAAGAGCTAGAGAATGAAAGAGTAAATAACCTCAAGATAAAAAAAAATGAAGACATACAGCGTCATGGTAACCAATCTCTGTCCTCCCCATCCAGCACTTTCCCAAGGTCTTCCTTGTTTCTGAGGCTGCTGAGGAGCAGCTCCACCATCCTGACGACAGGCTGCATACCCCTGCTGCCCAGAGCGTCAACGCTACTGTGCCTCTTCCCAAAGCGCCCGATGGGTCTCACACCTCGCCCAACGTACCAGAAAGGGTCTATCTCTGGACCTGGTCACCACAGAACAGAAAGCATTCTTTCAGCTTTGTCTGAGAAGCGAATTAACATAAAGTATATGGTGAAAATGAGAAAACCAGGAGTGATAATGATCAAAATGGAATGAGTTCATGTGATTTGTTGATACTTTAAAGTTCTAATATGACAAAAAAAATATTTTAACGACATAAGAAAGATTGAAACTCCAATGCCAATACCTTCATCTCTGGTTTGACTATATACAGTTTTGTATGTTGAAGTTTACACATAATCTTTTCTAAGTGAACATGCATTATTATTATTTGAAGAAATTTATTTAGAGAAAATGTCTTTTTGACTCTCATTTATTTAAGGGAGAGATGCTGAAACAGTGCTAACAAGGCTTTTATTCTCCTATTCATTATATCTTTATGCATTTATCACTTCAGTTTATATTTACTGTTAGATAAAAAAGCACATAAAGGAAGAAAATATACAGTAGTATAAGAACCTTTGGAAAGTAATGCGTAATATAAGTCATTCAAATCATACACACAATTATATTTAATAAGGTTAACATTATTTTGGCAAGTAATACTGACAATTAAAATCCATACAATTTTGTCAGTTGTGATAAGATATACACGAAGAAGATTATTATACATTATTGATGTATTGATTGTTGGCTGTATGTCAAATTGAACATAAACCCTTATTTTGACTTAAAGTTAAGCTACATTACCATGCACTAAATGCGTGTGAGTTTTTTTTCTTTTTTAACTGAACATTTTTTAATTTGTGAAGTAGTTTCTAAAACGTTGAAGTAAATAAACATTACATATCTGAAGACGTGTATAAACAGCGTGGCTGGAAATAACAGATAAAGTCGCTGTAACTCAATGCTGAGAGTCAGGACATGTCTTACTTCTGTTGTCGACATTGTGAACAATGTGGAAGTCGTGCTCCACCGTGGTGCTGTGAGCGCTGCTGAAGCTGGAGGAGAGGAGGAGGAGGAGCGCCAGAGCAGCGGGCAGCCAGCGGCTCGTCAGGACGCAGTGCGGGACATCAGCCGCTCTGCCGGGTAGCATGCTGCGTGGAGTCGCTCAGGGCACTGAAGAGGAGGAAGAGGGCTCGCAGTTAGAGGTAAAAATGTTAGAAAGGATTATTATTTTAACTTCAGTAGAAAAAGTAGAATTATAAGTAGTGTTTCCTCATTACATATAATGGAATAGTATATCATATTGTACTTATTCACATTCATAATGTAATCCACCTGATGTATTTATGAATCATAAAATAAGAATAAACATGGAACTTTTGGTACTCTCCTTTTCTTTAATAGTAATCTGTGTAATGTAAATCCACAAACAGCATCTTCTTACCCTGGACTTTGGTGACAGGCTGAGGTCAGTTGGAGGAGTTCTGAAGTCGTTATTGTTTAGCAGGTGTGCTCCAGCTTATATATCCATGCTGCTCGTGAGGTTGCAGGATGATGAATCAAGAACGTCAGTCACACACAGTAAACCCGGAGTATGGGATGCACGGGATGCATCACTCCCCCTCCGCTCCCTCTCCTCCTCCGCCCAACCTTCAAACCCCCTCATCTCTTTGAGAAATCAGGTCTGCTTTTGGAATTTTCCTCATGTCTGTCACGCCGCAGAGCAGTCCATCAGGCAGTCAAAGACATGTGGGCAACTTCAAATTAATAAACACGAGGAGACCCACGAACTCAAGTAGGTCTGTCGGACAATGACAGAGAACTGTGGTGGGTGTTTCTGATGAATGATTCATCAACCAGCTTGATTACAAATTACGAAGCAGGACCACAAAAGCCTGCATGTATTCTTCAATGGACCGTTATACCACCAGAAACTAATCTTTAGGAACTTTCTGGCTGATAATAATAATTCATCATCAATACACATTGCTCACTCTTGGAAGCACTTGTTTAATATTTAAAGTTTACATTCCACATTTACCTCGTCTGATACCACACTTAAAAACAGGATTAGTTGTCAGAAGTCATTGTTCAGCTGGAATAAATTTTCAATCAGTGAGAAGTAGAATGTGCTCATGTACTGCACATGTTAAGAAGCGTAATTTAACATTTCTCATGTCAGTTTCCTTATTCCAATATGCATTTCAAGTAAGTCAGCTGTAGAAGAATCAACTGAAATGTCGTCCTTATACCATTTCGCTCATCTGTAGCAAAGCAGTAGGAGGATATCATTGTCTTGTGTTGCATGTAATGCAAATGGTTGTACATGTGTGTCCAGGTGTGTATGCTTCACTTGCTTCACTTTGGGGCAGTATTGAGTTCAGATTGTATGATGCAGAGTCTGGCTGCAGTAATTAGAATGTAACTAGCTGAGGCTTTGTTGTCACACCACACTGTAAATTGCACAGGAAATGTACTGAGAAACAATTTATATTTGTACTACTGAATGAATGAATGAACATTAGAGGGACACCATGGACAGGTCACCATTTTATCTATTCACACGTTCATTAACACTTTAGGATAACTATTTAACCTGGAATGCATGTCTGTGGAGGGTGGGAGAAAGAGTATCCAGAGAGAACCTGTGCAAACACATATTCATAGAAGCTTCAATCTTCAGATCATTATCAGTCAGAGAAAAAGAAATCTTAATATTAGATTCAAAAGGAGAGGAATAACTGTGAGTGACTGACTGACTGTGGACGTCCTGCTTGTGTATTGATTACCAGTCTGACCAACATCAGCTTTGTTGTCTGAGTCACTGCCCTTACGTGCTACAGTATATTTTGTTAATTGCCTCACAGTACGTGACCTATAGAGTGTGTATTTATTGACCATGTTTGGTGTGCTTTCTTTAACAGCTTAAATTAAGAAGTCAATGTAGAAATATCGCTGAATGAGTTTGTGTGCTTAATTCTGAACAAACTGCATTTTAACTGCATTCTTATTAGTTACTCAAAGATGTATATTTTACTTTACAAAACACACAAGAGAAAAACATATTAGTAACCTTTAAATTATATTTATATATAAACTCTGGAGCTGGGGATTGTGTTTCCGAGTTCAATGTGAAACTTCAAGTCAAAGTTGACGAGTAGAACATTATTTTACGTGTAGTATCTATCCATGTATATATTATTATATGATGCAAAGCCTTTTATCACAGAAGAAAAATAATATATACATTTTGTTTTACTGCTTTTGTAGAGCAGGCTCATATATCAGGGCTCACCTGAATGAAGTGAAGCCTTTGCTAATGTAATCGGTATCACCAGTATTTTCCAACAAATTTAGGACAATCTGAAAAAGGTCAAAAGAGCAGACAATTTAGAAATTAAAGACTTTGTCCTAATATTAGTCTGTGTCAGAGATGACTTTGTGGCCAAACAACCAAACGAGTAAAGTATTTTTCTTTTTGTATTGGATGTTTTGCTGCCCCCCTGTGGTCAAATACGATTAACATATTGTGCACAAAAAAATATATTATGCATAAACTTCAGTAATGTAATGTCTGAAACCACAGACATTACATGACATGCATCTGTGGAGGAACATTGCATCTTAGATAAATAATAACCACAAGTCAAATAACGGAGAAGCTAACCAAGCTCATCTGTCGCGCTTCTAATAAAAGCAACAACCTTCATAAATATTTTAATAGCTTACGTCACCCTACAAGTGACGCATGCGCGGTACGTGGAGAAGGAATACGCACTAACAACACATCAGCGTTACTACAATCAAACTACCTCGATAACCTCGATGCCAGGGGATATTTCACGCTGTCAAGAGGACATAGTTACTGCTTCGCAGCTTGAAAGGAAACATTAAATCTCTCTGAGACTGCAGCTTTGGTGACAGCGGAAAAGAGAAGTGAAACCTCCAGCTCGGACTAGTTTTTGAAAGTGGCTTCAAACTGTTGACAGACTTCAGTCGCTCGCTTCCTGTTGTCAAGGAAACTATTACCTATCTAACCCGGAGACGTGTATTATTAGCGAGAAAATATGAAGAAGTATCGCTAAACATACTCGAGCCGGGGGCAGGCAACATCGTGGGACAGCAGGTAAACAGCCCAGCGGACCCGGGGTGTTTGTTTTCTACATGAGTCCGCTGGCAGGATGTCACTGAGCTCAGGCGGTTGGACTCGCACCCCGGGCTGCACGCCGGACCAGTCTGCCGCCCTCCCCGCTCACTATGGGGCCTCGCAGTCACAGCTCGGCTGCCAGACCGTCCTTATGTCTGTCCGGGTGTCTGTGTGCCATTCTGGGATTCGGCCGCTGTGTCTTCCGGGATCAGGTGATGAGTCACTCCGCCTGCAGCTCAGCATGGACCCGGGGAAATCCGGGGAATTCCGCCTGTCGCTGCAGGACAGCAGCGGGACTGGCCGGAGTGTGGTGGGTCCACAGCAGCAAGTAGTAGTAATGGGGTTTTTATGGTTTGTGTCTGGAGTGTCCTGTTTGGTCAAAGGTTTTTGGTGTAATATTGTGGCTGGCTTGTGATTGGGGGGGCTCCTAAAAAACTAATTATAGACCTGCATGGACGTCGCCTGTGTAGGACTCTACATGTAACCAGGCTGTGTCAGTCCTAAAAACTTATGCTACTAAATAATATATGGTTCCTTAAGATTTTAGTATTCTGACCCCCCGAAGGAGGCAATCAGTGACCTATAGTGCCCCATAGTGCTCATATCTAGTCTATGAAAAAGTGCACAACAACAGAAAAGTCACACAATATACCCTCAAGTCAGAACCACCTGGTTTTTGAACATTGTTCACTTAAAAATGACTTTAAATACACATTGGTTATTTCAGCTACATTTAATACGTACATCAAGTGTTAAGCGATGTCTTATTCCACACTCAAATACTAGAAATACCTCAGCATATAACATACAGTATGTTAGTGTTTTGATGTTTAATATTTATTTGCACTGACTACAATTTTTTCAAGTCAAGTTTAGTATGGTATAATGGACCATAAAAACTATATTTTTCCCAGTCAAGTGACGTATATCGTTGCCTTTTCGGTATAATGCAACCGCATTTTTTTCTTATCCATGTTTTCCCATCTCAACTCTCATTCTTGTTTTTGCCAACTTTTATTTCAGACAGTCGCTGAGTTTGATTTGAGGACTGTGAACTATGAAGTGAAGTCACCTAAGTGTCATGAGCTGAGCTTGGTAGCTCCGCCGCGTGAGTGCATCAGCTTCAACTTCTGCTCTGAGAAGGAGGCTCATGAGTGGGCTACTGTCGTCATGTCGTCATTGAGAGAGGCACGCAGAGGTCAGTCACCCATCTTATCGAAAAAACACTTCATGTTAGATGGTGGCCATGAGAAGAGGCGGTGAAGAAAGTGATTTTTGTCCTTGCATCAGATTCTTGTGAGCATATCAGATTGTTTATTTGAACAAACGAGATTTTCACTGGCTTGATCGATGCTTGTAAACATAGCTACTGTCAATTTTAACCACTGTAACCAAGCTTCATCTCATGGCCTTAGGCAAAATTGCACTAAATATGCCTTATGTTGTCATGTAACAGTCATGTAAGTAAAGTTAAAGAAAACATGGATAAAAGAATGTGAAAACTACTAAACCATACGCTTACTGGTCACTACTGTGTACACATATACAATGTAATGTAATCCAGTACAGCAGCTCTGCCATGCATTCTGTATGAGGAGGGCAAACCTTAGAACATCTTATAAAATAATACTCTCTACCACCCACCGTGACCTTGTAAAAGTAAAATATTTGGCAGAGCGTGATATCTGCAGATACAGGTCATGGTTATCCCAAAAAAGAATTTTCAGTGGTAACTGGACCTGTTTTAGAGCTTCTGTGTTGGAATTTTGCTTTTCCTAATAAAGTACGGTAGCCTGCGAGTGTAATTATAGAATGATAAGATGATAAAACTGGCAATAAACCAGATTATGTAACCAATCTGTGCTGACATCATAACACAGATGAGTGACAAATTATAAGAAAAACTCTGAATGATTGGTTTAACTTGCAATGACCTTTCCCTGTAAGGGGACAAGTAAACGCACACCACCAAATGTCCCCGAAAGAATAACAAAACCACTGGATCCCCTCACTGTTGGAGTCAATTCTGGGTTTTTGGTCTCACCCGTCTGTTTTTATACACAACTGTGCACTTTACAGCCGTGACTGACTGAGTCACGAAGTCAGCAGCTGTAGTTGTAACACTAGCCCAGGCCCATATTTTTTAGTGATCTTTATATAGCAAAAAGTGCTTGTTCTCCCTTTGTAAGCCAACCAGGCCAAGGTTCAGACATTCGTGTCTTTAGAAGAATGGGAACATTTTGAATGTTTATTGGTGGTGTCTCTTTTGTGTCAATAGTAAATTCTTTTTTTAACTCTAACATTTCTCATTGGCAGCTACCCCTCAGCATGATGGTGTCCACCTCCAGAACACACTGGCCTTGCAAGGAACAGGTTTGTATGCTGACCATTTTCCTATTGATTATCACCCTGTGTTTTTGAATTCACCCATAGTTTTTCCATTATTTGCGGACATATTTGCCACCTCTTGTCTGCTTTGAGTATGGAAACAACCTCTGCTGATGCTTGACTTGCTTGCTGAACATTTCTTGCCAGTGTTTCCTCATTTACGTCTCGTGTATGTCTGCGTCTGTAGAGGACACCTGCATAGAGTTGACCCGTGCCATAGAAGCAGGTGACATGCAGTCTGCTTCTGTCTTTGCTGTTACACTTGCCAGACAATGTGTTGCGCTCAAGATTCAGCCCTCTGCCAGAGACTATGAACACACTGAAATCAAGTAGGAACATGGTTAACAGAAGTTATTTTTAACATTTTGAAACATGGTTGTAGATTTATTCTAATAGCTTGTTTAATTTTATGTTACAGTTTGGCTGTTGTAGTTGAAGATTCTTTCTCATCCTGTTGCGTCACTGTGAAAGTTTTCCAGCATATGACTACTGCTGCACTAAAACAGCAGGTTCGTCTCTAAACAGTATCATTATTTTGCAGTTAATACTTCTCTCTGTCCAGTCCATTGTCATTCGCTGTTTTTATTCCTTTTCTACCTTCTCAGATGTTTGTAGAATATGGCTTCCATCCCCGGGTTCAGCGCTGGGTGATTGGACAGTGTCTGTGCACTGACCAGCGCACTCTGGCCTCATATGGTATTCGGCAGAATGGCGACACGGCGTTCTTGTACCTCCTGTCAGCACGCCATGCTCGCTTGACACTTCAAGTCCTCCAGCAGGACCAGGAGAGTGCCCTTCTCCTCAGTCCTACATCACTGTCGCTTGTCACACCTCCGCTCCCTGCTACCTCTGCAGACAGCTCCACCGCTCAGGACCGGAGATCGTACACCACTTTGCCTCCTAGACTTCACATCAGCAGCAACACTGGTGAGTGATGGGATTAATAGGTGGGTTTGTCACAACTGTTCATGTATAAAACAATATTTAGAGAACAGTTGGCACAGGTTGTTCTTATTTTCATTTGACATATTGATTGCTTAACTGACAAATCTTTGCAGGCCACGGCGTGTAAGACATCTCAGCCATCACTTCCTTACTCCTTGCTTATTTATTTATACTTTCTCCCTAAAATGTTTCAGGTGGGTCAGAGAGAGCAAGCATCAGTGAATTAAAAGATCTCATCAACCTAGAGATGCCGCAACTCAATAAAGCATTGAACCCCAACACAGCCTCCACTCAGGTAACACACAGCAACATTTATAGCAGCAGTTATTGCATTAGGTTCAACACATTGATAAGCAACAGCTTTAACATGAAACTTAAACTCACCACAGAATTGTGACTCACTGCAAAGAATAAAAGTATAATCTGTGCTACAGGGTTGGTCATGTCCCTCTTGCACTTACATAAACAAACCGACTCGGCCCGGCTGTGAGATTTGCAGCACAAATCGCCCTGACAACTACATCATTCCTGATGGATACCGACCCGATGCACTGGAGCTCAGACGGATCCAACAGGAGAAGGAGGCTATCAGACAATACCAGCAGGTAGGAACAGTGCGGTGAAAAAGTATTTGCCCCCTTCCGTTTTAATAATAATTTGCATATTTGTCACATATGATTCAGATAATCAAACAAATATTATTGCTATTACACAAAGAGAATGTGTAAAAATACTTTTTCACAGCTCTTTGCATGTACAAAGAGTTTGGCCTCAAGGGTTAGAGAGGTCACAGCTGAAAATTACAATTACATCCAAATAATATTGGACTCTAAATTGGACAAAACATTCCTGAAATGAAAGTGGAAAGGGAAGTATTAAATTGAATCAAATCTGACATTTGGATTTAAACTCGCAGGCTCTCTCAGGTTGACTCTCTTCTCTTCTGTCTCTGTTTCTTTGAAGGAGAAAGGGAGAAGAGAGGTGCTGAGGAGTGCTGGGGCTCAAAACAACTCACTCCTGTTTAACCTGGACCAGGACACCTGAACACAGACAGACAGACAGATACACACACACTGTGACACAGTTTAAAGTTGTAGCACCGGTTTTCAAGCACCCCCAAGAAAAACACTCATTTTTTGATTGTATAAGGAAGCACAAACCCAAGTTTTAGTATGCACGTCTACAAATATGCTTGAATTTTAAGCATATGATTTTTGTTATTTTTGTCTTGAATTGAATGTAGGTTAACAAGCCCATTTGAAATGATCTGAAACAAGTGAAAATGTTTAAGCCTCAATTTTGCCTAGTATTGGCAAAATAAGCACAATAGACGGTGATACAGGTGCATTGTGTTTTACATGATAACCCACAGTAGAGACACTGTAGAAAAAAAAGTGGATTTCACATTTGATCAAATTGTGCAAATAATGCTATGGTGAACAGTAGAGCTGACCAATCATGTACTTCTAACAAAGAGTTTTTGTTTCATAAACTTACTGCTATATACATCTATATATATATATAAAATTATCAATCATACTGTAATAATAAGACTACAAATGTCTTTGAATTGACTGGATTATTATAATCACTGTTGATCTTGAACATTGGGTGGTTTTGGCAGAGGTTGCCACTAAATCGAATGTATTACCATATCTGTCAATTTGCACTTGTATATATCTTGTGAAACATAGAAATTAAAATGATTATCAACAATGTGTGTTTGCATGTGTAAGCATGTATGTGTGTGTGAGACAGAGAGAAAGGTAGTAAATGTATCTCCTCCTTGATAGTTAAACTATACCAACTTTATTGTAGCGTTTGAAAATAAAAACTGAACAGAAGAAGTGTAACCCTCCAAAAAACACAACCCCTCTCTCAGGCTAAGGAACAAGAGCGCAAGGAGAATTTTGCTCGTCTGGTGATGATGGATGGCCAGGACCTGGTGCCTAACCCAGAGCCGGTGGACTGTAGGATATGCTATATGGACCTGGAGCCTGGAGAGGGAGTCCTGCTGAGGGAGTGTCTTCACTGTTTCTGCAGGTAACATTCAGAACTATCAAGGGCAAAACAGGATTTGAGAATGAAGCAGGTGTGTAGTTCATAGAAAGTCACCCACTGGTGCTGCTCATAGAAAGGAGCGTGTTTTTAGCTGGTTTAATATCCTGGGTGTTTCTCGTCATTCTGACTGTTCCAGAGAGTGCCTGCGCTCAGTCATCATGCTGAGTGAGGAGCCCGAGGTATCCTGTCCCTTCAGAGATGACACTTACTCCTGTACCTGCTTCCTGCAGGAGAGGGAGATCAGAGCGGTGAGTTTCACCAACAAAGAGCAGCTGCTGGCCTCTCCATACGGCCACAGCTGCAATTGAAGCTTGAAACGACAGACGGCCGGTCAAGCTGCTGGACATTAAGTATTTGCCATAAGAAACTACAGTTAGAGTCTATACTAAGTATAAACTCCCACCCATCACAATTATGTGTCTGCTCTTGTGTCATCCTGGTCTTGTTGTCTATGTAACTCTGATTACAATAAGTCACTTACATTACTACCATTAACTATTCCTGTCCCTTTTTCTCTCTCTTTCCGCTTTGCAGTTGGTGCCAGCAGAGGAGTATGAGCGCTGGCTGCAGAGAGGTCTGTCAGTGGCAGAGTCTCGATGTGAGGGCAGCTATCACTGTGCTACTCCAGACTGTTCAGGCTGGTGTGTGTATGAAGACACAGTCAATGTCTTCCACTGTCCTGTCTGTGGGAAACACAACTGCCTGATTTGTAAGGTATGGTACATTCATGAATAAAACTGTAACTGATCATTTAATCCAGTGTTTTGTGCTAAGATTATAGGCATCATAAAACACTGGACTAATACTTCTGTGAATCTACACAAAATAAGTCACGTGTTTCTAATCTATGTGTTGAACTTAGGTTAACTGCTGTTTAAAGGAAAGAGTTTTCTATGTTTTTTCTGTTCCTGTTCCAATTTTTCTTTTTTCCAAAGTCTATCCACGAGGGAATGAACTGTAAGCAATACCAGGACGATCTTGCAGCACGTGCTATAAATGACTTTGCAGCAAGGAGGACAACACATCTGCTTAAGGTGAGCTTTAACTGTGTGTGTACTGCAATAGAGGAAGATCCTCTGTGTTTTTTTTCTTATGGTAATCACACACAAGTTCTCTAAACAATTAGTTCTTCTCTATGTAAACAGCTGCCAATTTAGTCTATCAGCACAGACTCACCCTGTCTGTATGCTTCACTCACTTACAAGCTTGAGGACACTCTTTCAGAGTATTTCAACACTGCTGATTTTGATCTCTTTGTGTCTCACAAACAGACTCTAGTGCAGTCAGGAGAGGCAATGCACTGCCCCCAGTGCAGCATCATTGTGCAGAAGAGGGATGGGTGTGATTGGCTGCGTTGCACTGTCTGTCACACTGAGATCTGTTGGGTAACCAGAGGGCCCCGCTGGGGGCCACGGGTAAGATATCATTGCTCATTGCATATGTTTTCCTACCTTAATGTAATGTACCTTCTTTTATCTAGTGTTTAATAGTTCGTAATGATTTATTAAACTATTAGCTTTCATTAAAACTAAAAAATACTGCTTCTCAAAAGGGCTGTCCTTTTCTTTTTGCTTTCCAAGGGTCCCGGAGACACCAGTGCAGGTTGTCGCTGCAATATCAACAATCAGAAATGCCATCCTAAATGTCAAAACTGCCACTGAGCATCTGAACGGTCAGATTGAAGAAATGATGGAGAGACTGAGTCTGGAATAATGTTTCTGTTACACAGAGTAAGGTGTTTGAACAGATATTTAAGTTAAAACTGACTGTGCACGGTGTTAAAACTGGAAACATTCTCAGCAATATTTTAACCACCACTTACCGTCAAAATAATCTCTCCGCCTTTGGCGTCAGTATAAGCGAAATTACAAGAATAACATGGTAACATTTAGCTTGTCCTGTCAAAGACATGGAAATGAAAGCTGTGTGATTTTAGCAAATCGTTGCTAATGGCTGCGGTAAGTTTGGTTAGAAGTAGCTGGGAAAGAGTAGAACCTTTTTTTGTGTGGTGCCTTTTTGAAATGATTGACTGCAAACGTAGCAATATGGATGTGTTGTTTTCTGCTTTTGTAGTGTGCAGGGTGCATTAACAAACTGAAGTGACCTTATTTTTGTGCACAAAAGTTGCAACACAGTTATGATGACATTTTCTGGGAAAAAGCAATGAATTCAATTGTATTGTTGAGATGCAATTTTTCTGCATATACATAGATTAAGAAAGCTTATGGGGTCACATGGTTGGTCTGTTTTTGTGTGTGGCTGATAATGCATGTGTCTTTTTACCAAAGAAGTATGTTTGTAGTCTGATTGTGGTTTAATCAGAGTTCATTTTGTATTAGACAAGCAGTGCAGCTCTGTCTGGGGGTGCATAGGTCACTGAGTCCGTATCTCTGCTGCACGGCTGTCCACCTGAGTATTGGATGGTGACATAATCAATGAAGGGCACAGTGTATCGATTCTTGCAATACTTCAAAAGTTTCTGTGACAGAAGGTTTATGTAAACATATGTTGTCACTGAGTTCATGTTCCCATTAAGTAACTCATATATTATTATAAACACGTGAAAGCTTTGTATCTGTGGTAATGTTAAGAATATAGTTTAATTCATAGGTGTACATATTAGTTATTCAAAGACATTGAGAGTTACGTTCACCAACAGCACCTTGTGTTTAGCAGAAAGGAGAAAAAAAATCCCTCCACGACACTACTGCCCCTTACTGACAAGCCATAAATAAGTCCTCACCGTTATCAGCACTGTGTTGCTAAACCACTTCTGCCTTAATTATGAATAAACAGCCTTTAGACTTATTTCTGTGTATGTGTTTTGGTGTATGGTTGGATTTAAATATGAAAACTGTTGAAATTGTCATGTCCTCATGTCTTCCTATTGCTGGGATAATATATATATGGGAAGGTGAAAATTAGAGAAGTACTCACTTTAGATGAGTATTATATCAATATTTGTATGACTGATGAGCTATTGTTTCTGAGATAAAACCAGAAAACATCTTAGAAACACTGACTGACAAGGAATATGCCTTATCCTTCAATAAATACAATATAAATCAATCATAATAAAACTAAAACGTAAACAGAAAAAGTATCTATTAAATTGTATTGATATCTGCACTACAATCATAATATCCATGCTATAATATCTGTAGATTAGGAATGTACATGTATTTTTTTTGGTTTATTGACATGTCAGAGCCCGGCTTCTCGCAGGGGGCGGAGTTTAAATCCAGCTAGCTGCGCGTGCGTGCGCTGCACAAAACAGCAACTCTCCTCCAACGTGGCTCCTTTTGCAGGATCCAGAGCTGTTAAAAAGTGACGGAATTATCAAATATTAACACCTCACAATAGCAGCAACGACGGGCAGGTGAGTAAAAGATGTCGGTGCGATCGCTGACTGTTTAGCTTCGTTACTTCGGACTGGAGAGCTGCGCACAAGCGGCGATCACCGCATGCACAGAGAGGCTGAGCCGTGCTGGAGCCTTTTAGGAGGAATTCGGAGCTCGTTTTAATTGCAACAGGTCAATACAGACTTCTCGTTGCTCTTTGTTATACTTTGGAATAGCGCGGACAAGAAATCCGGCATAAAGCGTTGTTGTTTATGGGGGCCTGATGGTGTGTTCAGTGATATTCCTGAGACTCCTTCAGGAAAGACTGTCACCGAATCCTGGAGCAAGTCCTATACGTGTTGAGTAGGCAGATGATCTTTTAACATGGTCACAACGTGTTCCTTTAGGACTATAGTGGATGCGCATGTGGATATTATGTGGTGACGTCAGACCCACTGATGCAAAGTTGCCTTTACCTCTGTGAATGAAAAGTGTTTCCTTCATGTGTATATTACAGAGGCTCATCTCCAACTCTGTCTTACTGTACTTTCTGTGCCTGCAGTTAGTTCCCCTCTCTCTTCATCATGGCTGACACGAGAAGGAAATTTAACTTTGCCATTGACCGGGGTGGCACCTTCACCGATTTGTTTGCCCAGCTGCCTGATGGTCGAGAGAGGGTCTTCAAACTTTTGTCGTGGGACCCCCAGAACTACAAAGATGCTCCCACTGAGGGCATCCGCAGAGTCCTAGAAGAGGTAAACTGGCATGATGGATCCATGCATTTATTGATACACGCTTTTATAAATTAATAGCAAGAACGCTTTCATATATACAAAGACTAGATCAATTTGCTTTCCTGAAGTTTTAATAGGTGGATGCTACTGAGACGTTACACGGGGAGTTGAAAACGTGCTGGGTTTGATCGGAAGAACCGTAGTAAATAATCATAATCATATTAATGGGCCAATCAGATCAGACTGCAGTCGTTATTTTGTATAATACCACACCTACATCTCTGCAGGAAACGGGGCAGGTGTTTCCTCGTGACCAGCCGGTAGACACCTCTCTGATTGGCTGGATCAGAATGGGCACAACGGTGGCAACCAACGCTCTGCTGGAGAGGCAAGGCGAAAGGACTGCACTGCTGGTCACCAAGGGCTTCAAGGACTTGCTGCACATTGGCACACAAGCTAGGCCAAGGCTGTTTGATTTGGTTCGTAACGATTGCTTCATACACCTGTACAGCTTAGTCTGAGTTTAAAAAGTAAAGCTGCCACTGAAATGTAACTGAAAGACATTCACAGATAAAAGACAGTTTAGTCATTATTTAGTGTTAAAGAGAGACTGCACGTGGTTATGGATGTGTCTGTGAAGTGTATGTTCATTTACAGAGCAAGTTGGTGTTCATCCACCCATGTTGAACTTGAGGTATTTCCTGTTAACAGGAGGTGTCTGTGCCTGAAGTGTTGTACGAGGAGGTAATAGAGGTGGATGAGCGAGTCGTTCTCATGCAAGATGGCTGTCTGCTGCCCAGGAGAGATCCCAAACATATTGTCACAGGTGAAACAAAACAAAAATGTTGATACTGATAGTCATGGTCACATGTCAAGTATAGCCTAGTCTATTCTTATGTAAGTAATATCAGACAAACACCTTTCTTCAAATTTGTTTACTCGAGGACAAACTGATTACACTTTGGTGGTCAGGGTTCCTGTGTTTTCCAGTCTCGTCGACATGTGTCACAGAAATGCCTGTAGGGAATTTTATTAGGTGTGGTACTCATGCATAAATGTATTAAAGTGAATCTGAACAGACATGCATGTGAACTGGAGTTTCAGCGGTTGGTGGAGGAATGCAGTGCCGTAATTCTAGTTCGTCAAGTGAACTTCCCTCTTATTTTGTCACTCTCCTGTGCTACATCTACTTTCTGACTTCTACTCTTGTTCTCCTTTGATTTTAAAGTGTAGAAGATTCAGATTCAGATTTTATTTGTCACATGCACAATCATGGTTTGTAGTGATGTAAAGTCAGTTCAGTTAATGGCAGACATGTGGTTAGCTGTCCTGCATAATTTAAGGAAAGGGAAGTAATCCATTTGATCTCTGAGTGTTTCCTAGGCAGCACTGGAGATTCTCTGGAAGTATGGAGGGAGCTGAATCTGGATCACGTGGAAAAAGACCTGAGAGAAGTTCTGTCTCGTGGGATAACAAGTCTGGCTGTTCTTCTGTTGCACTCATACACGTCAGTAGTGCAGCTTATTTTAGTACTTTAAGGCAGGGAGGCACATTTCTGCGGGGTTTATCGACGACTTTACCCCCCCACCCCTTTACCCCGCCCTAATCCTTCGCTTTTCTCTTGCTTTAAGATGGTCTAATCATGAGAAAGCAGTGGGCACCCTGGCTCGTCGTCTGGGTTTCACCCAGGTATCTCTGTCGAGCGAGGTCATGCCTATGGTGCGGGCTGTACCTCGGGGCTACACAGTGTGTGCTGACGCCTACCTCACCCCCAAAATACATCAGTATTTAAAAGGTTTCACCTCTGGCTTTAAGGATTGCCTTAAGGTGTGTTGTATGGTGTTTCTTCATGTTTCTGTATTGATCAAATGCTGTTATAAAGGTATAAATGATGTCACTAGTGTCACTACGATTCTCCCTTTCTTCAGGATGTGGACGTCCTGTTCATGCAGTCAGATGGAGGTCTTACTCCCATGGAGCAGTTCTGTGGTTCACGAGCCGTTCTCTCAGGCCCTGCAGGAGGTGTGGTGGGATACGCTATCACCGCTTACAGGCAGATGGAAAAGAAGCCTGTGATTGGCTTCGACATGGGCGGTGAGTGGGAGGAATGTAGAGGGAGTCCTTCTAGCATTTAGAACAAACTCTCACAAAGCATGGGGACACGTTTCTCTAATTGTCTTTTAGTACTTTGTTGCAAAAATTAATAAGTATCTGAATTGTCTCCAATTTTGATCGAGAGAACTCTTCACTGTGTTAGATTTCTTCTCTCTCTTTTACGTTTCATAAACAGATCATCAAGTAATACTTTAAACTCACTTCTCTGTAGTTTGTTTCAAATTTGGCAACTTAGTTAATGCAAGCTGAAAACTGAATTTGTCCGTGCCTTCATCTCTTGTTCGTTGCTCCAGGAACATCCACCGACGTGAGCCGGTATGCAGGCCAGTTTGAACACGTGTTTGAGGCTACCACTGCCGGAGTCACCCTGCAGGCACCTCAGCTGGACATCAATACTGTGGCTGCAGGTGGAGGGTCAAGGCTCTTCTTCAGGTCAGTGGGATGCATGTGTTTACATAGCTGTTAATTTGTTTCTATATTTCAGTTTGCTGCTTAACTATTTTCAGCAGGAAATGTTGTTCCCAGTAGAATATTACATAAGTGAGGTGCATGTCAACTGTAGAACCATGACAAGCATTAAGTTGAGACAACAGAATAATAAAAAATTGACATCAGTCCTGTCACATATTATTTTTTCCTCTATTCTTCGTGCTACATGACCTATGTCCCTTCTCTTTTAACCTTCCTCACCTTTCAGATCAGGGATTTTTGTGGTTGGCCCAGAGTCTGCAGGTGCACATCCAGGACCGGCCTGTTACAGAAAAGGTAACAGAAAGTTTGTTTTCTTCTAACTGAGCTTTTCTCTTTTTTCCGTTACTCTTTTAGCTCGTCTTGCTTTTCAGTCCACTGTCTGGTAAATGGTTAATTTTCCCACTGTTGGCATGTAGTCCTTAAAACATTATTATACATCTTGGTTCTTCAACCTCTATTGCTTCATAAATATCAGGGTGTGGTCTCCTGTCCTGTTTCTTTTCTCTCCATTGTATTGATAATTTTATTTCTATATCAAAACAGGAAATTTTAGTTTTCTCCTTAGTCTTTCTCTTAAGTTTGCTGTGTTGACCCTCCGGTTCTGGGTTATGATTTATTGGTTTTTTTTGTTTTGCAGTGGTTATGGTGTATTTTAAATGTACAGACTTTCCTGATGCAGCACCTGAGCAAAGCGTGTGGAAACCTTAACAAAATTATTTTCCTAGGTGGCCCTTTGACTGTAACCGATGCCAACTTAGCCCTGGGTCGACTCCTCCCTTCTTTCTTCCCAAAGATCTTTGGTCCTGGGGAGAATGAGCCCTTGAGTTTGGAGGAGACCATAAAGCACTTCCGTCATCTCACCCATGAGATTAACCTGTTCTTGTCTTCTAACCAGGCACAGACGGTAATATTACGACATATTAAATAAAGCTTCAGCTGTCTTTGTAAGTCTGAGAGAATAATAATAAATATTGTTCAATGTTTTTAATTGAAGGCAAATATTGCCAACCACTCACATAACAGCGTGCCAAACAGCCAATCGGAGATGAGCGTGGAAGAGGTTGCAATGGGTTTCATTCGAGTTGCAAATGAGGCCATGTGCCGGCCAATCAGAGCTCTGACACAGGTGGGATTTTGATGAAACAGAAACAAAATAACTGTCATAATTATGTTAACATCTGTGTTTATCCTTTTTTATTCATATATATTTTTTCTTGAATATCTGTCTGTATGTCGTCCCCACCTCTTTCACCCTGATAGGCTAAGGGCCATGACACAACTCACCATGTTTTAGCATGTTTTGGGGGTGCAGGGGGTCAACATGCCTGTGCTATTGCCCGAGCACTCGGGATGAAGACTGTCTTTGTACATAAGTAAGGTTGTTTTATATATATATATATATATATATATATTTTTTTTTTTTTTTTTATTTAGGGTTATTATATATTATATTTATGTACAGTAAGTTAAGCTGTAGTGTGTGTGTGTGTGTGTTCCATAGGTACAGTGGGGTGCTGTCAGCCTATGGTCTGGCTCTAGCTGATGTTGTGGAGGAGGTGCAGGAGCCGTGTTCACTGCGTTATGAGCAGGGCAGTTTCACAGAGATCGACTGCAGGGTTGAGCAACTCTCTAAACGCTGCCGCGATACTCTCGGTGCTCGCGGCTTCACCAGGTCAGAGAACCACTGATGCACGCTAAACACCTGCTGTTGAACAAATCAATATATATAGTTGTGACATAAACTTACGGCACTAATGTGGCCTTATTTTCCTGTCCTGCAGCAGTCAGATTACCACTGAGGTTTACCTTCACATGCGTTATGAGGGAACTGACTGTGCTCTCATGGTTAACGCTGCAGATCACCTCAGCAACGCCCAGTCCTGTCGAGCAGGAGACTTCCAGAGCGCTTTCACTGAATGGTTAGTTCTGGCTTTTCTCCCTTGTTCTTTGAGCCATTGGTTTATTCATGGTTGGCTGCAATAACACATAAACACTCTGGAGTGAATGAAACACATCAAGTTTCTTTGGTATTTTTTTCACATTAGAAATTAGAATGTTTACTAAGCCTCTGCCTGAGGCTTAGTAAACATGGCAGCGGACATATTCCGATATCTCACTTTGTTTCTTTCTTCTTCTAGTTATCTGATGGAGTTTGGCTTCACCATCCCAGAGAGACCAATAATGGTTGATGACATCAGAGTGAGGGGTTGCGGGAAATCTGGCATCACATCAGTGTATAAGACAAACATGCGACATGAACAAGCCAAACCAGTGATGGTATATCACGGACACAGCTGCACACAAACACACGAGAACGCCTTGAATTCTAACTTAACTGGGGAAATATAAGAAACTATCCTAGACAGTGTTCTTTTAATAAAGCAAAGTATTGTGAAAGATGTTGTATTTATCTTCTCTGTAGGTGACCAAGTGCTACTTTGAGAATGGTTACCTGGACACAAGTGTTTATCTGTGGGAGGAGTTGCCATGTGGTCAAAGCATCGCGGGCCCAGCAATCATCATTGACAAGAACAGGCAGGCATTTCCCACTTTTTAAGTTAACAAGAAATCTAGTAATGGTATCTGGTATGTCTGATTTGATGTCTGAAAATCTATGTCAATGCAGGACAGTGAAGTGTGCATCGTTTCTTTTTCTTGACCCCATTTAGATATAAATGTACAGTATGAATAGTTTTTCTGCTCTGTCTTGGTTCAGCACCATCCTGGTGGAGCCGTGCTGTGAGGCCCATCTGACAGAAGGGGGCGATATTTGCATGACTGTAGGCTCTGACCCTCACTGTGTCCTGGGCACTGAGCTCAACACTGTGCAGCTCTCCATCTTCTCCCACCGCTTCATGAGCATAGCAGGTAAGACTGTGGAGAAAAGCACGGAGAGGAGTCAAAATCATCACGGATCTGAAAAGCTTTGCAGAAGTATATTGTATATAAAAAAGCGTCTGCCAAGCAAAGTAAAGTGAAGTAAAGTTTGATCTCTATAGAGCAGATGGGCAGAGTACTCCAGAGAACATCCATCTCAACCAACATTAAGGAACGCCTCGACTTCTCTTGTGCTGTGTTCGGACCGGATGGTGGTCTGGTGTCCAATGCACCTCACATCCCTGTCCACCTGGGTGCCATGCAAGAAACAGTCCAGTACCAGGTAAGGGATATGTAGCTGTACACGTTTCTGTTGAGGGCGTTTCTGAGCCAACCATCAGACAGAGTAAATTAGTGATGTTTTTCTTCTGCTTTTTCTCTCTGTAGATCAGATCACTGGGGACAGAGCTGAAAGAAGGGGATGTGATTCTCAGTAACCATCCGTGCGCTGGGGGCAGTCACCTTCCAGACCTCACAGTCATCACACCAGTTAGTTTCAATTTCTCAGCATCATCCTTTGTTTTGTGTTGTTTTCTCATGGACCTTTTTCTCCCTCTTCTCACCGCAGGTCTTTAAAAAAGGGGTGAGCAGTCCGGTGTTCTTTGTAGCCAGCAGAGGGCATCATGCAGACATTGGTGGCATCACTCCAGGCTCCATGCCCCCTCACTCCACCAGTCTTCAGCAGGAGGGGGCTGTCTTCACTTCCTTTAAACTAGTCACTGGTGGCATGTTCCAGGAAGAAGGTAAGTGAAAAGGAGATGATTGAACTTAAATGTGAGTAACTGATGAAAGGAGAGAGCAGACATAACCTTAAACACAAAGAATCCTCAAATCACCAGACAGAGACTTTACTGTACTTGTGACCTCACATATCAGAGCATAGCACTTTCAAACAACTACTACATAACATTACTACAGTGGCGAGAAAGGTATGTGACGCCTTTGGAAATCCCACCCTCAGATGCATCTATGAATTACCAAAGTCACAACTGTATTTCTGAAGTCAAAGTAGCTCTAAGATAGATCTTGTTTGTTAATCATTAAAACTGTCCTCTTATTTATTACTCACATCCCCTCTCTTTGCTCCGCTCCTCCCAATCATGTTTTTTTCTCTTTGCTCTCTCTCTGTTCTTAATTAGATTGCCTTTTCTCTTTCTGTCTGTATCAGCTGTAACTGAAGCTCTGATGGCCCCAGCCCAGTACCCAGGCTGCTCTGGGACTCGTAATCTCCATGACAACCTGTCAGACCTACGAGCTCAGGTGGCAGCCAATCAGAGAGGTAGCCAGCTGGTGGAGGAATTGATTGACAGCTATGGGCTGGTTGTGGTCCAGGCCTACATGGGATACATTCAGGTGAATATGGCTGCAGTTCAACTAAAGACTGTCCTAAAACATAGTTTTAGAAATGACTTCTTGTGCTGTAGCATCACAGTGTTTGTTTTTAGAGTAATGCAGAGCTGGCAGTGAGGGAGATGCTGCGAGACTTTGCACATCGTCAACAGCAACAGACCGGCGCCTTGGAGGTGGAGTCGGAGGATTTCATGGATGATGGCACGCCAATCAGACTGCGGGTCCAGATTAATGAAAAAGAGGTGAGCAGCAAGACTCTCCCCTTATCAGTCCAAACTTTTTGTCTTACACAGCTCTATAGAAACGCAACAGCTTTTTATTCAAAGCTTGAATTTAAAAATGAGTGAATTTGCAATAAAACCTGAAAACCTCCGTCACCACAGGGCAGTGCGGTGTTTGACTTCACAGGAACGGGAACGGAGGTTTGGGGGAACTGCAATGCTCCACGAGCCATCACACTCTCCGCTCTTATCTATTGCCTGCGGTGCATGGTTGGACAGGACATCCCCCTCAATCAGGTGAAAATATTTCCAAATGAAGACTCATGTTGCACATATGTAACAATGTTTAAGAAGGGGTGACCTATCAGGCTGCTTTGAGACACTGAGGGTCAACAATCACAACATGCATATAATGCATATAATCTGCATATAATCGTCATCTGGTTCCTTCCTTCGTGCTTAGGGTTGTCTCAAACCGATCCAGGTCATCATCCCCCCTGGTTCAATTCTCCAACCTTCCCCAAATGCAGCTGTGGTTGGAGGAAATGTGCTCACATCCCAGAGGGTGGTTGACATCATCTTCAGGGCGTTTGAGGTGTGCGCCGCGTCACAGGTGAGAACAACCTTTTAAATAATGTTTGTGCTTTTACCGTGTATGTTTATTTAGACATCGGAAGGAACACAACCAAAACTTTACCCATCTTAATCTCTTGATTTATTGTTGTGATCAGGGCTGCATGAACAACATATCATTCGGAAATGAGAGGATTGGTTACTATGAAACAGTAGCTGGTGGAGTCGGGGCAGGGCCAGGATGGAATGGGAGGAGTGGAGTCCACAGTCACATGACCAACACCCGTATCACTGACCCAGAGATTCTGGAAAAGAGGTGGGACACTCACAGAGCCCCGTAAGAGTCACGGTGGAGAGTTACCTATGTGTTACCTCGTTTTGCATTCTGTGTGATGCATTGGGAAAGGTTGACCTGTATTTTGACAACGCCCCGTGTCATGCAGCTGGCTGTGGGCGGAGAACGAGTGGGTTCACCCTCAGCTGCGTCTGCTCACCCAGTGACAGCTGGAAATGGTTGTTGCAATGCTTCAACCAACAGGATACATTCACTGTAGCTGCAGGTGCTCTGAAACTTATATCATGTCATGAGCTAACGTGTATCATGGCCATCGAGTTGCAGTGCTACTTGCTGCTGAGCAGGCACAACTGAGGCTGAACTCATTTGCTATGTGGCTACAGACAGTGGGGGTCCACTGCATGACACGGGCTCCTGTCAGAATAGAGGTCATCATGGATCAGAGGAAACATACATTTATTTCAAGGTAGTGCAAAAGTTGCTCAGATTCAGGGGGCTTAAGGGGACAGGAGTCTAAGTTTTAGTTAAAGAAGTCTAAACTGGTGTAGTGAAATGTCTGTGCTGTACTGGTTTTCAGGTATCCAGTGATTTTGGAGCAGTTCTCTCTGCGGCCCGGCTCAGGCGGTGCGGGAAAATATTATGGTGGAGATGGTGTGATTCGAAAGCTTCTGTTCAGGAAGAAGGTTGTTCTGTCTGTACTAACTGAGAGACGGTCCACACGGCCCTATGGCCTCCAGGGTAAACTCTGACCTGCATAATTTATGGGTTGTTACCTCTTTCTTTATCTGTCTTTACTGAATCCTCTGTCCTCTTGCCATTGGTCAGGGGGTGAGGATGGTGCTGCTGGGCTGAACCTGCTCCACAGAGCAGACGGCAGACTTCTCAACCTGGGAGCCAAAACCAGTGTCGGCCTTCAGCCTGGGGTAAGACAGAAATACAGACACAATACAATTCACTGCGTGTGCTCTGAATACAATCTCAAACACCTTGAGTGACATTGGGTGCGTATGTCCACTTAAACTCGAGGATCAAGTGGTTAGATGAGAGACATACAACTGATGTGTTCATTTTAGCTTATACTTTATTTTTGCATAATAATATATTATTTAGTTATTTACATAATATATTATTAATGGTATTAATTAGGTCACTGTTTTTGTGTGTCTCCCTGGACAGGACGTATTCTGTCTTTACACCCCTGGAGGTGGAGGCTATGGTAAAGAGGAAGTTAACAGAAGAACTGAGACCAAACGCAGGCGCTTAAATGAGACTTTCTCTGAGAGAGGAAGCGTCTTTGACTACAGAATGGCACAAGAAGGAGTGTGAGGAGAAACGAGTAAGAAAAAAACAGTTGTGGGCTACAGACGAACTGGAAAGACCGAAGAATTAGAGAGAGGCTTTTTGTAAAAGATGGAAGGAAAGTTAATGATTGGTGTTAACCACAGTATATTTGTTATACTGCGAGGAGAAAAGAAGGCACCAGCTTAGCAAGCCATAGATTCTGTTTCAGTCAGATTTGTCTGATTAATACAGATGAGTTAACATTCCACTTTTTCATAAAAACCTTAAAACATTTCAGTCACATTTTGACAAACTATATACTTTATGGCAGGGTTCATTTCAAGAACCAATATATTCTGAAACCATTTTAGGGTGTGTATGGTTGAGTACTGAAGAGTTTTAGATTTATGTCAGTGCCAGTTGAACTGTAACCTTTACTGTTTTCACAAGACAAATAAATACGCCTAATTTCTACTGATGAGAGCGCTCTTTTTTTCCAACTTGCATTTTGGTCAAGCAGTGCCTTGAGGTTTATACAAAAACATACAATGCACATATGACTTGAAACACACAAAACCCACCTAGTTCCAGTCACATGTAAATTTATGAGGGAATGTTGAGATGCAACCCAGAATGGGTGGGTGTGTTTGTATTTGGGGGAAGGGGACGAAGTAGTGTCCCCTCCTCCCGTCTCTGGGTCAGGAATAATCAGGGAGCAGAGGAGGAAGGATGGGGAGGGAGTGCAGGCATGCGTAGGTAGCTGATAAAGAGATAGAGGCCACAGCAGTGGGAGCAGCAGGAGGCTGACAGCTCCTGGACTGGTGATGTAAATCAGCTGTGTGTGTGTGCGTGTACCTGGAATGATCTCTTCACTTTATCAGCTGTCAGTCATGAGTCAAAGTATAATATTTTTTGTAAACAGTAACAGCATCTTTTACCTACCAACATCATCTGATACGACACCCAAACAAACGATCCATCGTCATCAGTTCCTGAACTGATGAACTTACAAAGTCTTCTGGATTGGAGGTGAAACGTCTCAGAGAACTTAAAGCAAGTCAGCCACTGAACAGCATTTCTTTTAGAAAAACATGTCCTGAACAGCTGAGAATCTTCACAGACATACGTGAATTCTTTAGTAATAATGTGATCTGTAATACTAACAACACTGCTCTTTTACATTAGGGACTTAAATTTTTGATTGTTTTACAATAATTTCTTTACATCTAAAAATAATAAATGCAATGGGGGTTATTAGAGGTTTTATACATTAGAATTATTTAATTCCTTGTGTTAAATGTTACTACCACACTCTAACCATGTTGCTGTAGCAAATCTCCCACTATCTGCCAAGAGAATAACGAATCTGCATTTAGAGAAGGAACCCTGTCTACAAAGAACTAAATAAATAATATATGTAACTTACAAGTTAGATTAATGTAGAATTTGGTCACGTATTGGCATGTTAATTATATTGTACATAACCACCACAGAATAGGTTTAAAGAGAAAACAAATAAACCAGGACACAACAACCACATGAACAAATACGGTGAAACTAAGTAACATAGGGCGGCATGATAGCTCAGTGGGTAGAGCAGTCGTCTTCAAACCCAAGGGTGAGCGAGTTCGATTCCTAGTCCCACCAGGTTACATGTCGAGGTGTCCTTGGACAAGACACCGATGTCCCATAGTAGCGTAGACACAAGTCTAGCAGCTGTCCAAACAACAATTTCCCCAAGGGGATCAATAAAGTATTCATTATTATTTATTTATTATAGGTGTCCACAGGTGGACTGAGTTCTAAATACAGGCAGAGTTCAAACACTCTGGTAAATTTGTGATTTCAATTAGCAAAAAATATTAATATTTTTTATGTTTAAATTAAAATTGAAAATAAAATGTACTTTGCAAAAAGCTGCAAGAGTCCAGATTCTTTTGGATTCAATGTACAACATTAGGCAGCACACTTAAAAATAAACAGTTTTATTAAATACCATTTTCCTCTCCATGACCTTTTTTGATACTTTGAACTGAGTTTTCACTTTAGCTCAGCACCGTACAGACCTTTAACAAGACCACAGGAAAATGGCACAAAAGTAACACAACATTCACCTGTCAACATAGGCAGACATTTATAAGCTAATTCATTTGGAAGATGATCACAATGACATAGAATAGTGCAAATAACCAGCAGTGCAAAGTGCACAGGTAACGTGTCCCTGGCTGAGGTAGTTGTACAGTGGTAGGTAGCCATGTGCCAGAATGCACAACCTTACAGATTCATTCAAATATTAAAAATATATGCAAATGTTGTCTATTAGACTGTCAAATTCACAAACTGCATCAGAAAACATAAACACTAATCTGAAAAACACAATCACTTTTTATCAGATGGATGACGCTGCACACTGAACAGGATGTGCCTGTGTGACCCAGCGCTGACAAAAGGAATATTTCTGACATTATACCATTAGAGATAAAATGTAAAAAAATATATTTTGCATTTGATACATTGCAGCTCAGATTTCGAGCCCTTCATAGTATTTCACGACACACACAATCCCAGGTTAAATGACAACACATGCAACGACATTGGAGACTAATCATAATGAAATCATGCAAGAAAGAACATTCAGTGCAAATAAGACTGGCAGTGCAAAGAGCTTGTAGTAAAACACACAGTGTGAGGCTGAGGTAGACAACTGTTTGCTGTATAGTTATTTGAGTTAGTCCAAAGATTGTTGAGGTGCGTCTCTTCTACCTAAACATGAATCCATCATAATGTTGTCTGGAGTTTAGCACCTTTTGCATAGTAGAGAGTCACACGTTCCTTCAGCTAGAAGTATCAAGACTTGACGAGGAGTTGCAAGACAAATGCTTCCTTTGTGTATCTCGATTAAACCTCCTTTATTCCATCATAGTGGTGAATTATCCTTTCGTGTTTGAAGGACTCATAGTCATAGTCCGTCAGTCAGTACTGGGGGTACCTATTTAGGGGAGGCCCGTTCTGCAGTGTGTACGAACTGGTTGAGTGATGATGTGGGTGAGAGTTCTGATTGGCTGGTACCAGCACATCAAACACACTCTTATTTGGAGGCACAGACTGCAACATATTGTCCAGATCCATGATTAAGGGAGGGGCTGGGACTGAAACCCGCCCACTGGGGAGAATGGGCCAATATGTATGACCTAAGAAGTGACCAGGCGCCACCGGGGAGCTACCATAGCCATAAATGGGAAGTCCACCATGAAGAGGCATTAGAGGACCTCCGTTGAACCGCATGCTTGGTGGAGCAACGGCATTGGGCGGAGCATATTTGGCATAGGATGTAGGGAGTTCCCATGGAGGTGCCACGGTTTCTCGTCTGGCTGATTTGTGAAGAGGTGGCCTGTAGTCGTCGTAACCATCTGACCCTGCTTCACCATCAGGGGGAACACGCTTCCCAGAGAAGGAAACAGCTTTCCATTCTTCATCAGAAGAGGAGGAGGTGGAGGCTGGGCTAGCAGAGCTGGCAGAGACACTACGGGCAGATGATGTGTAGCGCGACCGTGCAGGAGGTGAGGGTCGAGGGTGCATCACCTCGCCCCAGCAATCTCTGGCCGTCACATCCACACCCCCAGACGCGCTAGTTGGTCGTAGGCTGTGTAGTAGAGAATCAATGGCGAAGGATGAGTCCAGCTTGGGTTGGAACATGTCCTCCTGTGGTGGAGAGGAGTTTTCAGAGCTCATGGGAGGGTGGGAGGTCACGGGGTCAGAGGGCAGCTTAGATTCTGGCTTGTGTCCCTGTAGGATGTATGGTGCCAGATCTTGGGCGAAGATTGTCTCATCCTGGCGCGACACAGCTGTGTTCTGCCTCTTGAGAAGTTCCAGAGGAACACGGCTCAACTCCACAGCCCAGAAATTACCTTTTCCCTGGGGTTTACTCGGGTCCTTCAGCACCTGCAGGAAAATGGAAGATGTTCAGTGAGATGAGGACTTCATTTGACATTTCCAACACAAAAAAAAAACTTAATTACAATAAATAAACCCCTGGACGTATTTCCTTCAGTATCACTGATCCGAAACACGTCAAGGGTTGTGTCCATTAAATTATACTGTACACAAACCTTGACAAAGCAGTCGTAAGATGAGAGGTTGTGTCTCACTGAATCCCGCCATCCCTTGTAGTTGCCTTTGAAGAATGGAAATAAAGTACTGATCTCCTTGAGTATCTGGAAACAAAACAAAAAAATCAGTTTAGCTGTCTAAGCATTAGCCCACAAGAAGATTTGTGTGCACAGACTTTTTAGGCTTAGATATACCATAATGTTGTAACAGCAACGGAGTACATCAAGACATGACTGCAGATGTGCATCCAACTGCACTGTACACTTCAATGGCAGATAGCACTCAATAATAAATGTAAAAACTAAAATTACATAGCAGCCCATTTAAAGAACCCAGAAAGAATCAAGGGCTATTCATTGAAACATCATTTTACTGCGTACTGTACTTATCACTGTTCTTGATACAGATCAGTGTCTGGTTCCACAGCAGTTAAATGTTATCAAAGCAAACCAAGAATGGAAGTCACTCAAGTGTCACCTAGGGGTGGCTGGTTAGTGTCACACTGTAAGCTGTATATATGCTCCTGTCTATGTATTGGCAATAAATAAATAAATGTCAATAAGCGCAATAAAATGCGGGATAAATAAAGTGAGCATCATCATCAAGTATCTCTCTCCCCGCTCCCCCAAGAAACAGGAGCGGTTTCTTTTGATAATTACCTCAGATAAAGTGAGTTTCTTCTCTGGGGACCGTTGGATGACCATTGCAATCATAGCAAGGTATGAGTACGGGGGTTTCGGATATCGCTGATAGTTCTTCTTCTTTCCACTGCTGCTTTTCTCTCGTTCGTCGTTCCATGAGTCCCTGTTAACAGTTTCCATGTTTAAGTGTCCGTCCTCAGCATTCGGCCCAGATGATCCTGGTGGTGCGGTTTTATCCATAAAGGCGGTTGCGCTGTGGAGTTCGGGGCGCGCAGCTGGTCTCTCCAAGCGCGGCGGCTGCTGTGGAACCATCTGAGGTGGATGACGAGGCCAATGTTGAACCGGAGAGCTCCGCGTTATACCGCTGGGTTGAAAGCTGTGCGCATTTCTGTGGAAGTCAAGTTGATGGTCGTGATGTTCTCCAAGGTGGGACAGAGCGGGTGGTGCCAAGACGCTGTGCTCCGTCCAGTGCTTTGTCATGTTGATCATCCAGGGGGGAAGCACGTTCGGACAGGAGAGCGGAGAGGGGGAGGGAAGTCAAGGGGTCGGTCCTTAACTTCTGGCAGACTGTTGGCTCCAGGCTGACTCTATTTGAAGAGCAAACAATTAACAGTTTAATGTAAATCCCGCTGCGTAATCGAGGAGAGAATGACGCGTTATCTGAGAGCAGAATGAGTGATCGCCGCAGGGGGGGTTGGTTTGGAAACATGCAGCGCTTAGAAGATTCACGCACAATTGCCTAAAGTGCATATTTGGAGTTGGTAATAATTTTTAAATACCCGCAAACAGTTCTTTATGAAGAGTCCAAATTCTTCACCTAAAAACTGTAAGAGTCTAACTAGTCTAAAGTTGTTGTTTTTTCCTTTCTTGGAAGTGACACTTGGTCACAGAGGCGAAAAGTAAAACTCGTGGGGGGTGGGGGTGCAAGAAAGAAGTAATTTCGATTGAAGCTTACGTGCAATCAACAATTTTTGGAAAGCAATATACAAAAGGAATGGAACAAACAATGGAAGATTAAGAAGGTGCCAATCACAATAAACGGATGAGCATTGGATAACATGCTCCAACATATTAATCAGTCACTGAATTTTTCTTAGATTATAAGAAATAAATTCGTTCAGTGTCTGAGTTACGCGGCAGCTCGGTTCTCATCCATGGAGCAAGCCTTGTATATAGACTTCCCAAAACGCAACAATGTTCTGGGGACAACTTACAAATTGTAATTGGTCAGCAAATAATTTGGAAGAATTATTGTAGAGCTCAGAGCGCACAGCAGTCGGGGGTGTTGTGCGCACAGTTGGGTCTCTCTGGTTCGTCGCAGGACGTCATTCAGCGCTGAAAGACTAAGTTTCGGGAATGCATGTCTTTTGTTCAAGTTAACACAGTGCTAATGTGCAAACTCTCGATTCCCAGCAAGACAGTGAAAACAAGTTGGATTAGAAGAAACCCCATTGGCAAGCTGGAGACTGGTTCTTCCCAAAGCAGCTACTTAGCATGTGAGGAAATTCGGGGACCATTCAACACCATTTGTGGGTTTTCTGGCGCTTACAAGCTGCAAAGTGTCGTAGTGGGGCAGGGCATTCACACCTTATACATGAGCAATCATACCCCCACACATACACACACACACAGGCCAACAGTGAGAAACTACCCGTAAAGCAAAACTAAATCACACAACAACCTACAGGACTTTTCTGATATCGTGTCACGCTGCAAGATTGTGTTTACGCAGCGTTTTGTTTCAGTGATGACAAGTGAACGAAACTCAACTTCAATCGAGGAATTGCGTTACTGCAATGTGTCACGCAAAGACAAATCAACAGCTTCTCTCTTCTAATCGATTACACACAGTGGTCATGGCTGTGCGTGGCCTACATTCAACTTTCACTACTGTGCGTATTTGATGACGCCAAATAGCATCCGACTTCCCCACGAAGGTCCAAACGCACACCCTGCCAGGCCGATTAGGTGATGGTAAAAACTAAAGAGGACTAATTCAGATGCTCTGGTTTCATAGTCTTAAGCAAAACCCCGTGTGCAGAAAACTTACCACTTACTTTTATAGTTTTATCACTAATACGCAAAAGGTTTAATGACGTTTTCCAGGTCAAATGGTGAGCAACAAACCTCCACCTGCGCCACTTGATTTCAGTGATTTTCTTCTCTGGTCGCTCCACTGTTGCACAGCCTGAAAGCATGATCCCCCTCTAGTGGTTTCAGTCTTACAATCAATGAAAAGCCTCACTCCCCAATGCATGAAAGCATTAGTTCTACAGACAGCAGCCATATAGAGATCACTCTATGCTCAGACATACATGTCAAAGTTATGCATTTATTTTTATCTTCACCATCTGGGTAATTAAACATGTACAGGCAAAACCCATGAGCCACCACACACAATGTTTAAATGTCTTCTCAGTGCTTAGTGCCAAACACTGATTTAAATAAGCACTGTCAATCAATCCCTTCCTGTCTGCAGGAGTGCCTGTTAATAGGGTTTTCCTGGATTAGTGAGCCACACACCAGAAGAATAGAAAACCATATGAATAGAGTAGCATCCAGGACAGGGCTGTTCACATGGACTGATTGTGTCTGGACAAATCCCCCCTAAGCTTGTCCTGGGATGCATCCTGATATTGAGGTGGAGAGAAGGAATGAAGATTAGGTCTTCTGTGACAGTGGAAGATGAAGTGAGAGAAAGTTTTCACTGATTTTCACTGGAGTGATTACATGCTGTAATGTGTACACATGGGTTAGATATGTCCCCAGTGTTTGATGAGGTATACCATCATCTTACAGCTCCAGCCTAACACAAAGGATTGTCTCACGAAGTATAACAACTATCCATGGCTAAATAAGTCTCTGAATCTATTTCTGCCACTAGTTCAGCATAAAACACACAACAATGAAACATGAACCTTAACTACATCATGTCTTTTTTTTCACATTAAAAATATTCTCAGCTGTTTTCAAATAGATTATACAGATTAATGATGTTTCTGGGATTTATGAAAGCATCACAATTTAATTCTCATTGCAGTGATGGGACGGTGATTGGACATCTTCACACCACCATTATTTTGTCCATGATCTTTATATAACAAATTATTATTGTTACATTAGTATCATGAGTATATGTGTACCTTTATCTTTAAGTGTTTTATTTCTAAGATTGGTAACCTTTGATTATGATATCCATATTTTTAAACATAAAAATGTAGGGTATCTTATCCTGGGAATCACACGCGGTAACAGTAGCTCGTGCTTAGAAACTGTTTCCTCATTGTGTGTCTGCAGAGTGTCACAACTGTTCTGGTTGGTCAAGGCACTGCAGGGGTCAACACATCACAGGGTCTGATCTGTTTCTGGGTATTTGCAGCAGATTCTGATGCTGCTGGGAAAGTCTTTTGGACTAAACAACTAGTCAAGCAATCTTTGTTAAATTTTCCAACTTTCCCATGAGTGGGACTGAATGTTTAATCTGTTACACTGACTCATGTGGCCTACTCTGTGTAATGTGTGCATCTATTACTGGTTCTGTTGCCAGATATGGTTGCAATTACTGGCTGAAGAGTCCATAGTGTTATCCAAGTTCAACACGTCAAACTTAAAACAATTAATAAAAGCAGCCTGGTAGCTCAATGGGTTAAGCGTCAGACTGGGAAGTAGAAGGTCGCAGGTTCGAATCCTGTCTGACTCCTAATCCATTCCCTACCAGGTGTGTCCCTGAGCCAGACACCCAGCGCTAGCTCCTTCTAAGTCGCTTTGAATAAAAGCATCTGCCAAGAAAAGTAAAGCTGGAAATCTGTTGTTTTGATCTACAAGACAACCTAAACATTAGAGTCTTGATTAGACACCTTCACTGTATGTGATATATTATACTGCACATTTCTGATCTTTTACTTTGCTTGGCAGACACCTTTATCCAAAACTTACAGAAAGCTAGCTCAAGGACACACCTGGTAGGGGATGGACTAGGAGTGAGACGGGTTTCAAACCTGCAACCTTTTGCATCCCAGTCTGACACTTAACCGATCGAGCTACCAGGCTGCCTTCATTAATTATTCTGCAGCAATCCTGATCAGGCCTTCAAGTATCCTATATCAGGTATAAGATGATGAAATTCATGTTTGTACTGTTTTTTTTTGTTTTTGAACTTTAAGAGTTTGATCTCATCTTGCATATATGTGCACCGATATTTTTAAAGCTAATATCAGCTTATTAAGATCTACACGAGAGAGGAGACTAAAAACTCCCTCTTCATGGGGTCCTTCGGTACCAACACAGTTTTTTCTCCTTTGTTGTCCCTGGTGGTGGAATGACTTGCCCTGCTACATTTGACTTGCAGACACTATTACCATCTTTAAAAAACATTTGAAAACTCACTGGTCCAAACTGTTTTTAAATGAGTTTATTACACACACAATTCTGAGCATGTCCTTTATCTTGACAAGTTAGAACTTATCAGGGCTCTTTATTATACAGAATTTACACAGAATTTAATTTACAGAATTTACAGACATCAATTGGTACTTGTTAGTTCTTTGACCTTGTAAGTTGTTTTGGATAAAAGCGTCTGACATGTAAAGTAAAGTAAATATGATATGATAAAATATGTTAATAAAATATGAACACAGAAAAATAAGATTAATACACATCAAAAACACATCTTAACAGAAGTGGGCATCACAGTAATTTAGTAGGCATTAAAAGAGAAGATGAAAAGTGTGTAACAGAATTTAGCAGTTTGTTTTGGAAAAAGTAGTAATACTAAACTCAATACTTATTTCATCTGAATACCTTCATATTGTATTTCCTTTATGTTCCAAACAAGCTAAGGCAAACAAACAATTATAATCTATTTGTGTTTTTATTTTCATCCTTGTCATTTCCTCTAATGCCTCCAATGTGAAAAACTGTGTGTTTGCTTGGCCATTCAGTGGATGGAGTCTGTAGACTTTGTCGCCCCCTGCTGGAGGCCGTGCTGCGGGAGGACAGTGCGCAGGTCAGGTTGTTATGGTGAAGCGTTTTCCCTGAGGACTCGCTGGGACAGCTGCTCATTCAGCTTCACGACCGCAGCGGTGAACACGGGAACCACCGGTGACCGTCAACTTCTCAGGTAACGTCAACACCCCGTTTGTTTGTCCTCCAACTTATGCTGCTGACCTCGCTCAGGGTGATGTGTGCTGAATTTGTCGGATTGAGCCGCGTTTGTGAGTGCGTGACATTTAGTTTGCTCACAGACGCTGTGACTGGCGTGCAGCGGAAACCTAAGCTAACCTGAGGCTAAGGTAACGTTAGCATGACATTACTGATAATGCTCGCCAACTTCGTCGCTGCTCAGTGTGTATTCCTACAACGTAAACTATTAAGAGTGACCCAGCGGGGATAAACTCACTGTTGTTGACGGTATCTTCAGCCTGGGCTCGATGAATGAAGCCAGGTAGCTTAAATGAGCTGCTTACATTACTGTCAGACTAGGCACCTGTTGAGCCTCTCCGAACCGCTAGGTAGGTTAGCTAATCCGCTGCTCACGGTTAATCCTCCACGACGAGAGCTAACGCTGCTGCTACAGCTGCTGCTAAAGTTCCTTTTCCCCTGTTATTTACAGTTGTGCAGTGATGCAGAGTTAGTTAACCCTAAAGATAACAGGCTAAATATATGACAACTTAATGGCACAGTTATAGGGCAACAGGTGCAAAGTCTTTCTGTAATCAGTGGTTCATAGTTTAGAGGAAATCTCAATGACAGTTTTAACAGCTCATAGTTACATTTCAAAGTGATCCAATGCAATCCTGTAATATACTCTATATTAGCATGGTGGAGAAAGTCATACCTTTAAAACGTCCTTATAGTTTCATCAATAAGTCTTTGACAAACCCTCACTAGCTGTTTTTCTTTCAGGTTAATTGTGTTTGTTTGATTAATGCAGACAATGTTCACTGATATAATTTGTTTTTGTATTCATTTTATGTCAGACATTCACTTGCTGCAACCCACTGACTTTAACACTATATCGCTGACTTATTAACTTCAACTCGCAGACAGTTATTCTTGTCAAGTCAGCCTTGTTGGTCGTGCTCACAAATGTGTCCGTGAGCAGTCAAAGTTCACTGTTAAAAACATTTCTTCAGTGAGTATGATGAAGTGTATGCCAATTAGAGCTTGTATGTTTCTTGATAAGGAACATTTAAGTACATTTCAACATTGTACCTGGAATGTAGTCAAGGAAGCTTGTCACGTGAGAGTAAACATTGTCGTCCTTTGCAGCAACAATAGGTTATCTCCCCTGAATAAGCACTGTAGAAAGACGGATCCGATCTGAGTGTGTAACTTGATGTAGTCAGAAAAGGTTTCTTCTTTGTCATAATATGTTTTTTTTTCTTCACGATGCGATAAACCCATAGGTCAGACGACTCAAACAGTTATGTAAAGGTCAAACTGTTGGGTTTAGCTCTCTTACATTCCATTCTTTGTGCACACGTTTTCTTTTCTCACTCCGGCATTGTGTCTTTAGGTTAAAATGTGAGCGATGTCTCACAGAGATGTCGCATGCATTGTCTCATCCTGTGGGCACCACTTTAAGCATTCTTTATCCCTGTTTTTCTCTCCATCTACTACCTTCTTTGGAGGAGTTAAAGCAGGCTAGTCTGTTTGTCTCCTCCCCATCCTTCCCCCTCCTCCTCAAATTCTCCTATATCTGTGCTGCATACTTTCCTCCACAACCTCTTGTAAATTCATATCCGGTCTATTTTTCTGTACGGCTTCAAATCTGTCTTAATATTTCCTACACTGCTTTCATTATACGTGCATATACTCATAACTCATACATATTTGTTATGTCTTCTTGCTATATTCTGATTCTTGCTACTTTGGTGCATTACTGGGATTTCTGGGTGATTATATGGAGCTACTCAAACCTTTACACATGACAGGACTTACTGATCTCCCTCCAGCTTTTTGTTGCAGTAAGTTTCCTTCTGTCCTCCTTCAAGGGCTGCAACAAAGCTTTAAAAGCATTATTAATATTCAGTTTACAATGACATAAAACATAGACAAGCTGAAAATAGGTTACTTATGTTATTTACTTATCTATTTATAATGTATTTGTATTATTCTATCACCTATATTGTTACTAATAAACTTGCTGAATAAGAAACAACATATGTAGTAGCACTTTTCCCCTCATACAAGTGTTTTCTGAGGTTGCAGAGCGACAGGAAAAAAAAAAACCTAAATATTTGGCAGGCAGAATAGGTCATTTGGCATTGTTTCAGTCTGCAGACGGGACCGTTCCCGAATTATCAAGCTGCATTGACTCAGCATTGTTTGTTTCAGTGAAAGGGAAGGTCCAGCAGGTCACATGAAATACCCCAGCGAATTAGTAGTAGTACAAAGGAAATAGGTAAATGCTGTTCTATGATGGCAAACCATACTGCAGCATGTAGCAGTTTCTGCCTGCTCTCAGCTGAGCAGGAGTTTTGGCTGCGTGTTCTGTTGTGTTTTTTTTACGTTATGTCTCGAGCCTTTACACAGAGGTACCACTCACCTGAATATACAAGCTTCACTGTGTGTAAGTGTGTGTTTCTATTTACTGTAGGTTGTTCACTCCAGCTGCTAAATGAAAGTTTACATTTCTGGCCAGCTGTAGACAGCTTTTCCTGTTAGGTCATTAGATGGAAAAAAGCACAAGCATTTTTTTCTTTTGATAAAGCGACATTTTCCCAGACACACAAAACATTTAGTCATATTCCTCACAGTGCATGTGCTGTTTTGCCAGTTTTTCCAGTATTTGTGATCTTGCTCTGTATTTTTTCCAGCTTTGTGGGCTCTGCCTGACTCAGAGAATCACAAGGCTCTTACACAGTTGAGCCACCAACAAATTCCCCATTTGTGCTCAATTGCTAAAAAGGCAAAACTAAACGAGGAAACTGATGAAATGCAGGTTTAGGTTGTTACATCCACTGGTGGCAGAACACAGGTTGGCAAACTGACCTACTGGGTTTCAGGCTGTTAATTAGGGCTAAATATGCAGGACATCAGTGAGGTAAGATCACACCATCACAAACAAAATAATGTTAATGTTTTGCTGTATTATCTTAGTTTTGGTTAGTTAATAAAAACATTTAGAGCAGTGAATATTCAGATGTTAACAATATTAATGGTTGCACTGTGTATATATATATATACACACACACACACACACACACATACAATTGTGTTGTCTACCTTTAACCATGACAGATAAAGCAATGCAATACACAAGTAGCTGTTACGCTACTAGTTCCCTGCTGGTGAATGTAGGGTGATTAGTAGGAGACAAGCTGAGACTGGCTGAGCTGCCAGTCTGTCAGTCCAAGACAGCATCTCAGACTGTAAACACCATACAGATTGACACATTGTTTTTTAGTTTTAGTAAATCCCTTTAAAATCCATAAACTACACTGTCCAGAAGGCTTGTCTCTACATTCAGGCTCTAAACCCCATAGCCTAGCATAGCATACGGCTACAGTTAAGACACTATACAATTTCCAAATCAAATCAAATTTATTTATATAGCACATTTAAAACAACCGAGGTCGACCAAAGCGCTGAAAATGAACATGTGACTTTCTGTTGAACAAGTGACACAGTTGTATTACCCAAGTTTTTGTGGGTTTTTGTGGTCTGTCTCTTGATGACTGGACTGTGTGAATCTGAGTAAAATGCTTCAATGAGATGTCAAACAGAATTTCCACTTCAGTTTAAATATATTCTGACCAGAATGCAACCATATTAATGCAACTTCTTCTATACAGTTCCCAGGACATCCACAGTTTTCTGTGTGCTGTTAGATTTCACTTTTGGATCAGTGTGGAATGTGTTTCATACAGACTTTAGGGTCTGTTTTCTGGCACACAAACAAAAAAACATTACCGCCCATTACAGAGTAGCTTGGACCAAGAGTAAAACCATAGTGTCAGGAAACATTTTCCTGTGTTTGTTGGTGTCAAACTAATATGAGTTGTTGAATGATTGTATCTTTGCATGCGTGTATGTGACAACATTGGTTAATATGTCTCATAACAGCTTTTTATGTTTTTTCGTTGGAAACGGGATGTTATGTAATTTTTATTACTGTTGCCACTTACCTTAAAAGTGATCCATAAAAGCATTACATACAGTGCTAAGTATTTTTATTTTTACATATTAGGAATCTTTACATAGTTGTCACACTTTAAGGATTTAGTTTATCAAACAAATTGTAATATTACACAAAGATAGTCTGGGTAAATACTAAATGTAGTTTTAAATGATGACTTATTTTGTTAAGGAAAAAGAACTGTGCCTCACTCTTAGTAAAAAAAGTAATTGCTTCTACATTTGGACAGTGGAGTTTAACTCTCAGGCAGGTTTGCATCCTGTTACATCTGGTGTAAAACTGACAGCATTTCAAAAGAAGAACATCACACCAACAGATAAACACGGTGGTGGTAGTGCGATGGTCTGTGTCTGATTTGAAGCTTCAGATTGGACGTCTTGACATAATTTATGGAAACATAAATTCTGAGCTTTACCAGGAAATTCTGTAGGAGTCCGTCCATCAGTTCAGCACCAGAAGTTACAAGCTGCTGTGCTGTTTTCTTAAACGGGCCGCTCATGCTTGAAAACCCTCCAGTGTTGCTGAATTAAAGCAACTCATCAAAGAGTGATTTAAAATTCCTCAACATTAATGTGTAAGACTCCTTGCCAGATAATGATACCAAAGGTAATTAGATTCAGGGACCAAATACCGTTTCCACTTTAGGCAGGTAGGTATGGGGCACTTAACCTCAATAAAATAATTTAGATTATAAAAAATCATTTTGTATTTACTCAGTTTTTTTTAACTCAGAATTTGTTTGATGATCTAAATTATTTATGAATGATATTTCTTTGCAACGCATTATGACCCTGCAGCACAAATCATGTAGGTACACGAGGCAGTCTTTTCAGAGTAAGGGTGGAACCACACTAAACCAGTTTTATGTCATGGTCACATGATATGATTAGTGCTAAAAGAAAAGACAGGATGGAGACAAAGGAGACCTATTGCCTTCTTAGTATGTGGTCCACTTTGTAGCCTGCAAGCTGTTTTAGATTTAAATACATTTCTCAGAAAAATATCACAAATACAAATCATGCTTATTGTGTTCATGTCAGGACGTCAAACTAGGAGCTTTTATGCTTCAAAGTCTTTTGCCTGAGAAATGCAAATGTCATCAGATTAAATCTGAAAAACATCCTGCACTGCTTCTTTGTTAGGGCCTGGTTGTTAGACAGTTTTATGAACTGAGATGAACTAAATCAGTAAACATTTTGAAGCTCCTAATGTGCACCAGAAAACAAACAACTTTAAGAACAGTGCCTATGCTGTTTTACATATTTTTTACTGTCAGCAACTCGTATAAAGAGACTAAATGGATTGCGTCTGCCCACTGTGAATTTTTGCATCAGGGAAAATAAAACAGGTTTATAACTACAAATGAGATCTGCTAATCTCAACCACTACTCTTTTCAAGTCCTAATAAAATATATCCCCATGAGTCACTCACTGGTGATTAGATTACCAGATCATTTTTCACATTTATACAATGTCAAAAGCAAGTGAGAAGGAAATACTCCTGGTGCAGGTGTCTGCAGACCGTTTCTACTTATAGTTAGATCAGGAGACTCGGCTACTAAACGTCAGTGTCAGCTGTGTCCCTCATTCTCGGCACGTGTCTGTATTTTCTCTTAATAATATTCCAGCTCATGCAGTAGTACAGTTCCATGAATGTATCGCGCGACAGTCTCTCCTTGTGCATCATTCTCCTAGACACGGTAAAGTTCGCTGAGGTTTATTGAAACAGGAGTTCAGGAGTCTGTATTATGGTGCAGCAAGCTAATGGAGCGGTGTAAACAAGAACCATATGTTCCACCTATGTTTAGAGGTTTTTACATCACTAACATTTTAAGGTGTGTCTAAAACTAACTCCTGTACACTGGTTGCATTCCTGTAGGGATCTTCCCTATTTCTCCTCCCTTCCCGCTCACTTTTCACTGACTACTATAAACAAACTCCAGTTTTTAAACAGGTTAGGCTACTAACGCTGTGTAGTTCAGCCTTAATCGTTCCTTAGGACTTTAGTTAAGTGTGTTACTTTTTAAATATTAATATTGCATATTGAGTCTTTTCTGGGAAGAGAAGAGGGATTATAAAAAGTTGCCTCATGGCATGTTTTAAATGAACCCAACATCCAACTTTTAAGTGTCTGTCGTCATCGTTTTCAAGTCGTTCCAAAAGTTCATACTCGTATTGTTAGAATAAACGACACATTTACAATCTACCAGTCTTGGGAGCGTTTTAGGTTATTACCTCAATGTAAGGACTTCCTTACATTGTTGTTGGTGACAAAGGGTGAAAGGTTAGGTATTGTGAAAATAGACGTAACAAAGAAACAAATGGCAGAGGTCTGTCTGTCCTCAAGGCTCTTCCTACTGAGATTATAGTGTTTACTCTGGATATAAATAGTGCAAGGTATAGCTGTACACTGACCTTAACTGAGGTAAGCCTTAATTTGTGATGTTTACACATAGTCCTTATTCTTCTGCACAGGACTAGAGTAACAATAAAGTGCCACCACTTTTACCACTTCTAAAGTTTCGCGTTCAAAATAAAATGAGGTGAGGCAGAGAAATTCTACTGAGTGATGGGAATGGCTTGAATCTTTTAGGTATTAGTTATTAGATTAGCAATTTTGATGGAATCTACTTCATCCTTCCTCCACTGTAAATATCGACAGTCATGGTCTGAAACGCAATTTTCTTTTAATGAACTGAAATACATGAGTGGCCATTCTCATGTCAACCAACCCAACACCACCCTCTCTCACAGAAGTTGTGACTGTGCTGCAGTTTCTGAGGGTAGTTGCAACTTCTGCAATGCTGGAAGCGCACCTACATACACAGTGATGCCTACAGTGTGCACACAGCCACAGAGAGTGAAGCTATTGGGAAGCACACTGAGACCTTTATATGTCACACTATAAGGAAGTAAAAATAACTAATAGCTTGTAGCTAATACCCTGTACCATTAGACTAGAAATGAGCCATGCTCACTTCAACTGTTTACACACATACATTAGGCGATATTCTTAACACTTTCAAAGTCTTAACTGGTACTGTTACCTCACTGAGATAAAATTCAAAGAGGAGTTTACTCTTTTTTTCAACAATACTTCTGTTTTCTGACTTTG
Source organism: Microctenopoma stevenorrisi (assembly GCA_032270685.1). NCBI lineage: Eukaryota > Metazoa > Chordata > Actinopteri > Anabantiformes > Anabantidae > Microctenopoma > Microctenopoma stevenorrisi. The sequence continues at coordinate 18,896,815 of JAUMTR010000012.1, forward strand.
GCTGGTTTATGGGGCCCCACACCTGTCCAGTACCTATATTTTTAGCTAGTTGGAGCAGTCACCCAGAACTAGTATCTTGTCAGTCACTCTCTCTATGTAACCGAGTGCCTCTAGTTGACATTCCTCTCAGCACTCACAGACCCAGGCCTAAATAATAAATGAATAGCCTGGAAAGAGCCGAGTGTGTTTATAAGACATGCAGCTTGACTGGGAAGTTGAGCAAAGGTAATGAGAGCAATCTCGCTGCTATAGTCGCTGCAGCATATCACAAACGAGCTGTTTAAACTGTTTTTCACAACGTCATTTTCTCAGTGTTGTCTTGTGTGAATGTTTACGGCTGCAAAGTTTGTTGGCCTGTAGGGCGTGTCAATCATTAATGAAAACCGTCACAGCGTTTCAGGTTTCCTTCGGGAGAGGAGTGGGAGAGGAGGGAGTAGATGCAGGAGCTCAGGGGTTAAAGATAACAGGATTAGGGAAGCAGTATGATTACATTATACTGTATCGCAGCACTCGTGTTTTTTTTATTCTTCTCTCTTTCTGCCCACAGTCGTAGACGGTGTCACAGAGGAACACAGTGATGTCTTCATACATAACCTTCAGATTTTGAGGACATGCCAAGAAGTCCTTGACTTTGGTATTATCTCCACTGACCAGCAGGGGATATTTGAAAGCTCACATCAACTCCAATAGATCTACTCTGAGTTCTTGTTCCTTTGAATTGCTAAAACTACCCAATTCTTCCAACTTGGATTTAGCATTCATTACCATATTCTCACAATGGATTGTCATAAACTCCCTACTGCTTTGGAATTATATCTGGACTGTGGCTTTGAAACTAAACTGGAGCATCTAACCTGTAGAGTAGTTTGACTGTGTAACCATTCGGGTTTCTCTTTTCTCTTCACTGGATAAGTCACCGGCAGTTGACATGGATGGGAAGACTGATAGTTGGTTAATACCCACACCTTGGATGTTTAAATTTCGGGCACTGTTCTCTCCATTTTTTTCTCTGACAAAATTATAGATTTTATGTCTGAAACCATGGAGATATTTGTCACCTGATGGTATAACATCATTGCTTGATTTATTTGGACATTTTTTGCTGCTTGCTTGAATCTTTTTTCTTTTTTTTTTTTTTACAAATAAATGACCAGTGATGTTTTGTGCCCTCCCACATGCCCTAGGATAGGCATTTAGGCCTGACAAAAGGGCCCCTTTAAAGGACACAAGGGCAGCCTAAGAGACATTTAGAATCCTAAAATTTCATTTAAACATCCCTGTAAATTAAGAGCAAGAAACGGAAGCAAAGCCACATTGACAGTTCATAGTGTAGTGGCATGGCAGCAGATCACGGGGAGCTTCTGGCTGAGATGGCCACGGTCGGGCACTTGAGTGCCACAGAGCGCCTGAAGCACGCCCAGAAGCGTCGCGCACAGCAACTGAAGTCTTGGGCACAGATGGAGAAAGACGCAGCACGAGGTTCAAGAGCCAAAGCAGATAAAAAGAAGACGCGTACTACCAAAGTGATATTCACCAGTGCAGTCACCCTGCTAGATGCAGCAGCACGCAATGACCTGGAAGAGGGTAGGTAGAAACACATGCAATGAAAATCACGATGAAGATCGGCACCTGCCCACTAGTGATGTGGTGCTTTGTTAAACCCACATTTCAAAGGAAGTGATTCAAATAATGCATAATTGATGACTATTGTCAGCTGCTCCTGATTGGAATTGTATATTTTTTAAGGCCATTGTTACCTCGCATGCACACATGCTAACTTATATTAATATCTTATAACCATTCACATACGTTTATGTGAAAAGGGCTGTGCCTGGTTGATCTATCATATGTGTGTGTTGTCTGCTTGCGCTTCTTCTAGTGAGGGAGTTATTGAACAGTGGCATCAGCCCAGATCTGGTCAATGAGGATGGACTGACGGCCCTGCATCAGGTACGCACGCACACACACCACAGGTTGTGCTTTTGCAGTGACGAGCATATGCTCCATCACTCCTTCAGCCTGCAAAAACACTGCTACTTGTTCATGCACCCTGCATGAACATCCATCTCCTGTCTAATATTCATATGTAACATGTATCATGTGACGTTGTGACGTCTTAGTGCAAAGCACAGTTGTCTATAGAGCCAAACTCTGTGTGGAGTTGACCTGGTAAAGGATACTCAAGCAAATTTGGGTGTAGCTCCTAAAACTACAAGCAGTTCACACTTTCAGTTGTTGACCCTTTTCATAAAAAGTGACAGCCTGTTAATCATGCAAAGATTCCTGCTGCCATGGGTTGCTCAGCTCACACAAGCACCGCTTTGTTCTAACAGAGATGATAGTACCTACGTACACATTTTACACTAACAATTTCCTCCTAACAGCAGAGGTCACCTTTAGTGCAGCGTGTGTGTGTGTGTGCTTACCTCGTTTGCCGTCACAGTTTTGACTCCACTTAGTACTGTTTGCCTTTATTTGGTCTGGCTGTTACCATATCTAAAGTAGTTAATACAAACACACTGATTCATTCCCACCATTTTAGTTTGAGAGAGCGAGAGCAACTTACTTAGACTTCCCTCATAACTTACCTGTATTTAGAACCACTAACTACCACATCTAAGAATACACTACGCACTTTTCCAAGTATTTCTATCTCCAATAATTTAGACAAGCACTTTCTCTCTCAAGGTTTTCTGTCTGTGTTGTTTCTCTTTGTAAGTTAACACATGCACATGCTACTATAAACGTCTGAGAGCACAGAGACCTATTTATGAAAGCAGTTGACTCTGCTCCTCGCCTAGGAAAACTGGGCTTTTACATAGCAGAGGGCTGAGCCATTCATGCAAATGTTCTTTTCTATTTGACAAACCAGTGCCTTAGTTGCCACAAGTAATAAAGTATAGTATATTTATTTGCTTTTTGTGCTAGTTTGCCTACTATATATGTTTTCTTATGCATTTCTACCTATAAACATTCTCATCCCTATCTACATATCTCTTTAGTGCTGCATCGATGACTTTGTGGAGATTGTGCAGTGCCTGCTGGACGCTGGAGCCTGTGTGAATGCCTGTGACAGTGAGCTATGGACCCCGCTGCACGCTGCTGCCACCTGTGGACACACTGGTCTGGTGCAGCTTTTAATTCAGGCGTGAGTTTGGGCATGGTTTTTCAGAACCTTACTCTGTTCAGCTTGTCTATTTTATGCGCGAGTTATGTCTCTACAGTGTTATAACATGATGGACGTGCTGTCTTATCCTTCCTTTGAGGCAGAATTGGAATTATTTTCTGTACTGAACGAGAGCTAGTTTACATAAACAATGCAAATATGGCTGCAGCTTCACTCTGCACTCTGCAAGAGTATGAATAGTCATGGTCGGTGTTGTGCAACAGGGTACGCCTCAATATAACACTATGATGTGTCTGTGTGTTTTTGCATATGGCTACATGCATGCTTGTGCGTGTGTGTCTGTGCACGTATGTATGTTTCTAGTGGGGCTGACCTGCTGGCTGTCAATGCAGATGGCAACATGCCGTATGACCTCTGTGAGGATGAGGCCACCCTTGAGCTGCTGGAGATAGTTATGGCTGAACAGGGTCAGTAAATAAAGTCAAATAAAATCTATTACTGATGTTTCAGAAATATATGTCCTTTTTGTGAAAGCACAATTTTTTAGTCCTCTCTGAGGACAGAGCATTTTAAGGAAGAATAAAAAAGTGCTGTGTGCTGTTCGTAAAAATGCCCCTTATTCCTTTCAGCTTAACACACCTCACCCATGTCACTGACACATTTGAAGCCAGGTTACAAAGAATGATCAGCTTCAGACCAAAGTGAAAACAAGGAAATAGTTTTTCTAGATGTGAAGTATGTTGGTGTCCGTGTGCTAACAGCAATGTTTGCTTTTCTCCTTGTTTATTTGTGTATGTAGGGATAACTCAGGACCGTATAGATGAATGCAGAGGGGCTAAAGAGAAGGCCATGCTGGCTGACGTTCGAGCTCAGGCTCAGAACGGTGCAGACTTAAACGGTCAGGATAATAACGGAGCAACACTGGTGAGACAGAGGGCGTGTGCAGATAAAGGCAATTCAGGGATGTGATTGTATAATGAAGATGTTGCAGCTCTCAGGGTGCATTCACAGTTCTAGGAAATCTGGAATAGAAAAGAAACGTTAGGTAGCAATCAAAAGGTTGTAGAATGGTCTTTTTCTAGCATCAGGAAAGTGCAACCACCTTTTCTTTGCAACATTCAGCCGAGAAGCTCGAAGGATAAACAAAATTTTGAAATCGTAGAGACATTGTATGGTTTTTTTTTGCCTAGAATTTTAAAATACATTACTTTGTCAATGTGCTACTTTAATGTATATGTCTGTGTTAATAACACAGCTTCCTGTGTTTAATTTCTCCCGTAGCTTCATATAGCAGCTGCCAATGGTTACATATCTGTTGCAGAGCTGTTGCTTGAGAACAGGGCTCAGGTGGAGGTAAAAGATTCTGATGGCTGGACGCCACTACATGCTGCCTCCTGCTGGGGACAAGTTAGTACAGCAGTCATGCCAAAAACATGGAAACCTGACATTTTTCCTGACTGACCCAGTAATGGTGTTTATTTGTGCCAAAGATTCAGATGGTAGAGTTGTTGGTGGCCAACGGAGCCAGTCTGAACACAAAGTCTGTCCTAGAGGAAACGCCTCTGGGTAAGACCAAGAAACCTTTTTGCTTTGGTTGTGCCTGGAATGGAATTTAATAATGCTGCTTACATTTGACTGAAATATAACTGCACTGTCAGCTTGCCTCCATTATTTATCTCTTATATGTTGCTGTTGTTTCAGATGTGTGTATGGACGACGAGGTCAGAGCCAAAATAATGGACTTGAAGCACAAACACGATGCCATCATGAAGAGCCAGGACCGGCAAAAGGGCACGTTGCAAAGAAGAGCGTCTAGTACTGGAAGCAGAGGGTGAGAGGAGAGCAAAGGAGCGAGAGCAAAACACACAGGTAACAGTGGAGAAATGGAATATAATTGTTTTGTTTGTCAAAACAGTAAGGTGGTGCGTCGCGTCAGTGTGAACGAGCGCTCCAGTCTGTACCGACGGGAGCACCACAAAGAGGCCATGGTGTGGCAGGAGCGTGGTCGACAGCCTGAGCCACAGGACGATGATGAGGACAGACAAACTGACAATGAGCTTCACCAACATGCCACCTCGGTGAGTTTAAAGCTTTAAGAACCAGTCTTTTGTTTCTTTATTGTTTACAGTGTGTCTTCTTATTATTATTTTTTTACATTCTGCTGTATGTTCTTGTTTGTCAGACTGCAGCCGGTGCAGCAACATCACCCTCTGAGGAAACGGAGACTGCAGACAGGAAAATTATGTCCAGCCTACGTAATGGAGAGACCTCCGTTTCGCTGGTCTCCTCTGTGCCTGGAGAGTTGTGGAGTGGTGGAGGTCGCATGGAGCGCAGCGCTTCCTACCAGCTCAACCCTGCACCTGCAGCAGACGGCGATGAGGCCGACGGTATGACTCGAGAGAAATCTCATCATACGCTGGCTGACCTGAAACGCCAGCGGGCCGCTGCCAAGCTCAATAAACACCATGCACCTCCACCACCTCTGCCGCCTCCTTTAGAAGAGGAGCCTTCTGTTGCAGCAACAGATGTCACAACTACTCAGGCCCAGCCAGAGGTCCAGGCGACACCTGATACAGAGCCAGTGGCCTCGCTAGAGCAGGTGTACTTCACCCCAGCCAGTGGAGATCCTCCACTGCTTAAACTCAGAGCTCCAGAGGAAGAGCAGTCCAACAATAAGGAGCCTTGTTGTGGGCTGATGTAGACAGCTTTGCAAAAACATACAGCCTGAAGATTAGCAAAGCTGGGAGTGACGCCCCCTAGTGGCAAAGATATTTATAAACCGACAAGCTTGAAATGAATTGCAGAGGGCTGCGATTTAAGGCCACATGCCAATGAGGGTTTGAGCCACGCTGAATTTTTTGATTAATGGAGTGCAATCTCTTTGCAGACTCTGTTTCCTCTGTGAGTTAGAGGCTGCGTGATCTGAGCTCCTACAACAAAGATCTGCTTTTCTCAGTCTCTATACTCACCTCACTTAAAAGGCCTTATCATTTGAAAATTGAATAATCGACATAAAGCTGAGTTATAGCTTAAGTGATTAAGTATGAATTACGTGGATGAAGTTGAAGTTTCCTTTTCTTTACTGAGTGAGCTCTATGAAAGGTACTTGATCTATAGTTGAATTTACTTTATAAACAAGAGGTGTTTTTGTAGTTGGGAGATCAATTGGTCATGATAGTTTCAGCATACAGTAGCTTCACTCATTTTACATTTTCAAAACAAGAAGAGCTTCCTGCTTGTTTTTTTTTCTTTTTTAGTTTTCTCTTGTTACCTTTTCACTGAACAAAAAGCCTATTTTTAAACATGTAATGGTGCAATTTGTAAATTGTATCTCTTGCTCTCTCTCCTGCTGGTTTTATAAATTGAATAGAATCACATTATTTATTCAGATTATTATCTGATACTGAATATAGTTATTGTACAATTTTTTAAAAGACTATAATTCTGTAAAGATGAGAAGTGTGAGGGCAAGATATTTTTGTGATAATAGAAGAAATGAGAAGATGATAATATAGTTTTGTTGTCAAACAGTGATCTTGTCATATAATTTATTAATGGTTTGTGCCTTCTTTAAGTGGCAGATTTGCTATACGTAGGTTTGCAACACTTGCACAGCGTCCCACATGTAAATTAGCTGAGCAGTGGGATTAAATGTTCAGACTTGCGCTCCACCCTGATGTACTATCGGTGCGCTCTAGTTTCCGTATTGCATTTCTGTTTTGTTAGTGATTTCTACTGAGCACTGTTCAGAAAAACAAAACATAAAAATGTTACATTTTCACAAAGGATTTCTGTTTTTATTCATTTTTGAAGTAGGTGATTTAATTTAGTAAATCTAGACATTATGACTTGAAACATTATATTGCACTTACATAAAAATACAGTATATTTCATTTGACCAACGCCTTGGCAACAGGTCGGGGACAAATAATGGTTAGAAAAGGGTAAACAGTTGTTTAAAAAAGTGAATAAAGCTCAAAATCCTTATAATAGCTTTTATTTGTATACATGCAGCTGCATTGGAGATATTGCACATTCTAATCCAAAATCATTTGTTATTCCTCAACAGAAAGTATCCATTAACCTATTAACTTCATTCTTTAATCACTGAATTTTTTGGTTTTGCCTCAGAAACAATGTCACCCACAGGTTTTCTGTTAGATTGAGGACTGAGGATTGGACTGGCCACTCATTCACACATAACGTCAATCTTGTTGGTCTGGAACCAAGATGTGGGACATTTACTGGTGTGTTTAGGGTTGTTGTTTTGTTGAAACACCCATTTCCTCTTAAGGCAGCATGATCTTGTCAAGCATTTTAATGTCTACACCCAGATCCATGACCAGTTTGTCCCCGTCTCTGATAAATATGCCTCATGACGTAGCATGAGTAAATCTCCACATCATGATGCTTGTGTCACCACATTGTCTTCACTGTCTTCACTGTCTTCACTGTGGCTTGAATTGAGAGTTTGAGGGTTGTCTTCTTCTCAACAATGGGACTTTTTGAGTTCTTCTTGCTGAAAGCCCGGCTACACGCAAGTGTCTTCTACTTGTAGCAGTACTCACAGGTAACTTTTGACATTCTTTGATCTTCCTGGTGCTGATCATTTGGTCATTAGTCATGACTTTTCTTCTATCCATTCAAATGCTAGTTTTCCATTTTCTTTAACATCTTTTCAGCAGCTGGTTGCCATTTGAGCTGCCGACCACTTTATGCTATTCTATTTATGTTTTCCCCTCTCCAATCCACTGTTTAATCGAAGTACACTGTTCTTGTGAATAATACAGAGAAACATATTTTCGTCACATTTTAGAGAAATATTTTGAACACTACCGTAACACGCTGACCATGTTTCATTGACCTGACTGTTCTGATCCTGTGTTTGCTCGAGGTGTTGATGATGTCTTCCTCTGCTGGTAAAATCGAGCAGGTGCACATTAACACGCTGGAGCCCCACTGCCCTTTCCCTTCCTCTTAAACACACACACTCGCTGTCAGCACATCTCAAATGTCACAGTCTGTTCTCGTCCATCTGCCAGTGCAGCACAGGATGCACACAGTAAACGGAACAGTACGCAAAAGTTCCACGAGTATTAACTGTACAGCTGTGATTATCCACAGGACATACAGAGCGGAGCCTTATCTTTGGAAACACATTGTAGTGGTTTTGCTGTAAGATGCGCCCACAAGGATTCCTCGTACACAAACATGCCTCTACATGTACATGTAGCTCTGAGCACAGTCTAGATAGAATATGGTTATGTGGACTGTGTAAAAAAAAAAAAAAAAAAAAAAAAAGGGGGACCTGCTTATATTTAGGCACGATGACTGCGTTTGGCTACTGACCTACAAAACACTTCTCCTGCAAGTCTTCAATTCCTCAAAAATAGATGTTTTAAAGTACTAACTATTATGTATAGGTTGTTGATCTGTCATTGAAAACTACCTAGAGGTTAAGTGAAACAGACTGTAATGTGTTGTTGCTGCCAAAAACACATGCACACACATGAAAGTCACCAGGGCATCACATGCTTGGATGTGAACCATTTTAGTTTGGAATATCAAATGTTTTTCCTAAACTCTTTCCAAGATATGTCGTTCTCACACTCTGTCCTACTCATATGAGACAGCTCTCTTGGCCAAACAAAAGACGTGCAGTGGTAGATTTTTGCACATTTAAGAACTGCTGATATTGCTTCATGTTTCAAATGTTTTAATTTGCAACTGTTCGTTAACAGGGAAGTTTTTTTTTTGAAAGGTGATATTATAACTTATTTCTTAACTTATGCCCTAAGTGGTAAAAAATACCTACTGCCGCTTTGATGTGGAGGAAAACTTTACATTTGAGTGTAAAGGGAATCTTGTGTCTCGGATGTATCAAGTGCTTTAAAATTGGCATCAGTTGAATGTGCTTTAGAGTGAAACCACTCGGGTCTGCTAGCGAGTTTTGGGACAACTTTCTGATGATGCACCGTTTATAAAAACACCATTAAAACAAGCAGGGATGGAAGACTGCTGCAGTAAATGCCCCCCAGCATCACCAGGGACAAAGCCCAGTCCAGATAGTCATTAACAGTAAACGATTTGCACCTAAGAATTCAAGCTGATTGTTTATTATTACTAGAATATTAGTTATTCTAATATTTTTGAGCCTCTAATGTTTATTCTGTACATCCAAACCCCAACAAATCAAACAGTTAACAATCACATTTCAGTGGCTGCATGCGCGTCTCTGTCCAGCCAGGACATAGTGAAGTGGGTGGGAGGGATGGTCCAGGATAGAGTTCAGCAACAACATGTAGACGGTCCAGCTCCACAACGAGCCCTCTTGATTAATTTGTCCAGTCTGTTATTGTCCGCCACCTTCAGGCTGCTGCCTTTCAAACCACAGTAAAGGAAATGACGCTGGACCCCCCAGACTCATAAAACATCCACAGCGTGGTGCTGCAGACAGTGAAATACCCGGGCACAACAGTTGTGCAAGTTGGCCAGTCAAGTTTATTGTCCAAGTTCACGCCCAAGTACTTGAACCGTCTAACGTGTACAGCCTGAAAAGGAAGGTGGACAGAACCGTCCCCTGTGGAGCTCGTGTGCTGCAGACCACAGTGTCAGACACACAGACCTGCAGGCGGATGTACTAGGGGCAGCCAGTCCAAAATCCAGGGTCAACTTGAGGGTCAACCAGCATGGTTTTTAATTTCTGTTCCAGCAGTGCAGGCTGAATGGTGTTAAAATAACACTTAAAACCGAATCTTTACTGAGCTATCAGCTTTGGAGCAGATGTATAAAGTACAAACCCTCTATACTTGGGTTGTGACGTTGACTTGAGCTCATAGCTGCAGGACATTTTTCTGGCTGTGCGTAAAGGCGTCACTTGGCGCGCAGAAACCAGAGAAGACGCCGGTGAACAAATCCAACCAACCACGAGCAGCAGCGGGCGAAGGCGGGGCGCACGGGTGGGAATATGAACACGCAGGGCTGCGGGGTGTCAGTTGGAGCTCCGAGGAACGGGAGGAAGTAAACACCAGAGCTGCAGCGCGCTCTGCTCAACGACTGGTAACAGCTGATGCGCTTCTTTTTTGTTCACTCCCAGTTTCCCGCTGCTGACATTTCTCAAACTTTCTTCATCTTCCAGAGATCAGTCCCGAGTGCGACTTTGCGACAATGTCCCAGCCGCCAGTCAACGGGCGCTCCTGCCCGGGTAAGGTGTTGACTTTGGACACCATAAACCCCAACGTGAGGCGGATCGAGTACGCGGTGCGAGGTCCTATAGTCCAGCGGGCGGTGCAGATAGAGAGGGAGCTGAAAGAGGTAAAGTGGTGTGTGTGTGTGTGTGCACACGGAGAAACTTACATTTACACATCAGCTAAGACGTGACTCTCAGCTCTGACTCTGATGAACCCATGAAACGGTTTACTGTCACATGATGAGTGGACCTAAAGACGCGTTTCTTGTGATGTGTCCCGTGTTTGGAATCAGGGGGAACAAGCTGATTACACAGTGAATGCAAAACCAAAAGAGTGAAATGAAATCCTGTGGAGGGAGGGAAGGAGGAGAAACCACACAGCTGCGCTGGATTCGCTTCATCAGCTGGAATTTGACTTCAGCCAAACAGATGCTTGTGCTGCTGATGTTTTTCTGTCAACGTTAGTAATTTGATCCTTTTGTTTTGAATGCAGAAAACTTTGGGAACCCCCTCCCCCTTCCTTTTTTGTATTAAAATATAAACTGAGATGTTAAAGGAACCCTTCAGCAAAGGTTGTTCCCTGCTCTTTGTGTGAGGAGAGAGAAGTAGGGAGTCCTGAGAAGGAGGTTCGCATGGAGCCTTTTATTTTTGCTGACTGACTGGGGGAGCAAAGGAGTTAACCATAGTCTCAGCTTGTAAAAGTTTCTGCATGTCAGCCGTGGTTCGCTACAGGTTCTGCTTGTGCACAACTGCTCATGTTACATTCTCTAAGGGGTTAAATTGATTCACTGTGCTTTTCTGGGAAAGAAAAAGCTGTTTGAACTAGAAGTCTCTTTGCAGGCGTGTCTGTAACACAACCCTCTCTGCGCTGGAGGGGCCAGGGCCACTTTACTCGTCTTTAGCCTGAGGTAGCTGCAGGATCCAAAGAGGAAGATGCATGTAGCGCATGGTTATTACATAAGAGCAGAGAGTACATTCTCTGTTCTCCTTTGTCTCGGGTTTTGCCCACCTCCTCCCTCCCCACAGAAGGAGAGAATTCACTGGATTGGAGCTGTGAGGCCACAGCTCGCTCAGAGGTCTTTCTCTGCTGAAAGCGCTCGAGTTCTTGGAAGTCCACTTGTTTCTCCCCCTGCTTGAAAGAGAAGTAAATTAAAAGCACATGTTATTGCACAATCGCTGAGTAAAACCTAGAATCCCACAAAAATCATTTAACAAGTAAACTTTGTTATGGGTAGTTCCTGAATAGCTCGGTTGAGTCCAATTGAAATGTATTGTCATGTAAGAGTACACAGTGGTGTAGCTCAGGGATCACTGTGTAACCTTTGTGAAATGGGAATGAAAAATAAACTGCAGAAGACAAGAAAATCAGCAAAACCAGACAGTTCAAAGAGACATAAAGATGTAATAGCCCTATGACATAAACTAAACAATAAACCTATATGTGCAATGTCGGATACTGTGCATTCTAGATGACAAATAATAATGTTAAATACATAATGCAGTACAGTGAGGTAGTAAATTGACCTCTCCCTAGTTCTACACTGGCCGTTAAGCATTGTGTATTTACTTAAGTTATCATACAATAAATCTGCTGCTGCAGGGCACAAAGGAGCAATGAGTCATGTTACTACTTAATAATTAGATACTAACCCTCATGTAAAGTGAGAGATCATACTTACAGGTCAGAAGTGTGTTTGAAACTGAAATATGTCCGTGAATACAAGTGATTCATTACTTGTCACTGTAAAGTTTTGTAGAAGTTGCAAAAGAGAGCAGTTTATCATTCTCTAGAGGTTTGCTATTATTTCTAAAAACAAAGTTGCACAGTGAGCACAACACAGTCTCGCCACGTTGAGTGGTTAAAAAATATCTAGAGCGCTTTACTTTCCCGTTTGTTCTCCAATAACGAGTTGACCCCCCTGATATGATGTTTTTGTAGTAATGGGTGATCATACGCGTTACGTTTGACTCCAGAGGTGCTGCTCAGTGGAAACTGGACATGCTTGCTTTTTTTTAAGCTATCAACTTACAATCCTTTCAAGCAAGAGACAAAACGTCTCCGGGTGAGTTCAACCACTGAGCAGCACATTTAGGACAAGTTGTCACTATCGGTGTAGACAAACAGGATATAGTTAGTTAGGTCAACACAAGTTGCCCTTTAAATGCAAGTTTGAGAAATGTTTTCTAAGAGGTCAGGAGGGTGTATATGGCTGCAGGGACCCAGTCACCAGGAGCCTGGCTTCCTGTCAGATCTTTGACTGGAACATTTTTAACGATGGCTCAGCAAATTTTATGCAAGGGTGTGTGTTTGTGCATGTGTGAGCCAGTGTGGTGATGATGAACCAGACATCTGGCATGAATTGTCTGTGGTGCAGTAAGATATTTTTTGCCGCTCCTCGGTCATTGTCTTTAAAATAAAAAGGGCAACGAAGACAGGAAAAATTCCAATTATTTCTATACAGTTCTTTAAATCCGGTGTCTTTAGAAAGTGACAGTTTAATCTCTGTGGGCTTAGAAATGCTACTAAATTAGATAAATCACACAGCAGAGCAGCAGCCGTACTAGTTATCAGCTTGGTTCAGCCAGTTGGAGCGTGAATCAGCATGCCTGGAGATGATGGCTTCAGATTAAGTGAAATGTGAATTCAGGACGGTTGTGAGGCCGGGCTCGATGCATCCTGGTGACCCACAGTGTGCGTTGGCATGGTTCACTAGTCCTGCCTGTGTGATCAGCGCCTGGTGCTGACATAGCCAGCGAACTGTGTGCTGAGCCACGGAAAGGGCTGGCTCCTCTTTTTCTCAGGGAACAGCAGCCTGTTTGTTGCTCTGGGACAAGGACTAAAAGAAAACGGGCCCGACCAGTTTCTTCTATTTCAAGCACGCTCGTATGTAACTTAAAAGCAAAAGCAAAACCAAAGAAAAGCTGTACATAAGTTCACTCTGTGCTATTAAAGGCTCTTTGAATGAGTTTAACCTACAAAAAACAATAATGACAATGACTGTGTAAGTGCTATTTAAATACGGTGGCGTCCCAACCTCTCCAGTGTCATCAAAGAGTGGATAAGTGACACTTTGGCTTTGGCCCCTTTAAGCCTGGTTGTATGTTTGGGCATCTCCAGTTCGTTTCTTTTTGTTTGAGAATGAGCGTCCAGTTTGCTGAACCACCATGACGTGTCCACGTTCGCTCATCTTTACACAACTTAGCTGAGTTCCAGCAAAGTAAACTGTCTGATCAAACCACACAAGCCGGTTTAGACATTTTTATAATGAGTGCAGGACTTTCATCTCCATGATTTCATATGCACCAACCTAATAGGAATATTATGTGTTTTTATTTCCTGGTCTAGTGCAACAGTGACCTAGTTTACAACTATTTTAATACTAATATTCTTTGACTCTACCTGCACAGAGACCATAATTTTTGAGTCGGGCGTGTCACCGTGTTCCCAGTCTACTGTCGTACACGCAGCTGTTTAGAGCTAGAACTGTTAGAACATGCTGTTTATCACCTGTCATATTTTATAAAGAATCTAAAGATATCTATTTCAAACATATTAGTCAGCCCTTTCTGTCACTAGACTTTGTTAAATAATACCTGGGGCTGGATGTCACCGGCAAACAGATGTACAGACACCAAACCAGGGCCAGCAGGATTCAATTAGGTCAAGGAGATAATGAGCAGAGGTGGGTGGGGGGGTGTAAGACGTCTGAGGCTTTCATATAATATAGATAAATCTTATTTGTGTCCTGTGGTTAATAATGTTGGGTGGCTGAACACAAAATACAGGCGTGAAACACGTGCTCAGGACGCACACATTCGTCACCTGGTGTCACATGGTGTTTGCACTCCCAGAAATGCCCGTCATGATGGGAATAAAAAGGTTTGTTTGCAGAAAAGATGCGGTGTGCAAAAATGACATTTCTATTATTTTGTCTGTTCTGTTGCATGTTAAATGTGTTCCCTCAGTTTCTTACCTACCACGTTAAACTCACAGTTCTGTCTTATCTTTCCAGGGAGTCAAGAAACCCTTTAAAGAAGTCATCAAGGCAAACATAGGTGATGCCCATGCCATGGGTCAGAAGCCCATCACATTTTTCCGACAGGTTGGTCAACTTTGCACAGTCTTGAATCCAGTCATTTTGTGTTTATTGAGCAGGTAGCACTCACCATAGTAGTTTCTACACTAAAACACATGGTGGTTTCATTGCTGTGGATGGGGATCAGCGTGGGAAGAACAGTGCATCGAGCTTCACGCAATCCTCCTGAGCCCTGTCCATCACCACATGAACACCACCAGAGTGTGTTGGTGTCAGTGTTGCCTGTTCGTGTTACATATGTTGTTCTCGCAGGTGCTTGCTCTGTGTTCTTACCCTGAACTTCTGGAGGAGGACAACTTTCCAGAGGATGCCAAACAAAGAGCACAGCGCATTCTGGACTCCTGTGGAGGCCACAGTTTAGGTGATACAACTCCTCCTCACTCACCCAATCACATTTACGCATTACACCCCGTCCTTCCAGCACACGCAACCCTAACTCCTCTATTCATTAATGATTTATTTGGACTGTTTGCATCCGCACGCTATTTAAACAAGCCATCAACTGATCAAAGTTCATTGTCATGTGTCGAAGGGGCCTACAGTGCCAGCCAGGGGATCGAGTGTGTCCGTCAGGATGTGGCGCGCTACATAGAGAGGAGAGACGGTGGAATCCCTTCGAACCCTGACAACATCTACCTCTCTACTGGGGCCAGCGATGCTATTGTGGTACAAGTTACACTTCTTAATGTCTTTTCTCCACAAATTACTGAAACTCTGTAAGCCTGGCTTTGCAGAACCGCTATGTTACCTTAATCCAACACAGGTCATGTTCTTTTTGTTTAATTGACATTAGAATCTGTGTTTCTGTCAATTATATACTCCGTTGTACTTTGCACATGTGCCTTTACTGCACTCGCAGACCTTTGTCAACTTGAGCTTAAGATACACCCAGGTGTGTTTGTTTACTCTGCTGCCATAAAGCAGATCCGTTCTACATTCTGTGACACCTGTAACGTTTGTCTTTCGGTATGTGTGCAATCAGTGTCATTATGTAATAGTCTCAGTTTCTGGTGCTAGCTAACCTGGCCCCATTGTTTGTGCACCGGTTGTTATTCTTGTATTTGAACTCGTATCTCTTTTTTTTGCACTCTTCTACTTCATCCATCCTCATTTCCCACGCTCCAAGACTACTCTCAAGTTGCTGGTATGTGGTCAGGGTCTTGAACGTACAGGAGTGATGATCCCTATTCCCCAGTACCCCCTGTATTCAGCCACCCTGGCAGACCTGGATGCCGTGCAAATTAGTTACTACCTGGACGAGGACAATTGTTGGAGTCTGGATGTCAAAGAGCTCAGCAGAGCACTCGATGCAGCCAAGCAGCACTGCAATCCTCGTGTCCTGTGCATCATCAACCCTGGAAACCCCACTGGTGTGTCTAGTTTTTGTTGGTCTCATTGTGGGCAATAAAAGACATGCTGGAATCATAGTGAACATGATCTCGCTAACAATCTTTCAGCAGTTTAGACCTGAAACTATTTGTTTTTCTCCCTCTGTCTGAATACATCTCTTGTAATGGTTAAACTCTGGCTTTCCTGCGTCACAGGTCAAGTCCAGAGCAGACAGTGCATTGAAGAAGTGATCCGATTTGCCAAAGAGAAGCATCTCTTTCTAATGGCTGATGAAGTAATTTACACATCATTTAACCTTTTCACTATCTGACCAAAACAGAAAACCTCTGCGTTTAATTCCATTTCCTACAGTACTAGATGTAACTGCACCTTTAAATGTGACCTTGTAGACTGAAACTGTAAAGAGAGACAAACCTATTATTACATCTTAAGAAGTTTAACAGGATTTACTCATGTGCTCCTTATGCACTTAAATGATATATTTTTCTCTCTTTAATTAATCTTATTTGTAAATATGTCTAAAGATTTTAATGAATGTGTTTTTAATTAAGGTTTCTGTTTTTAAGCTGCTCTTATTGATGGCTGATTTTTAGGTCTACCAGGATAATGTCTACGCAGAGGGCTCCAAGTTTTACTCCTTCAAAAAGGTCTTGTTTGAGATGGGACCAGAGTACTCCAGCACCGTGGAGATGGCCTCCTTCCACTCCACCTCCAAATGCTACATGGGAGAGTGAGTACACCCTGCTGTGAAGTTTTTATACCACTCAGGAGCTGTTCATTTCTAATTGTGCCTAATGTGTACATGTGCACACAGCTCTGCCAGTAGTTTCACACTATTCCACTGATGTACATGTGGTAGTAGTGACCCAGGAAATCACGTTACGAATGTTTTATGAAAAAATACTGTACATGTTTGAATGTATATACGGTGCAGTCAGGGTTACTTCAGTGAGTCGGCGTGAACTTGTCATTCTGGTCTGTGTAATCCAAAACCAGTTTGATAATTTAAATAGTGTACAAGAACACTCCACAGGGCACCTTTAAATGACCCGTGGAGTTGCTCCCTTTGTTATATTTGTACCTGTTGCTGACATATGTCACCTGTACTAAGAACACACTCGTGTTGGACTTTCATCTGTTTGCTTTCGGTAGGTGTGGATTCCGTGGAGGCTACATGGAGGTGATTAACATGGACCCAGAGGTGAAGGCCCAACTCACTAAGCTTGTGTCGGTGCGTCTGTGCCCCCCTGTTCCTGGACAGGCTCTCCTGGATCTGGTGGTCAACCCTCCACAGCCTGATGAGCCTTCCTACACCTTATTTATAAAGGTTTATAAAAAACACACACACATACACAGCTCACCAGGGCGCGCACACCATGGCAGGTGTATTATAAGTAAACGCAGAGTTTACTTCACTTATATGTGTATATATGTATGGAACTTATGTGGGCTAAAGCAGTCGGTCCTTGCATGGCCCAGTTTGTGTTATTGTCCTACCTCTGTTGGCCATAAGGGGGCATAAAGGCTAATTCTTAGGACCATTTCAAGGGCTGGATGCTGCAAAGTCCACATTTGAACCAGTATTAATCAGTTCCTTCAGTTTTACTGCACTAAATATCCAGAAAACAACCATTGTTAGTTTTCTTTGCAGCACTTGATGTTTTTTAGGCATCTTGGTCATTGCATCATGCTTAATGATCCCATATCACGTGTCGGGTATTTGGTGGCCGTCATGTCAGGTGGGAACACACAATAGAGGTTTTATGGACACTTCTACCATAAATTGGAACACTGGAGATAAATATCAGCAGTTTTCTAGTGTTTAACTTAAAATCAATAAGGATGATCATTTATTTGTATCCATGGAGTTTGATAGTAATTTGCTCCTCCAGGAGCGGACAGCTGTGCTAGCAGCTTTGGCAGAGAAGGCCAGGCTAACAGAGGAGACCTTCAACGCAGTCCCTGGTATCACCTGTAACCCAGTCCAGGGTGCCATGTACACCTTCCCCCGCATCACTCTACCTCAAAAGGCCATTGTCAAGGCCAAGGTCTGGTTTCCATACACTTCACATCACCACCGTTTACTTGCATGTAGACAATTACACGTACAAACGTGTGCGTGTCCACAGGATGAAAACCAGGAGCCAGACATGTTGTATTGTATGAGGCTGCTGGAGGAGGAGGGTATCTGCCTGGTGCCAGGTAGTGGTTTTGGCCAGAAAGAGGGAACCTACCACTTCAGGTTGGTACAGCCTCATTACTATTTATAATTTTACCTAAAATATCCTCAAATTAAATTGCTTCTGTTTTAACTACACCTGTCAGTACAGTCATAAACCCATATCCCTTTGTCTTCCTCGGTGCAGGATGACCATCTTGCCTCCAACTGAGAAGCTGAAAATTGTTCTGCAGAGGATCGGGGAGTTCCACCTGCGCTTTGCTCAAGAGTTTTCTTAATCCTCAGACTACATCTAAAGAATTTAGTGCCAGTATCTTCAAGTGCCTTTGTTTGAATGAGGCAGGAATCCTAACACTCTCTGCACACCAATTTCTCAGATTTTAAATAAGTCTTTTCACCGTTTTGCATCAGAACAATTTCTCCTTGTTTTAGAAAGATAAAGAAAACGTATGTATACTATTTGAGGATGTTCAGTACATGATGCACTTTTCGCCCAGCAAAGCGTGTAATGTTCAGAATGACACTTCATAATCTGCAGGGTATAAAATATTTCAGATGTCCTGCAGGTGCATCACTCTCCAAGACTTCATTTAATAACTTGGCAGGTGATGCGCTGTAATGCTGCCATTCTGTGAATTGCAGGGCAATTTATGTTTCTGAATATATCCACTTAATAGTGATGTTTTAATGTTCATAAATGTTTAATTAATGTTTAATTAAATGACACTTGTTATTGACACCTGTATTGTTTCATCGTAATGAGTCTTCTTTGAGTGCTCGCACCTAAAGCTGCCATCATTTTGAGTTTTATTTTAAAAGATGAACGTTTATAACAATGCTTTTAGAAACAGAAGAAAGATGGATCTCTTGGACTGAAACAGAAACTAAAACAATGAGTGTAATCTTCACGGCAACTCAGTAACACGGATTAAATCCACTGCGTTCCCTCCATGTTCCCAGATTCCTTCTCAGTGTCCCAAGTGTCCGCTGCAGCAGAGAACTGGAGACATATTAAAGTTCATCTCTCTCCTGTGACAGCTTTGTGGCGTGCTTTTCCAAGAACTTGCTAAGTCCCTCCACTGTTCTGTCTCCGCCTTCGAATTTGACAGGGCTCTGCTTGCTGTTGCTTGGGGCGATGTATATGGTTGGGAAGCCTTCCACTTTGTAGCTCTCGTTTGGCACATCATTAGCTGAAGCATCCATCTTAGCGATCACCAGGTTCTTCTCCCCTTTGTACTTTTTACCCAGAGATATATAATCCGGCTCCAGTTTCTTACAGTGGCCGCACCAGGGAGCATAAAACTCAATCAGGACATCCTTCTGAGTGTCCATGACAATCTCGTCAAATGTTTTTCCTACCACAACAGTCACTGGTCCCTTGTTGTTCTTTGGCACTGGCTGAGATTTAATGATGGGCTTGACTTTCCCTGTGGACAAAAGAGAAATGATTAATTCCTTCATGAAACCTTTCGTGGCAACATCCTTTAAAATTAGTATCTTGTAATAAAACTAAATTCAACACTCACCTTTCTTAAAAGCTAAAACAAAGTCTCGCAGCACCTCTGAATCAAATTCCTCGGGCTCCATGGCAAACTTTTTGCCCCCATCTGCCAGAATTCCCACATTGACCTCCTCTCCGCTCTCACTTAGGCCCAGGCTCTTCAGCTCCTCTGCGTAATCCTCTTCGTCAGCAATGGCAAATGTGTATTCAGGGAAGTCTTTGGCAACGGCGAGAACCTTGGACCTCCAAAACTGTGTAGCTGAAAATGAAAGACCAACAAAAGAGGTTTGTACCAAAAGGATAAAACAAAAGTTGGTGTCAATGGTTGAGTCCAGAAGTGGTTCGCGTGCCAGCCGCCCCCCACAGGGCTGTGCAGTCATAATAAATGGTTTAACATGACCGCACCTATTAAATGAAACTCACCTTTCCTGTAATCAAAGCTGAAGTCAACTCCATAATACACGACCACCAGGGGCCGTTTAGTGTAGCGCTTGGCATCATTGCTTGGCTTCCTGTGGCCCACCAGGGGAATTGCATGCTTCCTGAAGAAGTCCTGCACTTCCGATACTGATGTAGAGTCCTGTACAACAAATAAGTCATGTTTCTCATGCGTTTCCCCCAATAACACAAAATCAGAAAGCTTTTTGGAAAAAGGCTACTAAAGGATTCAAAGTACTTGTCGGCATCAGACGAAACCCCCCCATTACTAACCTAGACTATTTATACATCGATATAAGAACTGAAAAAAAGTACTGATTTATGATTCACAGTTTCATACCTGACGAAACCAATTTAAATCGCGTAAGAAAAAGAAACGGTACCTTCACTGTGAGTGTGTGCGACACTGGCTCGTACTTGGAGCGGAACTTTTCCGGCTGAACAATGACAATCTGGCCGGAAGACGATTTGAGCAGGTTGCCTACTTCAGAGCTGAAGGAGTGACGGAAGGTAAAGTCTTCCCTCAGTGCGTTGCCTGACAGAGAGATAAGCAGCAATGAGCCTGGAGATCATGTGTCTGACACTTCAGGAAGCGTTTAGGAGGTCATCTGTCCTCTCACTGCACAGATATTAGACATCTAATTAAAACGATTGGTCAAGATTGTGCTTGTTTTTGGATCCATGCTGGTTTGGAGAAAGAGCTGCAAACATCCACCAGCCATAATAAAATCTAATGATGGATTATACGGAGCTTAATGTGCAACTACTTACAAGCCTCAATGTAGATCTCATAACCGGCATCCTCGTTGCTGGAGAATACACCAACTATGACAGCATCGTCACCATCCTTGAGGAGCTCCTGCACTTGTTTCACAGCCTGGACCTGCTTGGAGGGAGGTCCTGCCTGCTCAGACATGTAGTTGACAATGCCTACAGGGAACATGAAGGAGGTGGAGGAACCGAGAGTGAATGTACATATAGGAGACACAGCATATAAATGGCAAGAGATGTGATCCAGTCAGTGACTTACCATGCGTCTCTCTGGGCCCGTTGTAGTCGAACACCTTGCCCCTCCTGAAGATCTTCAGAGTGGGATAGCCCGTCACCCCAAAGCGTGAGGCGACGTCATTCTCCACAGTGGCGTCCACCTTGGCCAGAGGAATGGGAGGAGAGCGCTGGCTCAGCTCTTTGGCTGCCTTCTCATACTCTGGAGCCAAACGCTTACAATGTCCGCACCTGGAATTGAGTTGTAACAGGAAAGAAGTGTACGACTTTATAAAAAGCTTGATCATCAGGCTAACGCGCGTCTGTGTCACCTCTAAACCAATAAACAATTACACTCTCTGCATTTTATAACCGACAGCCTGCTGACTGACCATGGTGCGTAGAACTCCACCAGGATGATGTCTGCGTTGTTTACGGTCTCATCAAAGTTGTCGTTGGTCAGCAGCAGTGTTGCCTCAGGAGGGGGCTTCCAATCAGGCTGAGCCACCTCCTTAACCCGCTCCACAATGGCTGCAACACACATTCACCACATTAATGCTTCATTTTGTGTGTTTAAAAGGTTAAAATGATGCTGAAAAGGAATGATTTGTTCCTACCCGTCTCTGTCCGGTCTCCATCGTAGTCCACGGGCTCCCCCTTTTTAAGGATCTTGATGGTGGGGTAGCCGGACACGTCAAACTTGCTTGCCAACTCTGTGGCTACTGTTGCATCCACTTTGGCCACAGGTATAGGGGGATCACTCTCTTTGAGAGCGTGGGCAATTTTTTCATACTCCGGGGCAAACTGTTTGCAGTGGCCACACCTAAAAGAATAAACAGATTAAACAAATACCGCATAACCTGGAAGGATGTAAGATGAAGGAGGCGTGCTGGACCTAAAACCTACCATGGAGCATAGAACTCAACTAAAACCGTGTCTTTCCCCTCAATGAAGGTGCCAAAGTTTTTGTCATGGAGAATCAGCACCCCGTTTTCTTCTTTCACTTCTGTGTCATCCTCATCGCCCTCCTCCTCATCATCATCATCATCATCACTGTCCTCCTCATCGACCTCCTCCTTCTCCTCTGTGGCATCTTATGGCAAAGAACAAACTAATTGCTTCATACTGACGATGCATACAAGCACAAAGGCTCATTAAACGGAACATTCAGGAGCTTGGGAGCGTGAACTCCACGTTTGTGTGCTGCTAACCTTACCCGTGCTGCTAGCTAGCATACCAACAGGGCTTCTACCGTAACTTCGCTAGCTAGTTTGCATAACAGTAATCTGCAGGAAACAGGCTGCAGCAGCCACTTAGCTTTGTTCAGCTGTCCTAATCACGCTAGGCTGTAAAACAGCAAAATCTTACCATCGTCACATCTGCTGACAGTTGCGAAATGTGCAACACCGAGCAGCACGATCAGCAGCAGAGCAATCTTTCTCATTGTCCAAAGACGATGCGGCCGAGCCTACGACTTGCTTCTCCGAAGTAACCGGCTAATTAACTT
The DNA here is from genome assembly GCA_032270685.1 of Microctenopoma stevenorrisi. Lineage (NCBI taxonomy): Eukaryota > Metazoa > Chordata > Actinopteri > Anabantiformes > Anabantidae > Microctenopoma > Microctenopoma stevenorrisi. The sequence goes on from JAUMTR010000012.1 coordinate 18,919,187, forward strand.
AGCTAAAAACACTGATGAATGTCATCAAAACACTGTCGGCTGCACGGACACGCTGTCCAGGTCAATACTGCTGTGTCGCCGCAGGCAGCTTTTGGCTCGTCCCTTCATACAAACGAACTAATCACTTCTGAAAACACGCACGCTGCCACCTCCGTCTGGAACTTGTCTGACTTGCCACGTTCTGATTGGTTCGCATCGTCGTCTGTCATCCAATCACAAGTCGCCACTCAATTCCTAAGCCTGATACGTTGGAGGATGCTATTGGACAGTTGTATATATTGTCTCTGTATTGATTTGTGTACATGGAAACCTGCCAGTGGATTTTTTGACAGACCACCTGATGTGCAAACTTTATTGACTTTATTTTCAGTGCAACTCTGAGTGTTCATACATATCATATGATGCAAAAACATCCGATAATCATCGCAATTCATTTGTAAAAACTAACTGTGACCGAGTATTCAGAGAACAAATCAATGTACTCAAACAATATACTAAAAAATGCAATGTCCTGCGGCTACATCTTCATACTGCCTGTGTAAAGAAAGGTGTGGGTGCAGTGATCTGTGTTTACATATTTACAGGATATGCCTACTTGCTCTGGGCTGGGCAGTATTTTAGAATGAGTATTCACAAAGTTTTATGGTAAAAGATATACATTTATTTGCCCACATCTGTGCAACTTTAATGCAGAAATGAGTCTGTTTTTATTACTACACTGCCAATCTACAATTAAGTTTATACTGTTTATTATTTTTTACAGATATGTCTATTTGGTGCACACCCCCTTAACATAGTAGGACAGACACGTCACGTGGCCCATTATAACAATTGTAAGATTTTATTAAAACATGAGATAGTGAAAATGAAAATAATGGGCTGTAGAAAACTGTACCATGCTATCCCTCTTCATCTCAGAACAAAATATATTTTAATGCAGGTTTTTGAGACATCTTAGTTTTTAAATGTCTATCGTCTATTCACAACTATCATTGTTGCAGGGCTCCAATGTTTCTTTTAGCTCTACACACTCGGCCTTATGGACCAGGGCCTCCACCACCACCTCTCTATGTTTGGCCTGAGTTTGGGACCTGTAGTCATTCTTTGTTTTAGTCCACTGGTGGTCAGATTGCTTCTCCAGCACATCCTCTGACCAAACCCTAATGAGTGATTCTGACTCTGGGAGGGACAGAGAGTTTTGTTCCCTTAAATGTGTCTGAAGCTCTTTATGATTTAGATTTTTTCCAGGTTGCTGCAGATTTTCAGTTGTCACAACAGTCTGTGAGGAGGGATTGTTGCTGCTTTGATTTCTCTGCTGCAGGAGCTGTTGTATCTTCTGTTGTAGTTTGTACCTAGAAATTAAGTTTTGTGCAGTAAATCCAATTATTTTTTTAAATCATTTTGTAATTTATAATATTTTAATATTTGCTTAAAATGGTTACATGAGCCAGATAGTTTGAAAATGCCAGAGAAAATTAAATACCTGAGCGGGTGAGAGGTGAGTAGGAGTTCTCCATGACCGTCTGTTTTATCATTTATCAGTGTCTCTTCGATTATTTGTATTCTTACGAAGTCCTGCAATGCAATGGAAGCAAAGTTTAAGTGTGTATAGATTTATGCCTTGTATGCATGTTTCTGCAGCTTTTTTGCATGTTTGACAAAAACATCTGCCTCACCTTTGTGTCCACATTGGAGGACTCCTGTGTGCGTGAGATAGCAGGACTCTCTTCCATGTTGTCCTGTGCTTTAGAGGTCAGAGTGTGGTGCAGGCTGTTTGAAAGGGTGTCGACTCTGAACAACAGCTCATCTACTAAACTTTCAAACTCTTCAAGGTAATAATTCTGAAGAAAAAAACAATTAATTAGTTGTTTAGCTGGGTGTGTTGAAAATGTGTCCTTTAAGAAACACATCATGCTTGTAGCATGATGTTTATGTTTACAGATGTTTTCTCTAACCCTTCCCTCCATGTGATCTTCAGCATATGGTGGTCTTTGTTGCAAAGTTATCTCAGAAAACTTCTGCCTGACACAGCAGGCTATTTCTGCGACAGTGACCGTTCTTCTGCCCTGAGACCTTCTGGAGCTTCTGACCATTGAGGAGACCACGGCCATCACCTACCATAAAGACAGATGGGCTGTTGGAACATAACAGTTACAAAACATTCTCTGACAGTGTCTTCTATTGAGAAATGAGCTATAATGGTGGTGACTGAAGAATGTATGTATGTATGCATGTACCGCTGATGTCCACACCACAGTAGAGGACAGAGAGAGAACACCACTGTACAGGAAATCATATCCAGATAGGAGGAGGCCCCTACTGGCTCTCAGAACCTGGTAGTGACAGAGCAGTGTCTGAAGGCAGCGGGAAATGGAGCAGAAGGCCCAGTTTTGTATGGACAGCAGATTCCCTAAACAGGAAAAGGCCCCCAGCAGGATCAGACCTGTAATCTAGGACACAAAAATGTTAGCATGTCACTCTTGCTCTCTCTGTCTCAATCCTCATATTTTCTTACAATATATAGAAAAGCAAAATCATTCCCTTTAAACAGCACTACCTCTGATACTGCATCACACACTAATTGGAAACTTCACTTTGTCTTGGTGCTTAAATACAATACTGCTCCTACGGTAACCTCATGTTGCTTCACTTTTTGTTTACCATTGGCCAGAGGAGGCTGGAGAATGAATGAATGCAGAGTGTAGCTGGGGAAGCCAAGGTGCTGTTCACCATCAGCAAAATCAAACACTTTGTGGTGAGGAGGAAGAGCATGACTCCACACAAAGTACGAATGTGCTGCAGAGACAAAGAGCAGCACTGTAAGTGCAATGTAATGTTCAATTCATCACGTTACCATTGCTATGCTAGTAAACATTGTGGTTTTTTCCACCCCCTTTCCTATCTTCACTAATTTGCTTCACTCACTTGTTCACAGGTGGCCAAGAAGCTGACATCAACATGTCTTCTGTAATTGTGTCTCTGCAGCACATCCACGACGTCCATGGTAACAGCAGAGAGATAGATACAATACACATAGTACACTAGGGTCACTTTTAGCAGAGAGACCTGCAAAAGAATGACAAAGAGAGAAATTAGGTCTATTCTCACAGCAGTAAAGTACCGTTAGATACATTTCATGCATGTACACAGCTTGGACCTTTTACTGCAGCTGCGCAGGTACCACATGTTGGTTTAAGAACTACACGTTACCCTATCAGCTAGGTCATCATGATCTTTATTGCACTGGTGAGTGATTGCCTGTGTGTTGTATGTGTCAGTGATTTTAATCATTTTATCTTTTGAATATGCGTATAGACTCACTTCCAGCCAGTTGTACTGTCTCCTGCAGTATCCCATCAGCCCCTGCTGCCTTACAATGTACACTTGATGACAAAGTTGCAGCAGGGACAAGAGGAGGAAGAGGAGCTGGAGGGGGGCAGAGAAAACATGAGGTATCTTCAGTGCAGGAAAATTCAGCGCAGACTGCCTCTGAGGGGCTGGATGATGTTGCTGTGAACAGGTCATTTACCATGAGTAAAGCATTTTACCTGCCATATCATAGCGACATAATCCCACACAGCAGGAGTGTGATACACTCTAACTGACTGCACTTTGGAAGATGGCAGGAGGCCACCCGTGGGGCTTTGCTCAGTGAGCAGGGCCACACTTGTGAACAGGTTGGGTGCAGGACTGTACAAGGTGAACTGGACCTTCAGGGCTACCGTCTCTCTGCCCAGCCAGCCACTTGAATGCAGATGCTTCAGTCTGGACACAGCATCAAACCTGATGACGACATTGACAACATAACGTAAACCTGATTCCTTGGAATATTTATAGCAGAGATTGACAGTTGGAAGAGATCCCTTTGAGAAAGACATATCAATTCTTTGCGTGTGACTGTGTATGGTATTTCTCACTTTGTGTGTCCTAATCCAACCGTAGCACTTGGCACGGAGTAGCAGCCCAGGTGACCACATGTCCTTGGAGACTTTGCCATAGAAATATTTACACTGGACTGTGGATAAGTCAGTGTTCTGCTCCCCAACAAGAACAAATGTAGACATTCTGGTACAATGTTCACAATAGAGTCCTGAGAGGTCAGTATAAAGACAGAATAAATATTCAATCAAGACCTAATTTGAATTAACGAATTATTACCAATAATTTACAATTTGTGTATAATTAAATTGCATATTCCAGCATATGTATAAGATAGATTACAGGATATCATTACAAAGTACAGTATAATAAGCAGAGAAACAGGCTCTGTAAATGCATGTCTTGTCTTGTTTTGTTACCTACCAGGCTCTGAAATGAACGAGGTGCCTCCATCTTCCACAAGATTGGCTCTCCAATCAAGATGTGTGACTGACAAATAACATCAAACTATCAAATAGCGAATGCTTTTAACATTTCTTTAACAGATTTGAACAAGTCTTAACATTTTATAGAACGCTTACCTCCGTTTTTGTTGAGTCGTTCTTATACAGCAAATTAAGCATAGTGGTCTGTGTCCACTTCCACCAGTCCTCATGTCTTTGTATCAACATAAATGCATTATTATGGTTCCTACGGAAAGAATATATTTTAAAATGTGGTTTTACAGTTTTATTTAGAGCAGGGGTGGCCAAGTTCGGGCCTCGAGAGCCGCAGCCCTGCTTGTTTTCCAACCCTCCAGTCGTTAACCAGGAGC
>JAUMTR010000012.1:18930064-18971518 GCA_032270685.1 Microctenopoma stevenorrisi
GGACCACAAAGGAGAAAAGACTGGACTGTGATCTGAGACCTCGTGAAGATGGAATTTTTAGCCTCATTTCATTTGCAATACATTTCATTGTTAATACATTTAAGAAAGTACTCTGACACTCATGAGGGACAATCTCGATTTAGGATCTACATGATAGTCTTCTGCTTTTACACATTGCTAAAATCTCTTCTATTTTTTCATTAAGTAACATACATTACTTTAGTATCTTATGACTCTGAGCTAACAAGGTTTAAGTACAACAAATGGTGCAGAATCACCAGTGATTTAATAGACGAAGAGAGCATGTGGAAGGAGAATATCCAGAGACAAAAAACTTTAGAAAGATCTTACCACTGAGATAGGACGGTGGCAGAGTGATGCTTGTGGTGTTGCTCTGCCAGGTATGAATCCTGTGCAGGTGGTGCATGCTGGTAGTCGGCTTGTCGAGCATCCTACCACAACAAAACGTTTTATTTTGGTTTCGTGTCAGATTCTTGCCTTTCGGGCAAAACATATAAAACTCATTATGTTCACATGTTCTTAGAGGTTAGTAGCTGTAAAACAACCAACCAAATAACATAAAACTAAAATTGTACCTGAAGAGCAGCATGATCGGAAACACTTTATTGGACAGCGGCATAAACACCACACTGAACTTTATGGCCTGCTGCAAGTGCTCCTGGGTAATGTTGAAGCTGTGGTAGTTGACCTGGTTGTGGAGGAGGATGTACTCATGCCCAGAGCTTTTCTACAGCAAAGATTTGAGCATATGTTGTTGGTGTTAGTCATTTTCAGGGGGCTCTCCTCCATGAGGCACCTTCAGTGCTACAAACAACAGAAACATGAAGTTGTAACATTACATTTATTTGTGGAATTTGCAGCTCGACAGTGACTGGCTGAATGAAGGTTTGAATGCGGATCTTTCTCCTCGTGTCGCACGTGTACAGATTCAGGTTGACAACTGGTCCACTCAGCTGGAAAAAAAAGCAGATGAAGTAAGACCATTGTTTGTCCTTTAAATCACCTAATGTCCATACACTGCGTGCCTACCTTTGTGGGATAGGGAGCCCAGGTGTATGGGCTGTGAGCGAGCTCAGTGAGCACGCTGAGGACACACCGTCGATGCTGCTCGTTCTCATTCTCTCCACTTACCCGAACAAGCAGTTGCTGAATCAGAGAATCAGGGATGTAGAAGGTGGTTGAGCCGCTGCTGATGAGTGTGGAGTTTTGGTATGTGGCATATAGGGTAATGAGACCAGTGCTGACTTTGTGCTCCTGAACCTCATGGAACAAGATGTACTTCTGAAAGGACACAATTGATATCAAACGTGTGATCAGACATGTTTACAACCCCAAGAACACGCCCGTTCTTTCTCACCAGCATCAGGTCTGAAGCAGTTTGATGAATATCAGCTACGAGCCGGACGACCTGCTTAGTTGAAATCAGTCCTTCTTTTCCAATGTGTGAGTCACAGCCATGAGGAGCACCAATGACAGTTCTTATGTTTTCACCTTTAGGTGAGTCTGATTCTGGTGCCTGTGTAATGAAAACATTGTGGGATGTTTCCAGTATGGACTCATGACTATTGACAACAGCCTGCAGTGTGTATGAGAGCACTGTGATCAGATTGTTGAGTGTCTTGTTGTCTAGACTGTACAGGACCGGTGTACTGGACTCCAGTGACTGGTCTGAGATGGCCTGAATGTGAGCTGTCACTCGTCTGGCACTCACTAATGATATCTATAGGGACAGACAAAGTGCGAGAAAAAAAAAACATTACACTTACTATTGGTATTTATATTCATAAATATCTTTCTGTGAAAAATACAAAAAAACAATCATCCACCTACTTTATTTATCATTTGCAGAATGTCCTTGAGGACACAGATGTTGTCCTCCATTGATTGCTGAAATTACATAACGCTGTCATTACTCTTTACTTTACTTTACTTTACTTTGCTTGGCAGACGCTTTTATCCAAAGCGACTGACACAGAGGATGATTCTGCTCATCTCAAAGTACAGCTTAGTACCGCATGTGTACCTGTTCACTGCTCTCGAGATCACACACTGTGCATATGAGCACACTGCGTATATGTCTATGTGTGTGTGTGTTGGCTTCTGTGTCCAGGCTGAGTCTGTTCAGGATGCTGGCAAGGAGACTGATGTAGTTACGAATCTCCACACTGTTCCCAAGCTGCACTAGAGCCGACAGATTCCTCAGAGCGCATTCGGAACTGGAGGGAAAGAGATTTTGAAACATTATGCTCTAGTAGGGGATCTCAAGACTTTGACAAACTAAGTCTGACAAAGGTTTAAGGGTTTTTTTTTAGCACGTTTTAATCACCACCAAAAAACAACAGAAGAAAAGAAAAAGTTGGTAAGTTAATAAATTATGTCAATGTTCGCCTCCAGACATGATGTCCATGCCTAATTGATTTTCCTCATTAAAATAATTTATTGTCCATCAAAATCCCACTACAATCCTTTGTAGTGGGCTCGCTGGTGTCCACCCTTAGTAAAACTCTGACATTGTGAAATCATCTTGTAATGTGATGCAATGATGTTTGGTGGTTCTTACAGCTCTAGATCAGGATCATGTTGGGCCAAAGAAGAGCCTTCCTCAGAGCCTCTGAGGAAGCTTGGTTGGACGTGGACGGTGACAGGACAAGGTTTGGTGGCTGTCCCAGATGCGGTTCTGATTTCAGTATAAATAGTCACTATGGAAACAGCAAAAAAAATTAATTAATTAACCAAAATAAAATCTCTATGATAAATTATGTATTTATGTGTGTACTTATGAATCAGTGTCTATTTACCTTTACTCCACTACATTAATTTTAACACCATTAGTTACCAGTTCCTTTTTGCACAATTAGAAACATCCTTATGTATTAAAAATGCTGGTGTATCAGATGAATGAACCTTCTGTCACTATATATGGTGACCATTTACTTAATGCTGTTTTTGTCTCTAACTCATATTTTCCACCTCAAACACAAGGAGGATACCAGATTTTGATATTTCTATTATCACCAGCATCACATTTTACATTGTGTAAAATTTCATTTTTTACTTTCACTTTTGTACTTTAAATAACATTTCAAGGTTGTACTTTTACTTCAGTAGAAAAATCAATGGGTTTTTCTATATGTAGTGGATTATTGTCCTGGACTAGTATTTGCATATTTATTTGATATATTGCTTTACGTTGTGCTCCTGTGGTGTGTGTTTACCTCTATAGTCATCACTGGCATCACCTGAAGGAAGCCTGAAGTAGTACTGAAAGTCTCTTCCCTGGTACAGCTTCTTGCGGGGTCTGCCACCAACACTGAAGCTGTAGTCATACACTAAGTCCTTTGGGACACATACACACACACACACATACACAATTTCCATGTCACTGCATTTTTATTTTTTATCTTGCAGCAGTCGCAGAGTGACAACGTGACACAGTGTTTGCTCATTTAAGTGTTAGGTGTGCGTACATGTGAATCTCTGTGTTTGGGTGTGTTTGAGACAGGAGGTACCTCTTTCCCCGAGGTGCAGAAGATGCTGAATTGGGTGTGTAACTCCACCCCTTGGACAGGCTGCACCTGGCATGTCATATCCTTTGGAGCAGGCTTTGTTTTTAAGAATAGCTGAGTCCGTCCCAGAAAACTATCCTGAGATTCTGAGTAAAACAGGTAAAACTTAGACTAGCATTTAAATCTCTATCACTCAAATTTAGGTTATTATTACATTATATTAAGTTTACTTATATACCATCTTTTTTTTCTATCACTCTTACAAAAAAAGAACAATTAAAAAATATTTGTGTCCTTTTTAAAGACTAATTTAACTACAACATCACACATGTACAGAAAAATACCAGTTAATGTTCGGAAACTTACTGGCAGTGACCTCCATCATGTATCTGCTCCCTGGCCTTAGACTGAAGGGTCTGAAGCTTAATAGCAGAGATGACGTTCCTAGAAAATTAGAGAACATAATAGAGAACATAAAAAAAGATGATTCAATTCTGCGATATAGACCACAATAGAAAATGAATGCAGGTGAATTTCTTCAGTAACGTACCCGTGAAAGTGTAGGACTCAAAAATTTGTGTATCTACAGGGTCTCTGGGTAAATCGAGCAATGTTTGCTCCTGGGTTACCACAGACGGTCTGGAGTCCACCAAATTACTGCCCTCATCGTTATGTACCACTGGATCCATTGCTGAGTCTTCTCCTAGACTGAAGTTCTCACCAGCTACACCTAATAATATGCACAAGGAAATACTCAAACCCTCACACTTGTAACACTTTCAGTGGCAAACATGAACTGTACCTGTTGGTCTTCCTGCTGAAATCCCTGGGTCCCCCTCATCAGCACTTGTCAAGGGAAGATCATAATCTGAATCTGTGTAAGACTTATGTTAGGATCGGAAAAGGTTATATAATAAGATTAAGAATTATTAGAAAGGCACATTTTCTCACCAAGTCGACCTCCCTCATCACCGGCCTCCAGAACAGGAAAAGAGAACTCCCAGTCTGCAGAGGAGTCTGAATCGTCACTGAAAACTTTGCTTAAGTCTGAATATAAAACATCACTGTTTTCAAGGGCTAGTGGTGGGTGTTCAGTGGAGAGGGGATAGTTTTCAGCAGGGTCAAACTCCCCCAAAGGATGATACAGAAGCTCCTCCCCTGTACATAAAGAGGACAAGCTGCTAATAAATAAGTGACTTATTTATGACTTCATCTAACCAACATAATTATATAGATAAACATTAGCAGCATTAAGGGCTCAGACTCTGACAAACCTATGAGAAGTGAACTTAAGATACTTGAATTCTAAAATAAGACACAAGCTACAGTGCATTAAATAAAACTCATGTTTGACTTCTTACTGTCAGTCAGGTCCACATTTTGCTTTTTGGTTCTAGTTTCAGAAGTGATCTCAGTCAGGGAGACAGGAGCTGAGTCATGGTTGTAGTTTACAGTATCTATTGCAGATGCAGTCTGGGGGGAAGTGGCAGGACTCTTAATGACAGTGGAGGGAGCACTGAGATCCACCGTATGACAAAATGGGACTGGAAGAGAAAATTTAATATAAGAGTTATGTTGAAGTATTACTTGTGTAATTACAGTAACTAGACTGACATTGAACTAAGTCTTAAGCAGGGTGAATTTATTTTACCTTCAGCAACGGGTTTGGAGGAAGCATTAACCCGGTACAGATGCCAGGCGTACCGGATACTCTCTGAGGAAACACCACAGTCTTCACACCAGGCACTGACAGTGAACGGCTGATCCCAGTTCAGCTCGTCTCGTTGGCACTGAGGGCAATAGACTGACACCCTCCTGGTTTGGAAACATTTAGGCTAAATGTTAAAATCACACGTTGGATCAAGGTTCTACCTCGGTGATTTGTCGGTGCATTACAGTGAAAACACCTTGAACAGTAACAGAATTTGCTTTGTGCAAAACAAATAAAATTGTTCATACTGAGAATTTATATTTTTTACCCAGGCACATTCGGTGTTATTGTGAGGAAGGATTCTGATGAAGCTGAAAGCTCTCCGCTGTGGACGGTAAGTGTGAACTGGAATTGATCAAAGTTGTATTTTAAGGAACCAACAGGAAACCTGAGCACAGGCGAGGATGTGGGGATGTGCTGGCTGAAACAGGAGCTGCTGATGGAGCTGAGTGGTTTACATGTCCAGCTGTATCTGCGAAGAGAAAATTAGATCATATTTTAACCTCCAAAGCTGATTTATATTAATGCTTTGGGTCCCGTCAACCTGTTATCGTATTTATTTATTTTCTTACTTTCTTCCTTCCAGCTGCTTCCAGTGCAGCGCATATAACTTTTAGCCAATCAGATTTCTGCCCTGTTCTGTCGCATGTTCAATACTGTAAGTGTGTTTTGGCCGTTCATTGTCAATGGGGACAGTTTTGTGGATTGTCATGTTTTTAACCAATCAGATGTCAAGTTTGCCGTATTGGGCGTGATCTTTGACACCCGAGGCCTTCTGGCTGTCCTCAGCTGACGTCATGTGTTATGTTAACTATTACAGAAGGCGAGTTTTACTTAAACTTAAAAAGGGGATGGGTTTTGTTTTCAAATGATTACCAGCTTTGGTAGGTTTAATGCATGTTTTAACTTAATCAGATATTGATTAATCTGCTGGTTTAACTGATATTCAGATGGGTGTGACTGTCATCTGGTCAAGTTTTTTAGCTTGTAGGCACTATAGCTTAGCTTAATTTGTTCCCGAGTGTGTTATTTATAGTTATAGTAATTTAATTTGCATGTTGCATCAGTAACTGTGACTGGTTGCTGATGGAGCATCCTATTATACTAGATACTAGCCGTATATTGTTGGTTACGTTCGGCATGTGTCTCTGCAGTAAATGTACTGTGACTGTCATAGGTGTTAAATGTGTTAAATCACCTTTGCCACTTTATAAATTTTACTGTCGCTGTAAATATGGAGTAGTTAAATCAAATGACAATACATGTAGATAAATTGTCATGCTGAGGTTATGTTAAGGCCATTTAATTGTCAGAGGATATCAATGAAGGCCTAGGTAGAAAATGCAAGGCCTGCCGCTGGGTTAGGTGAGTGGATAGATGCAATATTGTAACTATACTCAATGTGAAAATAATGATAAGTACAGTTTTGTACAGAGAACACATTTGGACTCATTTTCAAAACAGGCCTCCGTGTTTTAAGTTTACTTTCCAGTGTGGCTCCCCCATTGAAAGTTTGTAAACCAGCCCGTGGTTTCTACCTGAGTGGCTTCAATGGGAAGTCAGGGTCATAAGATCTCTGGCCGTCCAGGGTTACCATGGTGTTGTTCCTGTTGTTGATGAAGATGTTGGTACCACCCTGGATAAAAGCCACAGGATGACTCCGCATCACTTTTACCCTCACACTGTAGTTACTGTACACCACACTGCCAATGACCTGGACCTGCAAAGGAATAATGGTTAAAAACCACAGTGACTTAGTTCTGTAAAAAGAAGAAGAAGAATCCACTTTATTACACATTTAATAACACATTTTTAAAAAGAAAAGAAAAAGGATGCATTGCTCTGCCTCTATTTTTATCTACGTACCCTGGCTACGGCATTGTAGGTGTCGTGGTGCAGAAGATGACTTGGTAGTATTAGACTCTGTCTGTGTGTGTCTATGAGGGGTAAGGGCCAGATCTGCCCTACAGAATCAAACAGGGTCCAGGTGTATTGTAGGCCACCTGCTATGTCACAGTTAATTTCATTGTCATAGGTAACGCCCAGACGAACAACCTCGTATCTCTGCACCTGGAGAGAAAATGAAAGAATTTCCTTTGAAGTTGTACCCTACTCGCATGTTGTAGTTGAGGGGATTGCCCTGTTTGTGATGTACCTGTAGGGTTCGAGGTCCCATGTTTTTGACTGGTGGAGGCTGACAGGGCCGGCCCTCAACAAAGATGCGGCTGCTTAGTGAGGCAGAGCTGACCAGATTAGACACAGTCACTTCGATTGGGAACTCTCCTGTTCTGCAGATAGAAACACGCATACACTAAAGTAACACAGACACAAATAGACACTACAGTTAAGAAAAGTGGTGACTTCGAGATTTAACACAACAATGACAGGGCCTAAAACTTGGAGTGTTCACTCTGAAGACGATTATCTTCACTACTAAAAGTAAACATTTTCTTTTATGCACATGTATAAAGCACATATGCAATTAAAGAATTGTTTAATGTTGAGTTTAGCATTCAAATTAAATTAAAATTAAGTATACAAACCTGTGGAAGATGTGCTCCTCTGTGCTCTGTCCCTGTCTGGATGATCCATCTCCAAAGCTCCACAGGAAGGTGAGGTTGGTCCCCCCATTGACCCGGCAACTCACCGTCACTGTTTGGTTCTGCAGCACTGAGGCCCGGTGGACCAGTCTGTTGAGCTTCACTGCTCTCTGGACTTCGAGTGGAAATGGTTTGGAGGTGATGGATGTCTGACCACTAGACGCGACGACAACTACATCAAACCTACATCAAAGACAGTTGGATTTGTATCATGAGATATTTTTTAATTATTTTTTGACAGTCATCAATTATAAGAGTGTTAATTTAATTAAAGGAAAACACAACATTCAAATGTAACTTGGGGTAAGAACACCCCAAAAGGCACACACAGAGTCTCATACCTGCCAGGCACATTATATCTTTTGCTGATGGTCTTTGAGGTTGTTCTGGCTGATGTGGAGTCTCCATAGTGCCAAATGTACTCCACAGGGTCTGGTACATCAGCCACAGCCATTAAGATTATATCTGTGTTTGTTGGATAAGCTTGCTTTGCTGCATAAACGCTCACTGCTCAGGGAGAAAACACATATCAGATATTTCAAATAGTTTTAAAAAAGGGGGGAATTAAATGCCGTTATAAACTGGTAGTATTTACAAAGATTTAGGTCACACTTAGCCCGGTGGCTGTCAGTTAATAATACTTATACTTATAATAATACGGCCTGGTAGTAGAGTGGTTAAGACAGAGGGAGTCACCCAGGCCAACCCACACCAGGTGTGTCCCTGAGCGAGACACCCAGCGCTAGCTCCCCGAGCGCTGTCTGTGGCTGCTCACTGCTCCCCCCAAGGGGGGATGGGTCAAATGCAGAGAGCCAATTTCGTTGTAACGATGTAAGAGTATATCAATGACAATAAAGTGGATTCTTCTTCTTACCAATGTCAGCCAGGTTGTCAACAGGACTGGTGGGTGGTTGCCAGTTTGGATTAACTTTAACTTGTGGTGGTGGCTTCCTGTTCCCCTCTACACAAACTCTCACGCTTTTGTTCTGAGAAGACACTCGATTCTTAGCTTGAAGATCGACCGCAACTGTTCCGGTGTGGTTGAAAAGCAAAACCACCAGTATCTCTTCTCCTATAGCGTAGCTGCAGTGTCTGTACAGTAATGTTGTGTTCACCAGCAGAGAGGCTGTCACGTCTGAACCTGCTGCAATGCTAAAACACAATGGTACCTTCTGATTTGTTGTTATCACACTGGACATGTTTAACACCAACTCTCCAACCAGGTCCGGGACAACAATGTGTGTTTGAAATGAGTCACAGCTGATTGGTGTACAGGCCTTAACTGTGACATTATAACAGCCAGATTTTGTCCCGTTCACCACCACTGCATCATCTAAGCTAAAAGTCCAGACGACTCTTGAATCCATGCTCCTGGCATCGCTGACAACCTCAAGGCTAAAGTTTGCATGTGTTGGAATGATTCCACTTTGATTAATGTAATTCTCATTGTACGTGAGGTTGAGAACAAGCAGGTGCTTCTTGGTGGTAAACAGCTCCACATCCACAGAAATGCTTTCCCCAGGAGTCAGCTGAGTTCCTGATACACTCACTTTAAGGTCAGAAACAGCAGAACGCACAACTGCCTAGAGGAGAACACAGCCACAATGTGCAAGTGAATAAAAACACGTTATGCATATATAGGACTGAAAGGTAGGTCTGCTCACAGTAATGTTTTATTGTTAATAAATCTCATGTAAAGATCTTTATTAGGCCTTTTAAGGCCCAGTCAGAAGTACTGAGACTAAGAACCAACCTGCTGTTGGTTTTGGTTTTTAATAGGATTTATTGACATGATACATTAAATCAAAACACCAGCCATGCAATTTAATAGTTAATCCATTCCAGTAATACGATTTGTATTTATTACTCACAATAAAGATTTTCTACTCACAATGTGGATTGTCTGCTGTGTCCATCCATAGGTACTGGAGGCGTTTACTGACACTGTGTGAATTCCCTCTGTTTTAAAAGTCCAGTTCTGGTGATATTTTAAAAAACGTTGTTAGTCATACTGGTCTAATAAGGTCAATTTGAGTTAAAATATTACTGCTTTTAGGTGAACACTGCCTGTTTTTTAAATGTATTTTTATGTAACAAACATTTTGTCAGTTTATCACCAGATGATCAAATATTAGCTTCTATGCTTATGAAAAACAAATTCTTACTATTTGCTTAGATGAGTTTTGGCGTCATGCAACAATAGGTAACCTGCACAGTATTTTATATAGTTGGTCCACACTTAATTCTGCAATGAGACATTTAACAGCTTAAGAATAAAAAAAAACCTGGGATAAAATGTTCAAATATATAATCCATTATACCTAATTCTATTATTTCTTACTTATTCATAGAGCAGAACATGTGCAACATTTCCATATTGGATGATAAGTGACTCTAACGCGAAGATAACTGAAGAACACAGATTTATTGTAGTTCTACAGATTTTTCAATTTTTTTCTAATGTTACACAAAAATAAATGGGCCAGAAATTTGGGCTTTAACTTGACATGTGACATATGATACAGAAACCTTTTTCATTTAGTTCTGCATACCAAAGTACTGTTTAAACAGCCGTAATTGGGGAAGCAAGCTGTCTTTACACATGTCCTCCCATCGTTTGAGTCCTTGATTTCCTCTGACCCTTCCTGAGTAAACCACCAGCAGAACCCTGTTGCCAGACCTTCACCCACGTGCACCTGCAGCGTGACAGGGACGCCCAGGAATGCTACTTGCATGGAGTTTGTCTGCTGTAATGGTACACCGGAGAGGACACCCAGAGGGCTATGGAGCACAAAGATCACCAAGCCATCTGGAGAGGGCTGTGAAACAGAGAGGAGGAGAGTGGAAGAGAGTGTGGAGAGAGTGTTGGAGACACGGACGTCTAAACAGAAAATGACAAGATAGGAGAAAAAAAGAGAGACAATTTTACTGCTTTTTTAAAAATGCTTTTCATTTAAATTCATTAGATGTCTATTTTTAACTGTTTTAGTTTTCTCTTGTTGACTTACTGATTTCATATTTTCCTGGCGTGTCAAAGATCCAGTCGGATGTCACAACAAAGGAACCATCATCCAACACGCTGACAAGATTTGAACTTTGACTTTTAGAGGTCGCGTCCAGGATGTCCACAGTGACATAAGCGAGGTCCTGTTTTCCTACTGTCGAAATTCCTGAAAATTAAGTGAAAACTAATTTACAAGACAAAGAAAATAAATTCTTAAAAATAAAATGTTTTTCTTAAATAAAAATATATATTAAGATTATTTTTCTCTCTGTGTAAATAGAAAAATATCCATTAAAAAATATATATTGTTCAGAAAAAAATTATAAAATATTTTATCACAGATAATCATTATTTTAAAATTAGGCCTGGATTATTTATTTTGTATTATGCCATAAATAATATTTTGGAAATCACATAATTTTAGAGCATACATTTTTAACCACATTGTGTACTACATCTGCAGATCCATACACCACACACAATGTGTTTTTCACTGCAACTCAAAACTTTATGAAGATTGTTTCTAGGTTACATCAAAACATAGTAAGTTATTTTAAGTGGTTTGAAATATTTTTGCAAGTAGCAAAAACTTAAAAAAATCATAAACCTCTCTTTCTGTAATAATTTCAATAATACATTAAAAAATGTCATAATACAATGATAAATCATATTAATTATAAGGTAAAGTTCTTTTAAGTAAAACATTCACTACATTTAAAAAATGAACTTTGTAAAACAATGAAAAATGTGCAATAGACATAAAATTTCATCATTAGTGATGGCAAATGAGTGTTAAGCACATATTGTGTATACACTTTGATTTATGTGTTAATAGAGAAAATGTCTCTATATTAAAACTGATATTTTTATTATATTTTAAGTCAGAGAGTGTGAGCATCTGTGTAGATCAAAGAGATTTCCAAGATCTACATGTGTGTAAAATAAGCAGTAAGAATTGACCTGTGGGCTGGTGGGGGCGTCCAGCCAGGTTTCCAGAAACCTCCACGACAAAAGTCTCTCCAGCCTGAACTCTATCCGGAGAAGCAGACAGACTAATGCTGTGCAGAAATGGCCCTTCAGTTCTGTAGAGTGCCACAATCCCCTGTCCAGCCCCAACAGGCAGGTTCAGAACACTTAGAAAGACAATAAAACATCAAGAAACTCATTCAGCACAGCTTCACAGACACTGGCACTGATATTCATAAAGTCTAAATTGTCAAACAGATGTTAAATATCTTATGTTTGAACATGAAATAGAAACAGAGAGGTGGTAGACACTGAAAGAAAAGGAACAAATCATCACCTTTGTCTTTCACTTTCTGCTCTGACATGTTTTGACCCTCCACAGGAAGATGTGTTGAAGCACTCGCTGACAGCAAAACCACATAGCTTGTGGTTGCTACAGTGACAACTGTCTAAGGTCAGTGCTGCAGCCTGGTAACTTCAATGACAAATAGAGAAGTTAGAATATGTTCTTATTTTAGATCATAACCATATTGCCACCGCTGACTAACTACACATGTAGGCCATTTAATACAGATACAAGTTGACTTATTATATTGTGTATTTATTTAACAGGGCCTCAGATAGAAGAGGTTTACTGCTCGTTTTTTCTATATGACACGAGAAATATCTAAATCGTTTAGGAGGATGAAACTGCCTCAATTTGCTCTTGCTCCATTTCCACTTACTGCTCTCTCAGGCAGCGAGCAGAGCAGGCTACCGGGTCAAGGTCACGGCCCCCCTCCGCTGTATGGAGCCCGAGGACGGACGGGTCGCTGGCGTTCACGCAGCCCACGAACCACGGCGAATCCTCGTGACCTGCTGGATGAGCTACCTCAGACAAGGTATTAAGAAACGGATGCAGTGAAATAATCATGTAAACAAATGGACTAAACATCTTTGCTCTGTGAAGTTTCCGGGCCAAGGCCGCAGCTAGAGAGCAGAGCTCCGGAGCGGCAGCTGGATGTGCAGCGGCGTCTGATGTGGACTGAGGAAAGAGGAGGAAAGCTGGAGAAAGCAGGTGCATTCACAACAAAGGCTATGTGCATACAAGGTGTGTGAGGTGCGAACAAAGGGGGGCGACTGTATGCATGGGAAAGGGTGTGAACAGGGAGGAAGCAGGTTTTACTGAACCGCAGATCAAACAGAAAAAAGTGTAAACCGGTTGAAGGGATGCTATGCAGTTGTCAGATCATGCTAAGAAAGTAAGCTGCAAAGTGAGTTTCATCGTTTCATTAGAGCTGAAGGTATGAAAACTTTAGCTTGAGATTTGGTTGTGCTCGTTAACAGTGATGGTCTATCACCCAAAGTTGAACAGTGCAGGTATGTGTGTTTCCAGAGGAACGGAACCCATGTCACAGTCTGCAAAATGAAATCACGAGGCAAAGAAACGAGCCCAACAATCATCAAACAAGACACAGAAGGAAATAGACTAAAAAGCGGAACAGAAAGGTTTTACATTGCACATATTGCTTTGTCCACAGAGGTATTTTAACTTTCACACTGCGCCAAACGGAGCATGCGTCCACATGATGAAACCCAAATGGCCCCAAAGAAAAGAATTGTTTCATATTGTTTACGTTTGTGGTCACACCAAGGAGTAAATCACTGTATTCATTCCATCACTGTGCAGCAGTCTATCTGAGGATCAGAGGCTCGTGTTTTTCTTTTAGAAATCCTCAAAGGCTCAAGACCCAGTTTTATTATGTAAGAGGCATCAGCCTCGGATCATCGAGCGGAATGAGCCATCACCACCACAATAAAGCAAGGTCCTATCAAATACTAAAACATTTTTATACGTATTCGTCTTTTTTCCTGGCACATCAAATGACACCTGGGTGACTTCCTGCGGCTGAGTTTCAACTCTGTGAACTCCCGCTGCAGCTTCTCGTTTTACACTGGTCGAGGTCCCCGCTTTTTTTTCCTTTTGTTTTTTTTTTGCTTAATACCAGGAAATTATTCATAAGCGTCGTTTTCAATTGCAAATGAGGGAAATTAGCTCACTATTTGTGCACTTGGTTTAAGAAGGGGACGCTTGTCAGCCCCAGAACGTCACTCAACGACGTCTCAATGCTTGTGACCTGTATTTCTGCAGCGCTGCGCAGAGCTCTCAGGTATAAAACACAGAAACACAGCAGTACCAAAGTGTTTCGCCTCAGTCCAGGCTGCCCTGTGAGCCCTTTGCTGGGAAAAAAAGAGCCGAAGTGGTGCAGCTAACGCTACCGGTCCACCTTAAAAACATCTTCCGGTTTTACAGACATCCCCTTTAAGAGCATTTTCACTCCCTCGCGTGTCCAGCGTGGGGCGCTGCGTGACCGCGTTATCTCCTCTCGCTGCCGGTGGCACAGAGGGGCAGAGCGGGGGGAGTCAGACACATTTTCTCTTTGCATTTTTATGCAGGATACGAGCATATTTGGTCGATTTCGTTTCGTCTCCTCACTCAAGGACTCTCGAAGGTCTTCGCATGAGTAAGAAACGTGAACACAACCTACTCGAGACCATATAAACGCAACAATGTGCTTATTCAATTTCCTAAAAAATAAATGATTGGATGTTTGTGGGTTTAATTGTGATCCAACTAAACGTATTACAACAAAGCCCTACAGGGACATAAACGTGTATCAGAAGCTCATACACCAGCCAAACTATACATCTGGATAATTCCAAGCGAATTCATTTAGATTAAATAAAGTGTACATGACACTTTATTTGCTATGGGATCCCTTTTAGAGTCCCCTGGAGGTCCCGGATCATATTTTGAGAAGCATTTTCTGACCAAACCACAGCGGTGAACATGACGTCGCCACGGTGCGTGAAACCCACCCAGGCCTGTGGCGCCAATAACCAGCTGAATTCGTTGTGCGCGTGCTGTGTTTTCAATGAGTGCACGCGGGCACGCACTGGACACACGGGAATCGCAACGAAATCTCTCAGGTGGAGCCGCTAGATCTGCGCCGAGACGCCGCGTAACGCACAGTCGTAATAAAAGGGAGAAGCTGTAAAAAAAATTAAAAAACAGAACAGCTGGCTCCGGTGGGCTGAGAAGTTAGTCTGAGGTAGAGCGACGTTTGTTTAAGGATTGTGTTTTGAACTGGCAGGTAGAAAATAATAGACGACATATAAGTTCAGTTATGTTTGTGTATTTTTAACACTTTAAACCTCTTGCAGGGAAACCCCATTACAGACTGGACTTGAAATCGTAATAAAAATGAATAAACATAAGGAAATGTTGTATGGTGTCACCGGATATTGTGTGTGTGACACGAGCTTTCGCGATTTTCACGTCAACAAAGGTCGATGTTGCGTCTAAACTGCGGTTTCTTTTATCAAAAAGAAATGAGGCTGAAGATTTCGTGACCACATCAAACAAAAAAAAAGATGCAACGAGACGAAAACGAGGACGTCACAAAACCTTATTCTCTAGGACTAAAGACAAGCTACATATTATACCATATAGCATATGAATATATTTTATTTCTTAGAGGATGGCGTTAAAATAAAATGAGGTTGCATGATTGTCAGTGACTGGAGGTAGTTACATTGTCCACAAGTACATGTAACAGTTCGTCTTTTAATCTTTTCACCGTGAAGTCTGCAGCTTCCACTTTGCTAAATTAATTATTTCGTGGTATGCTGAAGACCAACAACCATCCGTTTGACTAACATGCCTCTTGTGACTTTCTAGAAATGGAATTAGGCTGCACGAATTGCTCTTGAACGTTGAAATTACCAATTGATCTGCTGCAGCAGCCGTTTGTTCACTTTCTCATCCATGTTTTCCAAAGCAGCTTGTTGAGATAGCGGTAGAAAGAAACACAAAAAGAAAGAATCCTTCTCAGCCAACCATACTTAGAGACTAAAGGAATGCCAACACAATTCAATATTCATCATTTGCAAGGCGCATCATGCTGCTTAAGAAGACTGATGGGACCATCACACGTCTCATACCCGGTATATTGAGCTTAGAAATATTATTCTCATTGCCAAGCATCTCTGTTCATACATCAGAATTTTTATATTAAAGATCTTTGTAGTCTACTAAAAAGTTACTTGGCTGCATCTAAGTAGGAAAAACTGCCTTCATGTGAAACATAACCCAATCAACAGAAAAGAATAAATGATTTAGTTTGGTTTTGAAAAGTGATGGAAATTATTATATGTTTACCATATATCATGTTTATCATGTTTAAGCAGGGTGTTTTATTCTGATTATTTTACGGGGCCTATATAATCAGTTTGTGTTATGCAGAAGTTTTGGTATTTGTGTGAAATCTGTAAGACACTGCTTTTATTTTCTATTTTATGAAACCGATGATGACTTTCTAGTAGCTATAACTAACTCTATTTATATGCAGTCCTGTCTTCAGAATGAACCACGTGATGCTTAGTCATACTAAGTCATACATTAATTAACATGTCATCCAATCCAATCAACTGCTTTACGGGAACAAAGGGTCCCCAGACCTGTGTCTGTCCTCAGAAAGTAGAACAGGACCTGCTTCTTCTCTTTGTGCATTCAGCTTGTTAAAGGCCCTGCAGCACAAATGCTACAGCTACTGAGCTGCTGCTGGCTCCAAACATGTATCCGGTCCTTCATCAGTGCATTCAATACAAGGGAATTTGGAGGACCTCGACAAAGCAAAAGTAAGCTTTGGGAGTATCCCAGACTGGTCAGGAGAACACAAATGTGACAGTAGAAAGGTCAAACTTAACCAAAAAAAGACAAATATGGAGGAATTTTTATAATATTTAACATTTAGTCACCTAAATTTATGTAAGTATCAGGGCCAGTCACAGTGCATTGATGGGTTAATAGTTTAATAGGCTAGACTATTACACACAGGTTATAATGTATGTATTAAATCCAAAGGCTTCATTAAACCATCATTTGTGCAGCAATGTTGCCCCCATTAGAGTCCCTGCTGTGTTTAAACACGTAAGTTAAACATAAGTAAGTAAGTTAAGCTTATTTAAAAGCTTGTGGTTTCCTCGAGGGAGAGGAAGGAGCTCTGTGGGCTCGGATTACACTCCAAACAATCTTCAATCAGGCCAAATTATTAACGAGGATCCACTCTAACATGCGAATTTTATCACAGCCAGATCAGCAGGAGGAGGCTTTCGTATTTAACAACAGCAAACAAACAAAAACATGCATCAGAAAATTAGTTTGGGATATTAGTTACCACAGCAAAAAACAATCTGGATCATTGGTGAGGAAAACAGACTGAAGCATCAGGGGAAAAAAACACAATAGTTTACATTAAAAACTTGTTTTGTTAAATTCACAAAGTATGTTTAAGTCAGCAGACAAATATAAACTTTCAATATAAATATGAAGAGATGAAAGAAATGATGGCAAGATCCCTGTAAACTCTATTAAAAGTAAAAATTATTTATAAGTAATATCATACAGGCTTTTATTGTGTAAAATGGAATTAAAAGAAAAGTTATCCTGACTATTCATTTGAATTTGAACACATCTTACATCTTCAGAATCCCCAGCTTTCCCCTTTGTCCCACATCCAGATACTCCTGTAAAGTAGTGTGTGTGTGAAAAACGTTGCCTGAAACCTTATCTGACTCAGGTCCAGACAGCCACCCAAAAAATGTCCTATTACATTTCTCACTCACCTAATTTGAGAAACTTTACTTGAAGAGCAGAAGAAAGGAAACTGAAATCTGCTTTTGACACATCACGTCATGCCCCGCAGCAAAACAAGAGGCTGTGCTTTTCATCAGTCTGACGTCTGACATGCAGGATTCGAGGTGCACATATCTGTCCACTTATGTGGGGCAATAGCAATCAATACTCACTAAGCTGCAGCATAAATGCAGGCAGGCCCCTGAATGAAATTCACTAACTTTTATGGTCTTTTTAGAAGCCTTTTCTCATTTGATAACAGTGTATCAGTATGTTTACAGCATTGGTGGAAGTTTTTTGTTGTGTGTGTGTTGGTCACTTTTAGTCTTGATCCAGCCTGGGCTCCTTGTCATTTGTCCCAACTCTCTGGTATGACAGGTCAAAGGTCACTCCTGCTGGTGGCTGTGTTCAAATCCCCCCGATAGTGCTTCTCCTCTTTATATAAAAGGATCCAGTTTCCAGATATTAGTTTACTGTCTACTTTAATCTAAATTGTGTTTTCTTGTTTGGTTTTTAATGTGATTTAGGGCAGAGATATTTATCTGTGTAATTCAAATATATCTATATATATCTATCTATATATATATAATATCAAAATGAACTGCAACATGTGCATTTAACAGTATGTTTATTATAGTCAGATATGGTTCAGATCTAGTACATTTAGTTCATCATCTCTGCATCTAGTTGTTCAATGTCTGCTAGGTCATCCTGTGAAAACCGATCCCTGTAAAACTGGTGAAAATGAACATTTTAGTTTAAAAACCTAGTTAAAGTTCAAGAGGTTTAGATTAAGATCATTCAATTTAATACAACCATGGTGTTGAATAAAGCATGAGAAGAACACACTATGAGATCTGTGTGTGTGTGTGTGTGTGGGGGGGGGGGCAGCTTGAGCAGTTTTTTGTTTTATTTCACACACACAAGCTTTTAGAGAAGCAGATTATTTATTAGACGATTTGAAAAAATATGTGGACAATTATAAAATATGAAAATGCATTTTCATAAATATTAAAAGTTTTGTAAAGTAGTAGAAACACGATAACAACAGCACGTGGGCCACTAGAAAATAACTTCAGATAAAACGTGGACCTGGCTAAATCCCGTTCTTTGATTCCTTTTAAGTTCGGTTGCATGTCTTAACCCACATTCCTGTGTGCAACTAAAAGAAACATTTTCCCACGTCACATTGAGTGGCAGCATAGATTCTGATCAGGTCTGACATTTACACAAACCGGCTGTTTATAGATTTTTAAGGCGAAGTGCGTTTCTCAATAACATTTTCTTCACTAACACGCCACCAGTTCAGTATAGAAAATCTTTGAGGACATGGAAACTCTCCCTTGTTCAAGTCGTGGGCTGCAAACATTGGGCAACAGGAAGCAAATGGATGTCGAGTATTTTTTAGGTTTTAGGAATAACCCCTATTAAAATAAGCTGGTGCGTGATAACAGCCTCCATGAGAAGAGACTTCATTTGGTGAATGTGATCGCTGATGACTTTAAACACAGCGACGCGTCATTGTTGATAATTGATTGAAATGTATGTCAGAAGGTTTCTTCAGTCAACATTAGGCTACATCTGGCTCTCTCCTCTCCGCAGAAAAGCTTTTACAAATGGAGTTGAGCCCCATGACGGAGCAGAAGCCCTCTGGTGCTGGTTTTCCCCTTTCCTCCCCCTATGCAGTCCCCCTGGCCATGGAAATCCACCAGACTTCAGCTCTTTGGCTCCATGGGTCTTTTCTAAACACGCTTTGGGCCCAGTTATTAACTGCGGGGCATTTAAATTTAATTTACAAGTGGAGGGTAAAAAAAGAAACACGAGGGATGAGTCGTGTCAGCGAAGATATCCTCGATAACTGTGGTCAGACACTTTGGTCCGGATGCTGTTCCAACAGAAGGTGGACAACAACAGCGTGCATAAGAGTAAATCAATATATATTTGTGAAGGGCTACAGCGTCATCAGAGGCCAAACACATGTGGAGGTATTCTCTGCATCAATTAAGTGTTTAAAGGGAAATTGACTATAGTTGTATTGAAAATAGTTATTAAGTAAAAAAAAAGAAATAGTTGTTTAACTGATTAAACTGACTATCGTCTCATTCTATCCGTAATTTGTAATGTGCACAGGAAAAGTCCCAGCAGCAGTGTTGCTCCCAGCTCTTGTCCACACAAGCCGCCATCTCTTCCTCGGACCCCGGGTTTGTGCAGGGAGGCGCCGGATAACACTGAGCAGAGGCAGCGCTGTTTCCCCGCTGTCGATGGAAACTACAGTAGAAATGACTGGATGAAGATGAAGGTTTGAAGCTGGAGAAACGTATCGCTGCAGTCTTAATGGCTCCGTGATCACATACATGTACTTTATATTGTAGTGTTGCGTGCATATTCTCTTGAACACCTACTTCTCATGAATGGAGCTCAGACTCAGGTGTAATGACGTAATTACACTAAAAGAGGGGCGCCCATGTTTTCTAAACAGGGAAGTTAGGGGTCCTTTAAATACAGATTGCATTTACATTTTTTTTATTAAATTAGGGTTATAATAAATTCACATTTTAAGAGACAAAGCTCTGGGTACTTTCTTTGACCATGTAAAGTCACTCTGCCTTCTAAGCACATGGCTCGTAAAAACCAAAAGAAAAGATTAGATTTGTTTTTAGTTTTTTGATGGGATAGCCGATGCACCCTGCACAGCGCGTGCACGAAGGCAACAGTTTGGTTGTATTTTAATTTCATAAACAGAGAACATTAGTGTTTAGTGAACATTAGTGTTTAGTGTGCGATGTGTGATTAGACACGGTCAGATGATATATACACACTGTCTGCCCGAACCATAAGACGCCAAATGTCGAATAATTATTTATTTTAATTATTGCGATGAATTCAGTTTAAACTTTCTGTTCCCACCAACTCATCCAGGCTTTGAGGAGTTTTTTGTTTCTTTTAACTGGACTTTAACCCTGTAAAAAATTGTTTGACGTATAGACCCGCGGTAAGACACTGTCGTGCAGCAGCAGCAGCAGCAGCAGCAGCACCTTCCCACCACAGGTTGGATGTCATAAGGATACTACACAAAAAAATAAAAGTCCGTGCTGACGGGTTCTGCTGCGAGTGTGAGTCCCGGGCCGCGCCTCGTCATGCAGAACCCTTTCATGGGCTCTTTTCCTCCCCGAGACCCTGCTGCTTTCAGAAAACCAAAGTTCACAAATCCATTCACAGAGAGCGAGAGAAAGAGAGAGAGAGAGAGAGAGAGAGAGAGAGAGAGAGAGAGAGAGAGTAAGGCTCAGGAATTGAATTGAATTATTGATGCAATAACACTCTTTTACAAATTCACCCCAAGTGACTCCAAAACGTCAAAAGATTTGTTTTGCTTATTAATATTTTACACCAAAATATTGTGAGCTGGTGAGTGACCTTGTGTGAACAGGCGAGTGACAGGCGAATACTTTACAGTTGAGAGATTAAACATAAAAACGTCCTGGCAGCTTTTATTGGCCTCCAAAGTGCTGACCTGTCTGTCAGCATCACCCATAACGTTGTTTCCAAAACGTGCGGTCAGCAAAAATCTATATTTGAGTGCAATAAGACGAGCTCTTCAGAAAAGTTTTTTTCAAACCTAATTATGTGAAGGCTTGTTTTTTCATTTATTCTTTCTATTGTTATTCTATAGAAGTTACAGTCTACTGGTTCCCAATCCGCACAGGAATTTAACCCTGAAACGCCAGCGAGAGCATAATGGCTTCTCTCTGCTCCCAGTATGGCCCCTCCAGGCTCCAGCTGCAGCAGCAGAGGCTCGTACTGGGGCCAAACAGCCTGCCAGCCCCCTAACTCTTCTTATCAACCCCGGGGCTTTGGTCTGGACCGTATACCGCGGAGTCTCATTAATCAGGGAGACGTCACGACATAGATGGCAGATTGAGCGACAGGTCTGGTCAAAGCTTCTTAGAAAAGCTGCATAGTTCTGCAGTAGATATTCTCAAAGTCGAATATGCTTTGGGCAAACATACGCCACAGGTACGGTATGGCGATGAAATATCAGTTTGTTTTATTGTCCTTTATCCCCTTTGGTAACATTATACTTCAGGGTGTCGTTTTCTGTATAATGGCCTTGCTACAGGTTTAGTAACGGGTTGGAGTTGTTTATCAAAGACACTTTTTCGACACGTCTCTTCCTGCAGACACAGCACTGTTTTATGGTTGCTCAAAGGTTCAGTGTCGTCGCTGCAGGAGTGTTGTTCAAGCCAAATTATTAAGGGCTTCTCCTGGTTTGTGTATTAACCGCGTAGGTTTGCACCGCCTCGTGTGCAGTGGTTGGAAATGTTGCATGCGTAAATGTCTGTGGTTTGCCTCTAGTTATTTTTGCAGGCTCCACAGGCCAATACTTCTTCCGTCCCACACCCCTCAAATACACCAGGGAAGGGAATCCCTGTCTACTGCAAGCTGGAGATACAGTGTGAAGCCACGTTTAGGGATGTTTACCATTAATTATAGCTTCAAATGTTAGTTTAAATTGCCCTGTTGTGGCGAGCACCAATGTACATCTATAAATAAATCTGAAATCCTTTCAGGATAAAACACGTGTGTGTTTTCATAGAAATGTGGACATATCTAATTATCTGAAACCTTTTTGGACCTGGACCTTGTTTTACAGAGTAAAGGAAAAGGTTGAGGACATTTGATGACAAGCTGCTGCAACACACGTATCAAAGATGAAAAGCAGCTTTATTCCAAACAGAAAAGATTCTAAATCATTTCACTTTTGTGTTTTCATAACCGCGCACTAACGCAGATCCCAGACCTGTTTCCCCATCATTAAAACACTTTACCCCCCTAAACCAAAACCACAAATAACCATCCCACTCAAAAGAAAGAGAATAGACTCTGATGATTACACTCGCTTTTAATGAATGCTTCATAGTTAATAAAAGAAAGGGAAAGTGCTTCAGAAATCCACCATTCAAGTTTTCATTTTGAGTGCAGCTGCCCTATATATATATTTATTCACAACAGAAAAAAATCAATGTCCAAGAAACTCCAGAAAATTCACAAAAATAAATATTCAGATTCATATAAACAACCAGTGACTTCAAATTCCATGTCAAAAACCTGACCTCAAGTATAGTATCAAAAAAGCGAAGTGAATGAGGAGGGGGGGGAGGAGGAAGGGGAGAGAAATGCATCGAGCTGCTGCACGATGCAATTGTTTACATTGATAGCGTCACTGTCAGAGAGCTATTTGTCTTATCGGTGCAAAGGCCCTCCCAACAGGCCATTACCATCATCCCCGTCCCGCAGCCGCGCATTGTGCGCGCTGCGTGAGAATAGGCTGCCTCGTCAGGGCTTTGGGCGCAGGCTATTCCTCTTCTTCCTATGCAGCCTATGCTTTTGACATGCGGATTAAAGGTTGAAAGCTTCGCTCCTGCAACACAGCGACTCCCCCTTCTCAACCCTGTGCGACCCCCTCTTGTTTTACTGCGAGCCAGCTCCTATACCAGCTTGTGTCGTCGCTTCCACAACAAAACCGAAAACTCGCCGGTTTACAGGCTGAGAATATGAGTTCAAGTTTGAATTGTCCCAGAAATAAGGCCCGTGGTGGGCTGGGGCATCATGGCTACAGAGTGATGCCTTTATCACATAGCTAAACATATACCATATGTATCCACACAGATTTAGGCAGCTTTTTGTGATTTTTTTCCCCTCTTTTTACAATCACCCATTTAATAGTTTCTCCAAACCCCTGAATGAATGCGCCCTTTGCTGTGCTTCTGGGGAGGCTGACATCATTCACGGGCTTTGGGTTTGTTGTGATCTGGCTCGCCATAAGCTGGGCCTCTCTTTGTCGCAGGCAGAAAAAGCCTGCCAATTAGCAGAGCGCGTCCCGCACTGCCATTAAAACATCCACGCATTTCCTTCCAATACCTACGTGTAGGTGCATCCTCAGCTACTTCGTTGAATGCTCCTTAAAGGTGTGGACACTGAAGTCGGTGGAGCTACCGCTGAATGGACAGACCTGGGTGTTCACTGAGCGGCCACATTCAAAAGGCTACATTTACATAGTGATGCGCTTGGCAAATAAGGAAGGCAATATTCCTAAAAAAAAG
This sequence comes from Microctenopoma stevenorrisi, assembly GCA_032270685.1. NCBI lineage: Eukaryota > Metazoa > Chordata > Actinopteri > Anabantiformes > Anabantidae > Microctenopoma > Microctenopoma stevenorrisi. The sequence goes on from JAUMTR010000012.1 coordinate 18,953,651, forward strand.
AAAGTTGATTGTATTGTGGCTGTCACAGCTAATAAAAGGAAATAATTGAATTTTTCCAGCTGAGATCGAGACAGTTGACTTCAACGTAAAAGAGAATAATGAACAGCAGTGGTTTCCCAGAAATTAGCATATTATTAAATTATAGGAAACCAGAAAACCTACATGGCATGGTTTGAAACTCACATATGGGTGAATTCTAATTATTCAAATAGCAATTAAATCAATGCAGTTTGGTCTTATTTTGTCCACAAATTACAATCTAGTCTTTACTGTGTGTGTGTGTGTGTGTGTGTGTGTGTGTGTGTGTGTGTGTGTGTGTGTGTAAACCAGCAATATTCCTGACATCATTTCACTGGCAAGTCAGAAAACCTAGAGCTGAAACAAGACCCCCAACAGTAAAAAAGTGCAATGCATTTCAGCCTATGTCGGTGCTTTGTCGCATTGTTTCTGAGGATATAGCCAGAAGGTGTTTCACGTCGTTTTTGGTGCTGTTTCCCCAAATATGAGTCCTGATTCACAGGACTACTCACTGGGCTACTCTTTTCAGGGACACTCTCTGTGCATTTTACATTTTCTTGACGCCAACACAGACTCAGTGCCACGAATACGATGCAGAGCAAACCCGTGTCGCCAAGTGGACATGAACTGAGTCAACCATGGTACCTAACGTGCTATGAAGGGCCGAGCTTGATGCTTTTTGATTGTCTGTACTTAAGGCCTGTGTTGTGTCTGGCTTTGCGTTTGTCACACATTTGCAAACTAACAGGACAAAAGAAAAACAAGACTGACAACCACATCACAAGCATTTTAAAAAAGCCCCACACCCACCAGGAATAAATTCCTGTCCGATCTAATAAAGGCTTAACTGTGAGTATGTAGACAGACAATAATAAACTCATTTTCTAAAAAATATTTCTCTGAAACTGAACATTTTGACACGTGGACCCTTGTGAATAAGCTGGCCACCATAACAGTCGTAGAAGAAATGACAGCGTTGATATATAAACTATACCAAGTGGCACAGAATGGGAAACCCTGCTTTCTTTCTTTTGTTGTTACCAAGTCAAACTTACTCTTCCAGCTACATTAAACACAACGAGGTATGTTGTGATATTTTTACCCTCTTTCAGACAAAGCACAAGGCGCTGAAACCCTGGCAACATACAATCCAACAGGTCCAGCATAGAAAAGTGAAGAAGAGACGATGGAGTTCAGGGGGAAAACGTAACATGTTGCCTAAGGTTTGAAACGCCAGTGTTTTAAAGCATTAATCCACCAGCAATGTCTCACAGTCATGTGGGCGTTTTATGAGGCTCCAGATGGGCATCTTGTAGGGTTTCCTCGATCAAACTTCAAAACAAAGCGCAACGTAAATCCATTCAAAAAGGATGAAGAAAAGGCTACACCGATGCAGTTGGGAGCATACTGGTGCGCTCACAGCACCGCTCAGGCTGCGATTAGATTGGAGGTGGACTCGGTGAGGGCTTTTGTTTTTGCACTTTAAAAAAGCAGCTCAGTATTTCCTAGTTCTCTGAGCGTGTGGGGGAGGGAGAATCTGGCCGCCTGGCTGCCACCTCCACACGGGGTGGGACGGAGGGGGAGGTCCGGGGCCCCTCAGCGAGTTCAGGGAGTAAGCAGGGCACAAATCCCCGTCGCTGCCAACAACCAGAGACGGCGAGGACGGGAAATTTGCCATTAAGCTGAAAGTCATTTTTGCAGGCGATGCTACAGTACTCACGTTGCTGCGTTTACGTCTGCTCGGTAAATCCTCAGTGGACGCATCCTCGCAGCTTATGGTACGTGAAGAAGAGGAGGATGAGGCAGTCTTGTTGACCCTGGGCGCATTTTGTTTTGTTTGCGTTTTAGAGACTCGTGGTTTCTTGTTCCCCAGCACAGGAGCCCCACAGTGTTTGTTTCTGTGCTCCCCCTCCTCAGTACTCGGTGTGTCCTGGGTGCTCCTGCATTCCTGAGGACCGCAGGGGGAATTGGGGGCCACATCAGGGCTCTGCTCTGTGGCTTTGATGCTGTTTAAAAAGTCTCCTTGCTTAATGCTTCCACTGAGGTATAGACTATTGCTGAGCTCGGATTTATCTCCTTTACATTTGACTACAGTGGCCTGGCTGTGGTATTCATATTCATCGCCGGTTTCCTCCACTTTAACTTTCACACTGTGGAGGTTGAAGGGTGGTGTCCTAGCTGTCCTGCTGCTGTCCGAATGGGGGGCAGCGGTCGTAGAGGGCTCCTCCGCCTCTGTTTTGATTTTTCTCAGCGGTGTAGGCAGTTTGAGGCTGGCGGTTTTCGCCTCTCTTTTGTCGGCGCATTTGGGGAGCCTGGCGTCTTTGTCCGGGTCGCACTGTGCGCTCAGTCCGGGGGTGCATTTGGTGGGATGCCCCGATGTTTTGCGTGATGGGTGAAAGGCCTTACTCCGGTTGAATCCCGGTTCACCCGCAGGATCAGCCCGGTTCAGAGCAGTCTCAGACGTCTTTTCCCTTTTGGACTCCGCGAAAACGCGCTCCCCCACACCAGATGCGTTAAACTGCGGTGCGTGTAGGGGTCCCGAGTCCTTTCTAGTTTCACTGCATATAAATTCACATTTTTGGCGTGTGTCCTGTCTAATATCTCCCGTCTGTGAAGCAGCCACATGGCACAGGGTCCTGTATTGTTTCTCTTGCTGCTGCTGCTGCTGCTGGTTGTTGTAGTGAAACGTCGGCTGCAGGACCAAAGGTGCTTTACTCGTGCCGAGACTTTTGGCGAGAGAACCAACTCGAGCCCGTCGGAACCGGATGCTCTGGACCGAAACGCGGCTCGACACAGAGCTCGAGTCAGACTGAGAGGAGCTTTCCTCCTCGTCTGAGCTCACTTCTGAACTCTCCGATTGCGTGTCATCTTCATCCTTGCCCTCCTCCTCCTCCTCCGAGCTCCCGGAGTTGCTGGTGGTGGAGAAGCCGGAGCCAAAGTCCGAGTCCGGGTATACCCGGTCAGAGTTGGTGCTGGACTCGGTGTCGCTGCTGTAGCCCTCGGGGAAACTCGGCTGGAGGTGGTGATGATGATGATGATGGTGATGCTGGTGGTGGTGGTGGTGGTGATGGTAAGGTCTGGGGTCAAGATAGAAATCCGCACCGAGGTGAAAAGCACCAAACGACTGACTGCCGGAGGATTTGGGTTGCACGAGCAGCACCGGCGGTGTGTGGTGGTGCGCGTGTCTGCTCCTGCCGCCGCCCCCCTCTCGCCTCCTCTTCCTTTTGTGAAGTAGGTCGCCGGCTGGGCGAGAGAGCCTGGACTGAGCAGCTACGGCAGACTGGAGAACGACCGACTGCCGGCTCACCGCGCTCCTGAAAAAGGAATGCCTTTGGCTCAAAGTAACACAGTTCCCTGTTATTTTCGCTGTTTCATAGTTTTTAAAGTGTTTGTGACCGGATTTAGTCGCCGAACGGTAATCCCGTCCGTGGGTTTCGTGGTAAAATTGAGGTAGTTTGGAGTCGGTAATGCAGGGATTCAACTCTCTCCTCCTGCCCGTTTTGTTGTGAAGTGTCACAGGCTCCGGGACACCGTGCAAACTAAACCAAACTTTTTCCTTCCACAGCTCCGCGTCTGCACATATGAGCCCCGTGGACGCATCTCCATCCCCGGGGGAACACGTCGCTTTCGCTTTCCTTTTGTTGGACTTCAACACCCGCTCCGTCTTGCAGGAGAAATACAGCGCTTCCACGTCCTCCCGAGAGATTAGCGTGCATTTAGCGGCATGGAAAGCTATAGAGTTTATTGCCTTAAGCTTCCGCAGCTCCTCCAGGTCGCAGTGGTGCTTCTTCACCTTCAGGTGGTCCATGCGCTTGTGCACCGTGGTCCGAGGGATGTTCTTCAGCAGGTCGGTGAAGACCTGAGACAAAGCAAACATTTGCTTGCCTTTGATGAGCAGGTATCCAAGTCTCACTCCTTGCATTTCCTCAAAGCCACACTCCAGGTCTTCCATGTTTTATAAATCCGCTTCCAAGGTATTAATCCGTGCAGTATATTCTGGATTTTTTCAGGGGTTCCGGCGCTCAAGGCATCCTGCTCATACTTTTAATCCATCCCCACTGCTGCGTCATGAAAATGAAAACTTTGACATGCGGAGTTAAATGGAGCTGTCGGTGTCTAATGGGTTGAACGAACCGACAGCATCCACTCGTCGCCTCTTGCCCCGGCCGGGCATGGTGGAGGAATGCGACGAATGCGCCCACTGAGCCTGGGCTGCTGCTACCTGCCTCTGCCGGCTCCACTCCCCTCTGGTCGGCAGCAGGACGAAGAGAAGGTGTACACCACTGCCTCAGCCAGAGGGATAAAATATAAGAGAGAGAGCGAGAGGGAGAGAGAGAGAGGGAGGGTGAGTTGTGAGGGTGGAGGGGAGGGAGAAAGAGAGAGAGATTCAGAGACAGAAAGAAACAGAATAAGAGCAAAAATGCAGCTGCTAATCTGGCTGCCGGTTCAGCCACAAATAAAATGACAGAGAGGGAGGTGCGCCAGTCTGGAGACACCTTCATCAATTAATACCCTCGGAGTCGACGCCCATTGGATGCCGTTGACAGGTGATGCAATAAAAATGGATATTCCGTCTCCACCCCTCCTTCACCCAAACATTACAATAGTTTAGAATAGTGCCCACATTCGAGGCTGTTGGAGTAAATTACGTAGTTATGACAAGTTCGTGTTTAAAGAGGTGCACGAGGAGCGGCTGAAAATCCACCCCGCTCCTCGCGCGCGTGCAAGCTGAGGCAGTGTGAGACTGAAATGTCATGATAAGACTGGAATGCATTGTGCTGTCGGTTCGGTCCACACCAAAACGCATGCGTCAGTGGTCCTAAATGCAATCGATTACATATTGTTAAAATGACTCCACACCCCGGTTATTTAAGACGGTCTGCTGTAAACAAAGACATTTCCGCTTGCAGAGTTCAGGCTGCTGCCCCTGACCAGGGCTCAACTCATCTGCTTTTGTTGGCTCAGGTTTTTGCTTCATATTCTTTTTTCCTCGCTGGTTGCCTATAGAATGACCTACTTATTCTACATTATTTGTTCTGAATATACAGGCCCATATTCATTTGTCTAAATGTACAATAATAACTACACGGGCATTTAATACACTGTGTATACTTTATAGAGTGTGTATGTGTGTGTCCGCCCAATATTTTGAAACGTGTTGTAAAGCAAGCTGCAGCCCTCCTTATAGGCTACATTTCTGCGTCTCGCAATTACAATTACAAACATTTTATTAAAAATGCAATGAATCGAAGGTAGATTTGGTGGTGTAATGCTCAGCCGGAAATGCCCAGTTAAACTGCAGCATACTTTTCACCCTGGTAAAACAAAGCGAGCAGTGATTGGACAGGCTGAAAGTGCAGAGTCAGGGTTGCTTTTCCCACAATAGTGCAGGTTAACGCCGCAGCGTCTTAAAACATCTAATCAAGAGCCCGCAGTATTTAATGAATGTATAAAACATGTTGGAGCCACAACTCTAAAATATACTATTAAATATATTTCATGATCACCTATGTTGATGAATTATGTCAATAGCAGAAAGAAACAAATCAGGGGAACGCGAGTACGGGCTATTGTTGGATTATTAAACACGCGTATTAATCCTGTGCGCGATTTTCTTTCTGTTTTTAGGAATTATTTGGGGTCTAATGTCACTCTGTGCACACACACAATTCACGTGGACACTGCACACTGAAAACACACTCGTTGTGTCATTATTACCGTGCGTGCGCGCGCTTCGCAGACCATGCACAACTGCGTGCACGTGTTCCCACAAACAAATACATAGGAATAATGTGATTGTGCTGTACATTACAGGCTAATTGTTTGAATTACCGGTAGCCCTACACAAGGCACATTTCCTCAACACACTCTGCGTTATGGTCTGTCTTTGTTATCTATAAAACACGTGAATCCCTTGTGGCCCGTTCCTCGTGGGTGATACTGTGCGGCCAAACTCCACACTGAGCATGTTCATCTCCACCACGTTAAGCCTGTTTAGTTAAATACCGACCGTTCACTGTACGTGGAAAAGCATCGATGTCGTGATGTAGTCTATGTGAAGAAATCTGAAACTTAGATCACGACCAAAAAATGACAAACAACACGAGAATCCCCACACGGAATGACCTTACAAACCAAAGCGATGTGTCAGTATGCGTTTTGGATGACTTGGGTCATAGTGTTTAGGACTAGACGGGAACTCTACATTATATTTCTCTTTTAGCTGCAACACGTGTTGCCTCTGATTTAACTGCTGAGGAAGAAGAATTATAGATAATCAAATGTCTTAATTATAGTAGGCTCTGTTTTTAAAAAAGAGGTTGGACTCAGTGTTGTAAATAACAGACCATATGAGAGGTGTGTGTGTGTCCGTGCGCCACTGAAGTCACAGTCTCGAGTTTGCCCCAGTCGCGTAACTATCACCGTGTGTGTACGTCTCCTACACTGTCACATCACATACAGCTTCTTCCAGTATCTTCTCCAACACAACTCGTGTGACCTGCATTCACTCCGGGACCTGCGCGTCGAGCTGCTCTCGCTCAGTTTGCGGCGCAACTCGTTTTTTTTCTTCACGTGCTGATTCTATATGGCAGAATTAATACATGGAGCATGTGGAGTTTCACGAACGCTGCAGAGTGAAGTGGGAGGAGGGGCAGCTTTTTGAAGTCCGGATCCTCGGGGAAATAACTCCCGTAGTGTGGTGGCCGGCCTGGGTTATACCGCGAGAAATAGTCAACGCTTTTTTCACTCCCAATGTCCTGACCACTGCCTGCTGTTCCTCCTGGAACCTTTTTTTTGTTTGATATCCCGCGTGCTTATTGTTTTTTGCTGATCGCACGCAGGATCCTCACTTGAATTCATATTTAAAGGTGCTAAATTATTGTATCCTGTTGACCTAACGCTCCAGGCTATAAATATATAATGCATCAGAAAATATGATTGCACTGACATGAGTGTAAAACGTGATTTAATTTTTATTAAGCCCATAAAGAACAAATGTAGAGCTGTCATCTTCGCTAACACATAATAATATATTTATCATATATAAATATGTATATTAATTTCCTGTCCTATAAACGTCATCATTGTTTTTTTCTCACTCTGTAATCGTAGTTTTTAACTTTAGGTTCTCCTAGGATTTAAATGGCATTTAAACAAATAACTAATAATAAGTATTATTATAAGAATTAGACCAAAAACTCTTTGTTGTCTATGATACACCAGATGTACTGGGCACTTATTTCCGCCTCTCGTGTCTGCATTGATGTCGACCCGCGTGGAGGGGAGGGTGCGGACATAGTGACCGAGAGAGAGCCCTCACGCACGGCAGAGGTTTCCTGAAACAGCCCGCTGTGTGCCAGTGAAGCAGGGAGAAAATCTCCAACTTTGGTCATTGTTAGTGGTGGACATCAGTCCGCTCCTGTTTAGGTTTGATTTGTTGTAAGCGGACTTACAGGGCAGGGAAAACACAAAAACATTCATCTGCACGAGTTGAATGCGTATCTCTGCCTTTATCCTGGAAGTTCGTGTCACTGTCATTTAGATCCATTATTATGAATAATAGGAGAGTTCTCAGTGAAGTGAAACAAAGATTCCCCTTTTGAAGGTTTTACCTACGTTTTTATTTTCCACTGTTTCACTGTGGCAGACCGGGGCTTAGTGGAGATGAACGGATTGAGCGAGGACACGCTCACACATGACTAATGACTGCTCCACACGTTTGTGCTATGTTACATTTCTGCAGGAGTGAAGTTTGAAACTTCAATGTCCCAGTTCCCAGCATTGTTTATGTAATATATGGACACAGTGGAATCATATTACAAAACATACTGAAAGTCCACACCCTCCATACAGTGCTTATGTGGAGCCCAGTTTCATCTGGTGAATTACAAACATTTATTACGACAGATAGATTTTTTTACGTAAAAAATCTATCTGATGCAGGCATGCTTCCCAAACACAAGCCAAACGTGGTGCTCCTCCAACTCCAGCTCGTTTGTTTTGCACTGAGCTTTATGGAGACACTTGGTCAATGAGGCGCAGTCACTTGTAAGAGCAGAGACTTTTTATGACACAAACCCACTGCCCCATGCCAAAACAATGAATTCCTCTCCACCCCCCACCACCCAGGGGGGGATGTGATTTTACATGCAATCCGAGCCTGAAGTGTGTGCCGACAGTGGTAGGGGGAGGGCTCTCTTCACCTTTCACCCCGCCATGTTGGGACTGTTTGTATTTTTTCCTGGGCCCCTGTGCTAGTCGCCAACCAGAGAGGCGACCCGGGGTAAGACTGATAAGGCTGAATGTGGCGTAGCCAGGATGGGAGCACTATAGTTTTACTAAACCAACAAAAAGTAAGGTAGCGTTTGAATTGATAAAGATTGTTGAAAGCAGAGGGGTTCTCTATTTTCTGCTCAGTTCATTTAATGCAATCTTTCAAGGGTATAAAGAAAATCATAAGATATAAATGAGGGTCTATCCCAACTATAACCTAGCTCTGCCATGAACAAAAAAAGACATGCATAATGTCCGAGATAAAAAAGCCATCTATGAATTCTCTTAGCCAATACATGAATGAATATCAGGCTCACTTCTATTTAGTGATCTAAAAATCTAAATAAAACTAAAACAGGACTGGTTGCTTATTAAAAGTGAATCTCTGGGTGTGTGATGTTAACACAATCAATTGAAGAACAGCTATGTTAGTGTGTGTTACTGCTGTATCGGAGAAACACTGTTAATGCAATAAGTTAGACTGAATCCATATGCTAGATTTGTGTAACTGATCAAACATGTCACACAATACACGTTTTTTTAAATTTAACAAATAATTATAGGCCGTTTATTTTGTTTAGCAAGTTCTATAAGCCATACATGGTTTACATTTGATCTAACACACGTGAAAAAAAACATACATTATTCATTACTAACAACAACAACAACCATATGGCATTCATTTCTTGAACACAACTGCTTCAAAATAAAAGTCCTATACTTAGCTGTCAGTAATCATTAGTTGAAGCTCATGAGCTCAATGCATGAAAAAAAATCCTCTCAGTTTCTGTTTCCTGCAACACACACATATACAGGCACACATTTAGGGCCCAGTGTCTGAGGCCAAATTTGGTATTTCTAACCAGTGCAATGTTTACAATGTGTAGTCCTAGCTCCTATGTTTTTCGAGTCATTTATAAATGTCTACAAAACAAATAACCGTGCAAGCAACATGTTTATTCTACGCCGTAGCACAATGCCATGTCAGCTTTAGAAAGCTTTCATATCCCTTTTATTTGTTGCACACTTTCCTCTGCTGTAGTGTAAACTGACAAATCAATTAGGCTCAATACAATAGAATGTTTTTATAATATTTATTTGCCGTAGGTCAGGTGCATCCTGATGAAACATCTACAATCTATCTCTGACATGACTGGAAGTTTAGTTTAGAAAGGCACATATAAAGATCACACAATCAACCGACAGGAACCCAAAGAATTCTCTGTTGACCTCTACAATATTATAATTGTGGTAAGGCATAGATCAGGGCAAAGGTTTTTTATGTGCACAGTGCCCTCAATAATTGTAAAATAGAAGAAGTCTGGAACCACTTGAACTCTTCCTGCCAAACCAGGCAAGAAGGGCCTTGATCAGAGAGGTGACCAAGAACCTAGTGGCTACTTCAGCAAGCGTGTCAGAATTATTTTGCAGAGACAGATGATACTTTAAGTAAAAGGTAGCCTGATCGGAACAAAAAAGGGTTAAAGAACCTCTATTATGAGAAAAAATATTGTCTGGTCTGATGGGTCTCTGATCAAACTCTTTAGGCAGAACAAATACAGAAAACCTTATCCTGAGTGTACGCAACTTGGTTATCTTTCAGCACAATGATCACCTAAAGCATGCAGCTTAGACAAGGCTGGTGTGGCTTCAGGACATGTATCTGACTGTCCTTGAGTGGTCCAACTAAAGCCCAGACTTAAACCCCATAAAACAAAGACTGGAAGATGGAAATACACTGTTTATCCAATCTGCAAAGCCTGAGAGGATACAAGGAGGGATGGGATGAACTGCCTAAATCCAGGTGTGCAAAGTCTGCAGAGTTAAATAAATCAGAAAAAACTATCTTGCAAATGCCATTCATGGCAGTTAGTGTAAATTTATTGTATCTACTTAAAATTAACCTACCACATTATATAGTCTGAAATAAGTAAATAGGTCTGAGGCAGTGGGACTGCTTGTTGCAAATGTGCTTCAGAGAGACAATTAAATATAGAGCAAAGAAGACAAGAATGAAGAAACCTGAGTGAGAACACTTGCTGAAAATGCACAGCAGAAAAGCAAATGAATACCTCCTATTTTACACAGTTCTCACAAAATGCCTTTCAGCCCTAAAAAACTATTAAATTACCACAATAACATAGTTGTGTTACTGATGTTGTTTCAATCTCACCCAATTCTAATTTTGGAATTGTAGATCAGTAGCAGTGACACCAGAAAGTGAAACACACCTTAAAAAAAAGAACACACTTTACATACTGAACTGTGCAGAACTGCATATTTCCCAAAACAATGCTAACAATAGCTGGAGAAAATAACGTTTCTTCATCAATGTAGATCTTTTTATATGACTAAATAATTCTGCAAGAATACTATACAAGACAAGACAGCTGTTGTTTCCTGACAGAGTCTGGCCTATAGCAGAAATACTGCTGCAGAGGATTTATAGATCTCTATCTCTATTCACACACCGACCTGATATATGTACAGTATGAGCAGAGGCCTAACACACAGAGAGAACAGTGGTTATAATCATAGAAAATTTTAAATACTATACAGCCTCTGAGTGCTATAGGGACTTTGAGGTCACCAATAGTCATAGAGCGCAAACAGTGTCTCTGCAATTTTCTGTCTCAGAGAAAGCTCTTCTCTGACAACCTGAGGAACATTATACATGATTTGCGCAGACTTTGACTTAATCAAGTGCAACTTGTAAAAATCATTTGCCATTTTCAGTGTTTCAGTAGCTATATGGGCCCCTCCATAACCGCTGCCCCCTCCTTCGCCTCCCTTTGTTCTCTCCAGCTCTAATAGGTTTTCCCCTGCCACACACAATTCACTTTTTTTCTTTTTCTCCAGCTCCCCATCCCCCCTCACCCCCCTTTTAGTGCAGTGCCCAGTGTCGACTGGAGCATTTGAGCAATTTGAAATTAAAGCAAACAATGGGCAGGCACTCCCAGGGACCTCTCGCTCACCATATTACACGGAGGACGCTCGTGTGCTCTTGTGCATTATTGGCAAGTCATTACGTTTCTCTGGAAACCGAGAGCAGGAGCTCGCTCAGAGGAATCGGTGATGCAAGCAGTAGCTGAGTGCTTGGAATAGCGTGTGTGTTCCGGCAACAGCATGGGGATGCTGTCAAAACAGAAATGTATATGGGCAGGTATGATACAGGCTTCTCAGAGCTTCATTTAATATCTTTCTAAACATGAAGTTATTCATCTTTACAATGGAAAGCTTCTCCAAGGCTACATGCTGCACACTAATTAGGCCTATACCTTTAAAATAGAAGAATATTAAGCATATTGACATTTCATGGTGACAAATATTTGCGAAGGTTCTCAGTCATCCAGGTCATGGTTACCTCAAAAAAAGGTTTTATCCAAAGCAACCGGACTTGTTTGGTTTCTTGACGACTTATCACCCTTCTATTCCAGAGGGCTTTCTCAAGTCATGGTGACAAAGGTATTATAGGTACTTAATAATAATAATGATAATAACAAATGTCTTTAAAACAACAACACAACCACAGATGTAACTGGGAAGTCAGATTATGATTTGCTTCATAGGGCTTTAAATTCTCTTGTGTGCATACAACATCCTCTGACCGTAGAGTTCCAAAGTGGATAAGGAAACAAACCCATCAAACAAGACCATTTAATAGGAACAAAATGGGAAAACCTATAAACAACAGGAAGAGATTTTCTGTCAATCTTCCAGCAATTTTCTGTGTAAAGAATAGATTAACAAATGGTAGTACATTTACATTATGGACAAGAGGTCTGTGCAATACGTACTTAAAAGTATATACCAACCTTGTACAATACTTTTCTGTTACGAATGTGACACAGAATGTAGCAGACTACCATTCAACAATATTTTTTTAGCCACAAGCGACAACCTAAAACAATACAAATGTATTTTAAAAATTAGCATTTAATGATCAAATACTAAACTAGACCAGTAAACAGCACACAGTCCGTCTGGATCAGTTCATTCGGAGCACTGGCAAACAAAACTCTAATGAATTAAAAAGCTTTGCTACTGCTATTGCTCAATCAGCCACCGTGATCTTCTCTTTACATTGTGAGTTTGTTTTTGAGGTGGTAAGGTTGAGGTTTCCAGCGTTTGATATGACCAGTTTCTGAGACAAACTGCATATCACTTTGATGTTTGATTCATATCTGCAGTGCAACCATTATCAAATGCCAGAGAAGGATCCTTTGAGACATAACTGCTTTAGTCAATAGACAATATAATAAAATTTGACAATATTGAATATGAGTGTTTTGTCACAGGGTAGAGTTATGATGATACATACGATATGACCCTAACATGTAATCAAACTAGCAACATTATAGAAGGTACACATACACAGTATACTGCCCTAGCAGCAGAGCAAGCTTGTAATTCAGAGCACAGTTATTAGAGGTAGAGCGCTTCCAGTCTTGATGTTCAACACTTGCACTCTAGTTTCCTGCAGACCTCCTTGAGATACTGTGTAAATGTATTTAACCATTTCATCTCAGCATAAGAGGTGCTACAGTAGGTCAAGTCACTGAAGTGAAAGGAGCCAGGCGTGCTAGTTGCTCACAAAGAGAAAAGTTAAAGCAACTTTAAATCCCAAAAGTCTTTCCTTGTAGCCATTACACAAAAGCTTCAAGGACAAGCTGCAACAATATATGATTGTTTGTTAATAAAGTAATCTGACATGGCAGATAAGAGGTGGGAAGGTAGAGCAGATCAGGTCAGATCAGATCGACAGAGCGAAAGATCGATAGATGAAATGATAAAAAAACACTCAAATTCTATGCACTAAACTGGATGTTTAAGAATATGGACTAACACATTAAAAGATACAATAACATGTATCAGCAAACCTTCTCTCCTTGGCGTGTCTTGAGACACAGTGAGCTGAACCCAATAATTCCAGACACCTGTGTTAGGTGAACCCAAAATACATACATGTAAGAACCTCTCAAGCCACTAGGGGTAGTTGATACAAGGGAAACTAACACTTTGACCACTAAAGACAAAATACCGAACAGTTCATAGTTTGACTCTACATGAAAACAGGATTTAACAACGTGAAAAACACAGCAGCAATAATTAATAGACAATACCCTAGTACTCTAGCTACTACAGGGAGAGGCAAAGGTCAAGTTTTTCATTTATGCCTGGGTAAGGATCCAGAGTGCCTCACAATACTTAAGGCATTCAACTCTGTCCTCATTTCTTTGCCAGGAAGGCTTTGCCTTAAAAACTACAATATGCAAACTTAAAGTGCAGCAATTTCTACCAGGTGTGTCCCTGAGCGAGACACCCAGCACTAGCTCCCCCAGCGCTGCCTGTGGCTGCTCACTGCTCCCCCCAGGGGGGGATGGGTCAAATGCAGAGAAGAAATTTTGTTGTAACACGTAAAAATGTATCAATGACCAATAAAGTGGATTCTTCTTCTTCTTTACAACAACTTGAAAAAACAAATTGAAAATCAATTCACTCAACTCCACCCAGACCTTTTTCTCCCTGCCTCACCTGCCTCTTAATGAATCCTCTACTTGCCAGCCCTCCAGACATTTTCCATTATTATATTACAATTAATGAAGATGCTAAAGAACTTAAAATTCTCTGACTGTTTAGAAATGGAAGCTAGAAACCAGTTCAAAGCATCTGTGTCATAGAAGCCTTTATCAAAAGGATCCTATATATAGATCTGTTTAGAACATATATCTTATATATATCTATATCTATAGATATATATATCTATAGATATATCTATATCTATAGATATATATATTTCTATCTATATCTATAGATATATATATTTCTATCTATATCTATAGATATATATATAAACAGCAAAGGTTTGCAGTAACATGACTACACAAGAATCAAGATCAATTATCTCAAGGGCATCAGTGGTCGTTTCGTATACATGGCACAAAAAATGTGCACAAACTGCCCAGCTTACAGGACAAGAGAGCAAAACTCATTTTAAATGTAGAAAAGCATTTAATACATGTTTACTGAAGATTACACAATTTAAAATAATAGAAAACCATTCACAGCATATTATGTCAATGTCACAAAATGTTTATTGAAGACATTTAACATTTAAAATCATATAAAACCAGAAAGGCAGCAAACCCTCACCTTTGTAAAGTTTGAACCAGATAACCATGTTTTTGCTTACATGTATATCTGATTAATCAGCTATCAGGCTTGTTGTCAGTAAAAAAGGTAGGGGAACCATCTACGCACCCCAGGGTCTGTGGTTAGACTCCCTGATCCCTGACTCTTGTCTTCGTGTCTAAAAGCGTCTGGGAAAGACACTGAACCTTGAACCCATGTCAACAACAAGAGTTTCCCCAAGGTTTTAATAAAGAATCAATTATTATTATTAAACATATAGGTGTTTTTTGTCACTAGTGCAAATCTTTACTCCTACCTACCATGTTGTAACAGTGTTTACAGTTGTCATGGGAAGAGTTTTGGCTGCAAAAGTTCAAGCCATCTCCGCCATGTGAGTCCGAAACAAACGTCGCTCTGGTCCAATCGCATTCGTCTTTTTCGTGTCGTCGGAGGCCACGCACACTCACGTGCCTTGCGTCAGCGTCATGACGCATTTCCTGTTCTCTACGAAATCCCCCCTCTCCTCGTCGTCGCACCGTAGAGTGGATGTTTTGGTAAAAAAATACGGTGTCGAAAAGGGACGTAAACACGTTTAAATCATGACATTTCGACCGAGTGGGACCTAAAACGGCGTAGCAGCGGAAATAGTGGCGTCTTCAGCTAAGGTTTCGGTTTATCTTGTCGTATTCCTCCGCATGTCCGCTTTCTTCGTAGATGGTCTCCGGCGAGCGTTGTCTGGCGGCAGACGACGAGTTGTCGACGAATAACATGAAGGAGATGATCGGAGGTTGCTGTGTTTGCTCAGACGAGAGAGGCTGGGCAGAAAACCCACTGGTATACTGCGACGGACACGGCTGCAACGTTGCCGTGCATCAAGGTAAGCTGTGCTGTTAGATCGGCTAGCAGGTAGCATTTAGCTTACAGGCTAGTTGGCGTTGTCTGGTAACAAGGTTATGGAGCCTTTTTCGCCTGCCCTCAGCAAGGCCAGGCTGGGGTCAGGCTCAGCTCATACAGCAGGACACTGCACTGCTCCGGCTCTACAGCTAATCTGCTTAGGGCGATAGTTGGCAGCTGCTACATGAACACAGTTCTGTTTTCAAGTCGTGATAATCATCCGTGTCAAAAGCGAGCGGTCCTGTGGGAGAGAACTTAGCGAAAGAGGTATACTCCAGTCAAAAAAGTGCAAGCTAAGCGCGGAAAGTTCGCCGTTAGGGGTTTAAAACGTCCGATAAAACTGTGTTAACAGTCACATCACAATACTCCAAAATGTATTTGTGTTGTATCAACAACTTAAGTCCAATGTGGTTCACTTATAGCAACAAACTACCACGACTTTTAATGCTTTCTTATTAGCTTATAGTATGACAACTCTGCTGCAGTGCTGCCAAGCCAGTGCTAACCCAAGATGACTAACATGATGACGTCCAGTGTTTACAAATTTAACAGCTGGCCATGTGTCCATTTGGCACACAGTGGGAGACTGAAGACTGTTTGAAATGTCAGCAACTGTGAACCCATACAGATGCACGCCTGTGTATTTACACAAATCTGTTTGTTATTGTTTGTTAGTTTAGAGTTGTTAAATAGACACAAGCATCTGTAAATAATAAGAGTACTTTTACCAAGAGCTGTCATATGACTAGTTTATTTTTAGATATACAATTCACATTTCATAATTTATGTCAAGTTATGCTTTGCAGGGTGGGATTGATAAAAACATCCAGGCTACCAGTTTTTCATCCTATGGTTAATTTTTGTAGCACAGATACTGTCCCATATCAGTGAAACAATAATATTAAGAAGAAAGATTGTTTGCCGATGCGCAACACCACTCTATTTTATTTATTTGAATATGCTAGCAATGTTTTACAATATTCAATTATACAATTTTTAATATGAAGAGGTTATAATGATGTCAAATAATTAAATCTAATTTCTGCAATAGGAGTAAATTTTCCATTTTTATATGAGGACTAAATAATATAACCTTCATAATATTGTTGAAAGTATATTATAGAATATCAGTTGTACCAGTGTATCGCAACAATACATGCGCCTTTACTTATGTCTGTAAAGTAGCCTTGGTTTTGCATGGTAAATCGTAATTATTAGTTTTACTAATAATAAAACAAAGGTATAATGTATATATTCAGAAACATTAACATATACAAATTTAATTATTTTAAACGACTGAATTGATGTGATCATACAGCATGTATAGTATGGTATACTGCCTGTATAGATTATCTATACTCACTGGTACTTGATGTTTTGTCCAAGTTTGTACCAGTTTCCTTATTTGTACTCAGAACTATGTCAGGTTTTTGTTAGCGTTTTTTTATGATAGCTGCTTATTTTTTTTAGGAGTTTGGGCTCTGATCAGATCAGATATGATCTGAAAACGTATATGCTGTACTGTGCAAATGTACGCTGTGGTGGTGTTTATTTATTTATAGTGCTTTCAACCCTAGATCCTGTAAGGATCTGTAAAATGCAAACAAAATGAAGGGTAATAATCTTATCTTCATCTTATAAATTATCTTGTTTTTCAAATTCAGTATGCAAATATTAGGAATTGACAAACTACATTGAGAGTATGTAAGGCAAAAGACGTCAGTATCAATTCCTCTCTAACCCCGCTCTGGCAAACTTTTAGCAGGAGCGTTTTTTCACCGTTAAATACAGTTTTAACATCCGACATTCTTTCCACGACATTTTCAAAAAAATACTGTGGAAAGGTCTAAAGATTATGGACTATTTCACTGCATCATCTTGATGTATGGTATAAGAAATGTGGCAAATAGGAACAGGGAAATGATTACTTTGGATAAATCTCTGTCGTCATTAACAATGCATTACAAGCGATTCTGCCACTGTCCCTGGGGAAACCAAATGTTTTGTAGTGCATGTCAGCTATCAGAGTGATATAAAAACAGGCACAGTAACAACACTGTGTTCAGCTATTTGATCTGACAAAATGTTGAACAGTATTCAAAACACCATGTCTGTCATAAATTTGCCTTCTGGCACACATAAAAATCTTGAGCAGATACTGTGGCAGATTTCATCAAGTGCTAGCTGCCCGTGCAATGATAGTTTTATTATCACTAAGTAAATGTATTCTTTGTAAGATGTTTTTGTTGTGGTTGTGATAAGTGATTGCTTTATCTACGGCTTTTAATGCTGCGATTTGTCTCTCTTCAGCCTGCTATGGCATCGTGCAGGTGCCCACTGGTCCATGGTTCTGCAGAAAGTGTGAATCTCAGGAGAGAGCAGCCCGTGTGGTGAGTCACATAATACATCTATTCTTTTATCATTTATGAGTCCTATAACAACAGGACTGTCTGCGAAAAATGGTGGATCTAATGCAGGGGTCTCAAACTCAATTTACCTGGGGGCCGCTGGAGGCGGAGTCTGGGTGAGGCTGGGCCTCATCAGGATTTC
>JAUMTR010000012.1:18971618-19000106 GCA_032270685.1 Microctenopoma stevenorrisi
GGGCCGCACTAATATTAATCTTTCATATTAAGACGGGGGCCGCAAATTACGGTCCCGGGGGCCGCAGATGGCCCGCGTGCCGCGAGTCTGAGACCCCTGATCTAATGGTTTTGAACAGTGCTATCATTTATTAATGCACCAAGAAAATCTGTATGTATCATTCAGGTATCTCTACGAGAGGTTTGCAACGTACCCGTCAAAACAATTCCAAATACTTTGGATTATCTACAAAAGGGCTGATAACAGAAAAAAAGAACTTCCTACATTTGTTTGCATTACAGACATGGGATAGCTGTGGAAACTATGTGTTATATTGTCCAGGTAAAGATCATTACAATGGCCAGCTACATTAAAATAAAATTAATATGCATCAAAATTTTGTTTGTACGGGCTTAACTCAAATGTTTGTTTATTTGAATGTTCTTTTTTATTTTATTTCATCTTCATTTTATTTGAATATTATTTTTAATAATTGTAAGAAAAAAGTAATAATTCAATTGTAACCGCGCTGTTAGAATGAGGAAGTATTAGTATAAGCTTGGGGGCCTGACATCCACTTTAAACCATAATGAGACAAAGGCTGGGTGCTAAATACGCCACTTGACATTTGCCTACCTTGGCGGTAGGCAAATAGAGCAGAATTTGAAAGAAACTCCACTCTGCTCAACTTGCTTAGTGAAGCCAAACAGCCACCACGACATTATTCACAGACTTTGCTGTGTTATTGGACCGCTTACTTTTTCATGCACACTTCAGAAAACTGGTGGAGAGTGAGTGCACTATACTACAACTAGTAACAGAACATCATAGAAGCTCCCTTTGCAGCAATTACATTCTGAGTTTCCTCAGATAAGTCTTCACATTTGAGACACATAGATTTGTGAAGTTTTCCCATTCTTCCTGGCATATCCTCTCAAGCCCTGTCAGTTTGGATGAAAATGAATGCGTGAAGGTTTTAGTCTCTACCTTTCTGTCAATTAAATTGGCTTTATTCATCCTACCTAAAGTTCTGACCAGTGTTCCAGGCCCTGGCGCTGAGGAGCAGTCCCAAAGCATGTTTCTGCCACCACCATGCTTCACCGCAGGGATGGTTGGTTTTAGCTTCCCATGGCGAATAGTGTCTTAATGTTTGCTGAATGCTGTGCTTGGAGTTGGGAAACTGCAGGCGCGCTGTCGCATGCCTTTTTCTTGAAGTGGCTTACGCTTTGATACCCTTGTGATGTAAGCCTGACTATAAGTCCACAGAGAGTTCTTTGGACCTAATGGTTTGGATTTTGTCCTGACAGGCAGTGTTAATTTTGTCACCTAAGTACACATGTCTGTGCCTCTGGATGCCAGTCGTTGTGTTATTGTATCATTATGTATTTATGCGTTTAGCTTGATTGGAAAATGGAAAGCCTTTATGTGCATACATTTCATTCTCTCTCAAATGGCAGGTATACTAATGTAAATTTGAAGCTATATCTATAGAAGGAGTGCAAAAATAGACTGCATACATTGAGAAACATCTGTATTTTGTTTATCACATTCACTTGTTTACATGCACTGAGGTAACCAGGTTACATCTGGCTTTCTGGGGTTAGCTGATTTCATAACGGGGTTCATAATCGGAGCAGGGGATTTGAGAAAGCGGATTTCCCCAGGTTCAGCCTCCCGGAGAACTCCAATTACGCTTTCATGTATATGTGTAACCAGATTTCTAATCAGCTTTTTTTGGGATGGGCCCATGTGCATGACAAAGGCTGCAGACACTCTACTACTTTCAGCAGAAAAGTGCAGCTGGATGAAAGGGGTGATCAATGGTGCCTTGTTTTTAAATCCAGTCTGCCCATAATCTGACTACAACCAACGCAAAGTGCCGCATAAAATGCAAAATAAGTCATTTTCATCATGTACTTCTTTAATTAAAATCTGTGAACCGTGCTTCCAAATTAGTGAAATGTAGGTGAAATCAGATTACGCATCTGCTGCATATTTACACAGTTTTCAGTCACCAGGTTTCATGTAAACTCCCTTTATGATTACCTGAGAAACCTGGTTACTTAAAAGCTTGCAAACTTTCTGGTTGTAGCAGCTCTGATAACTTGCTAACTACAGTACATTGATTTGAGTGTGAAGCCTGCCTTTAAGAAAAAATTGTATTTTACTGTAATACACGGTTTATGACAGAGCACTAGCATGGTTGCTTAACTCACGAATGAGACTTCACAGTTTGGTTATATATTTCACCATTATTTTATCTTAAATCTCTGTGCTGCTTGCTAGAAGTTGCAGCATCAAAGCTGTTGTAACTAGAAATAATATTACAAATCAAAAACCACCATTTTGAATGGCTGAAGAGCTTTCCATATTTTATGTGTTCTCTTTGTGGAACCCAAGCTGGTGTAGCTTTATGAGTTTCAACTTAATATGACCTTGGCAAACATCTGAGGACCTGTTGGGATTTTGTCAGGGCAAGGTTTAGAAAAGTAGCTGTTGATACAGGTGCTAGGAATAATCTGCCTATTTGATGTCTTCATGTGTACTCCCGTGTATACACAAATTCAGCAGATGCACAGATCATTCACGGGACAAGGCAAAAGTTAGAAGGTTACCTAGCTTTTCCTCTAACCTTTAGTGTAATGAAGTACTCATAAATTCTATATCAGCATCCGAGTGTTATAAAATCTTTACACTTAAGTTGATTAACAAAGCGTTCAAACAGGTCTTATTGTTCATGGAGGAAGGTGTGAAGAAACATTTGTCCAGTGTTTCAGGTGCGGATTGTTTTGTATTGTTTTAAATGAAATTTAACAACATGAATTGTGTGGTGTACTCGCATACAATTATATTTTGTGCAATTTAGATAAAAAAAAAACATATAAGTTAAGGACTTAATGTCCTGCAGAATAAGATTGTAATGGAATGTAATGATCCAGCTGTAACTGCAGGAATAGTTGGACAAGTAGGACATATCGCCTTGAGGACCAGGGTTGGGAACCATTGCAATAAATAGACAATCAACTAAAGTCAGTGGTCTAAATCACATTAACACACGGAGTGTGTCTGTCATTATCCTATTTCATGTTGCCTAAGAGGGGCTTGTTAAAGAGGTTATTTACCACTGAAATATTTGACGAAATGTACGAGATAAAGAAAGAAATGAAACATCATTATCACTATAACCTAGAAATGTTGACACACTATTGGAATTTTTTACTTGTGGCGCACCTTTAAGAAGACCATTACAGCAAATGGAATAATTATAGTACTTAAAAAAGGTTATTTGACTAGCGGATCAGGAAGAATAATTCGAAGACGTGAATTTGGAGCAGAATCACCTTAATCATCATAATTTCTGAGGTGGCAGCCATGACGTGCATCCTAAAATATGATTGTGAAAACGATAAATGCAAGGGACATGAACATCTTCAGTTCAGTTATACAGTAAATCACATACACTGGACTCCTTGATTTGAGCCTCCCAGGTTTTTTTGGAAGATGAGCAACAGCTGAATTGTGCAAGAGAGCAGCACAAATACGTGCCTGAGAACATGATTTAGCTCATACACACATGCAAACTCGCATGGAGAGAGAAACAACCTTAGTGGTGAGGGTGTTTTCCCTGAACCCTCCTGACTTTGCGCCTAAGCCTGTGCAACTTGCTTGCTTATCTCACACGCTAACAAATTGTCCATGCTTCAGTGTTTACCTCAGCCTAAGTAGATGGGATATACCTGCTGTTTCTTCTTTACCCGCAGAGATGTGAGCTGTGTCCCCACAAAGATGGAGCCCTCAAGAGGACAGACAACGGAGGTAGAATCCCTCTCTAGCTACACGCATGCAGACACACACACACACACACACACACACACACACACACACACACACACACACACACACACACACACACCTGTTAGCCCCTTGTGTATTTTGTCACTAATTGTATGTCACCGGCAAGTTTAAGGGGTGTGAGCGTGCTGGGAGAGTTATGTTGCTGTTTGTTGTATGTGCTGCCTCTGTACGATCCTTGCCAGTCCATATTTTATGAGTGTGAGTGGGTGTGTGTGTTTATGAGGGGGCGGGCCAGGATGGGTATAGTGCATGGCCTGTGAGGAGTCTCCTGGCTGGGTTCATTGGGAGGTCAGCTCGGTGGAGACTGTAAATATTCTGTGTGTGTGAGTCAGAAAGAGGCACAGCTGTGGGATTGTGTCCAGGCCTGTAGGAAGACATCAGGACAACACTAACACACACTGTTTTACTACTTTCTCTTTTATTTTACCCTTCCCATGACCCCTCTTTCCCCCTCTCCTCTTTTTTTCACCTCAATTTTTCTTTCCCCATCTCTTGCTGCTACTATCCATTTTTTTTCTCCTCTCAGTTCCTCTCTACTTGTTGATCTGTACTGTTATTTCAGGTGGGATGGTAATTAGGCAAAGCAAAGGGATTAGTGTGAAATAGGTGTCTGAGCCTTAATATATATACTAGGCAGACAAGAAAGAAAAGACGGTGCAAAGGTTTACTGTCGTTTTTTTGTCTTCTTTAGTTTTTGTGTACCTGGAGTTTAATTATACAACATAACGACAAGCATACAAACACACATACAAAAGCACATTTACGTTTATTTTGATTGTCCCACTATATTTTAATCCATTACCTAGGTGAATAACCTTAAGCAGGAAGGACTAAGTTAGTTTTTCTAGTATTTCTTTTCTTCTTGCCTCATGATTTTGACACAGGAGAGCATAAAACCATTATCGGTAATTGATGACACTTATTTTTTGCAGAAAACATAGCACACTTCAATTTAGTTATGAGCTAAATAGAAGCATTTTGTTCCAACTTCTCGGAGTAAAGGCTGTTCATAGAGGGATGCTTTGTTAGGTTCTGTGGCATTAAAGTGTGAATGCTTAGTTTGAGAAGTAAGGCTGTGCCACTTTTATAGTCCTGTTTTATGGGCCCCTTCCAGATTGTTGTTAAGGACTTCAAAACAACAACATGCCCTCATTTAATACCCGCTCCCTCCCTTTTTCCCCGCCCTTTGCCCTCCCCCTGTCATGCTCACCAGGTCAAAGGCAGGTCAGGGGTTCAACTGTAAGTTTAAGCCTGTTTTTGTTTCCGCTATGGGGAAAAACAGACACCTCCAGTGTGGTAGGAGACTCCCACCTCCATTTGACCTTCCTTTCACCTCCTCCAGCTCCTCCTCAGCTCATCGTCAATTCTGCTGCCACTCCACCATATCCCGCTGTCATTCTAGCGCCCCCAGTTTTTCTCCACTGACAGGCAGCTGTGTGTTTGTTACTGTGCCTCTTCCTGTTTTTTGTTCTTTTGTATGACTTAAATGACTGAGATCATCACATTTTATTATTGCACAAACACACACATAGATTTTAAATGGTAATTGAGTTTATTAAGAGAAAAAACTGTCCAAACCAACCAGCCATCCAAAGTAATTGCCCCCTAAACCTAAAAACTGGTTGTGCCACCTGTGGCAGCAACAGCTGCAGTCAAACATTTGTGATAACTGGCATTAACAGTCTTTCACATTGCTGTGGAGGAATTTTGTCCCACGTGATCTGAGGCCACAGCACTCACGGCTCCATTAATTATGTCAAGTCGTGCAGGTCCTGAAGCTGAAAACCAGCACCCGGCCTTCACGCTGCCACCACCACGTTTGACTACTGTCCCCAGAATATTTGCCCAAGGGTCTTGGGGATGTTTTTTGGCAAACATGAGACCAAACCTCTTTGTTGTCAGCAGTGATTTTCACCATGGCTTTTTTGCCCAGTGTCTTTCCTATTGTTAAATCATGGCCACTGACCTTAACTCAAGCAACCAAGGCCAGCAGTTCTTTATATGTTGTTCTCTCTCCTGGAAAGATTGAACACTGATTTAAGTTTTCTTTACGTGGGGATAATGATTCTCACCATGGTTCACCAGCGTCCTAAACCCTTTCCAGACTAATACGTGTCAAATACTTCCTCATCTGTTGCCTGTGAGGATCTATTAGCATACTTCACTTTGTCAGACAGCTTGTATTTGTGATTCAACAGGTCCTGCAGTAAACAGGCCTGGGCAAGGCACATGAAACTGAAGCATTCCAAAAAATGTGGTTAATCACAGGTCATTATTTTTTCACATAGGACCAGTCATGTTAGGACAGCTTTGCTTGTGTAAATAAATGAAATCATCATTTAAAAGGCGCATTTTCTAGTGTGACAAATAAAAAAGAAAGTGGGCAAATATTTTTATTACAGCACAGTAGATAGATTAACTGTCAACTCAAGAAACAATCAATTTATGTTTGTTAGGCAAATTCTTGTTATTTATGTTTATTATGTAGCGAGGGGGGTGCTTTTTATTGATACATCAAACTGCTATTTCGTAAATTAATGATGCCCCAAGATCATTTGTAGGTTGTGTTTATGTTGTACTAAGGAAGATTTATACATAAGTTTAGTCCATATCAGCTGCACAGTGCATTGTTTTGGTTTGTTGCCAATAAGTCAAATGCCGCGGAACACATACAAGTGATTTCCAATTTGTTCTGAGATTCACCACACCTGAAGATGAAGACTTGTTTTTTCAGCTTTCACAAAGAGAACCTAACGTTTACAGGGTAACCTCTAGATGTGAGCACATATCCTTATGAACATCATGCAGATAGTATCACAGGGAAAGAACTGTCTTGGTTTGGTTATTCCACACCAGAATTAAAAAAATCTCTCTTACTCTAAACTTAAATTGTACCAAACACTGAAGCTTAGCAATGTCTGTGTTGTGATTTTACATTATAAGTCTGTGATGTGATGAGTTACAGCTTTAAAGAATATGCATTAAACATATGGCTTTGTTTTTTTAACACAGCTGATAAAATCCTATTGGCCATGTTTGGAGTTGTACTGTGTTCATCAGTCGTCTGAACTTAATACGTCCTCGGACATTCCCATAAAACAATTTTACTGTAGCAGTGGTAAAATTGGTCCCTAAACCTTTTTGCACATTTATTTGAGTTTTTTATATTGTGACTCCAGCTAAATGTCATGTGTATATGGGGAGGGATGTCTGTTTGTCTGATGAGTGATTGTTCATCTGTGTCTTTCCAGGTTGGGCACATGTTGTTTGTGCTCTTTATATACCTGAGGTGGAATTTGCTAATGTATCAACTATGGAGCCCATAGTACTTCAGTCTGTACCACATGAGCGCTACAATAAGGTAACCGCTTCAGAAAAATACATGTACAATGTACTCATCCTTATGAGAAATGTTAATCTTAATTGTGTGTACCCCTGTGTGTAGACGTGTTATATCTGTGAGGACCAGGGCAGAGAGAGTAAAGCAGCCACTGGAGCCTGTATGACCTGCAACAAACATGGCTGCAGGCAGGCTTTCCATGTCACATGGTAAGACTCCTTCACATCACATTAACCTCATTGCACAAAGACGGAGATTGTTTCTTCAGTTTTTCACTAACGTGAAGCTGACGTAAGGACTATATTTGATATGCTGTACAGTGCTGTAGGGAATTCAGAAATTATAGTGGATATTAAAATTTTCACACATTTGTTTCTCAGGCCATTTCTGATGCTTCTTCTCTGTGAACAATACATTTTGTTTCGGCCCCTGTTGCTATAACAAAACGTGCTGTGCGAGAAAACAGAGATGTTTTGCCATAAGTTTGTCACATCTTTTTAACACACCTCTTTCTGTCACAGTGCCCAGTTTGCAGGGTTGTTATGTGAGGAACAGGGATCAGATGCAGACAATGTCAAATACTGTGGATATTGCAAGTACCACCACAGCAAACTGGTAAGTGTCTTATATCCCATTGAAAGCATGTCTTTTGAATCTCTGAGAACTGAGTACACCTCTGTGTAATATCAGTGAAATTATAAATTAATACAAACTCTGTGGTCAAACGTGACTAAAATGAATTCCACAGATGAAACTAAAATAAGTTTTGGATTCAGCCTGTTTAGCGTGGACGTGAGCAGTCACAGGACAACAGTAGTAACTGTGAATGTGTAGGGGGGATGACATTTATTGATTGTATACTGTATATATTATGCAGGTGTCTTGATAGTTGCGTGTCTTTCAACAATTAATTGGATGAGGATTTAGGCGTGCGATTTTCCCATCACTAACTACAAGCAGAGATGACTATGTTGACGTAACGCAAACACGCGCACATCATTTTAACACAGTGAAACATATCTTTCATCTTGTGTACAACTTGGCACATAGATGCTGTCATTACATCTGGTCTCATCTCTTTCCTCTGTCTGTTCTCCAACCCTGTCCCCCTCCTCCACACTACCGTGTTTCCTCCCCTTTCCATCTTTTTTGCAACCTTTCCTCTCTTGTCGGTTTCTCTTTCCTGCTTTTCGCTCTCCCTCCTCCAGCCAGCTTCCTGCCCCTGCTCACCCTCTGCCCTTTCTCCTTCCTTCTCTCTCATCCATCTGCTTCCTTTTTGACTGGACTGATCCAGCCATCCCCCCAGTGCTTGTCTTTTTCACCTGTCTGCTAGCCTCCATCCACCCTTATTCCTCCTCTATGATCCCTATAATATCTTGTCCACGTATCCCAGCGCTTCTTTATGTATTTGTCCTAGGACTGTTGGGTGTACTCGGTTGGGTGCAGATGCTGGATTGGGTCCTTCAGTCAGTCAACGGGGCTATTTTTAGTTTTGCTAAAATTGAAGTTTTTTTTACAGTTTTGTTTGGTTTTTAAGGTTTCTTTTACTTGCAGTTGACTTCATGTTGATGATGCAGTCAGATAAAACAGAAATAAACACACGCACACCCAAATGACATTTTGCAACGTTAACAAATGCTGATGGAAAGACTCACGCTGTTATATTTATTGTTTATGAAGGGCTTTGGATGCTGGGGCATATTGTCGTTGAATTGGGATTGTATGGATGACAGGGATGTACGAGAGGTAATCGATGATGGAGAAAGCAATGTTGTTAGCAGAGTGGGTTTCATAAAAACCGCTTGATGGATGTTTACACGGTGTTGGTAACACATGGCATTTGACTGGAGTTAGCAGCCAATCTAATTTCAAACTTAGATTATCCTGGTTTCGTCTGGACTACAGTGTAATTCACCCATAGATGTATCTGCTCAATATTTCCAATTATCTGGACTCAGTGTTTTTCTTTTGGTAACAGTGATGGGAAAACCTTGTTCCATTTAGTAGGAGGATTAAATTATGAACTCCTATATTAGTGTGGAAATATAGGCTTGGAAATGTAAGAGTCTGTCTTATGATTCAGCCAGTTGACTAAGTTAGATTAAATCACCGGCGCATAAAAGTACTGCATAAAATGCCAAAAGAAGCACTGTCTTTATCTGAGCATTGAGGTAATGTGGGTATAACATGAGGATGTAGTTGTTTATCACCAAGACAATAGATACTATGAGTAGGAACATTGTGCTGAGATCAGTAAGCAAGGCCCATCAGAAGTGGCCAAGAGCTCCTCTTCAGATCCATGTTTTCTTAGGTCTTTTGGTTGCATTTTTGCAATGAAAGGTAAAAAAGGAATTGTTTTTTTGTATTGTAATGCATTTTTGCTTTAATACCTACTACTAAGATGTGTTTTGTACTCAGAATGACCAATAAGCTCACTCGTGTACACACCACTTGCTCAGGACAATGTTTTTTGAGTGTTTTTGAACTGAGTTTTTTCTTGAGTTGAGTAGGAATTTCTTAGTTTAAGTTTTGTTTGCTTTTTTTAACCATTTTACTGTGGACTTCATCCAGTAAGTTGGAGTTCCTCATTACCTTTTGGCGAAGGAGCAGGGGTCGTGGTAGTAGATCTCAAAACTTAAGTGACTCCTCTCAGTGTATGGGTAGACCCCCAGACATGGACAAGAAAGTGAGACAGCCCTCAGATCGTACCCCTTCTTTGCCTCGTACCCACTACTGACGGTATAAACCCTCAGTGGTAGATGCTCACACTGGAGGGACAGATGCCAGTGACATTGTTTAGTCAGTATTGCTTATAGTGGTCCCACAATGAGCATTTATGGACATTGTTTGAAAATATAGGTAGGGAGTTGTTTATGGTTAATCAATACTTTGTCTGTATTTTGGATTAATTATTTAACACATGTTCACATGTTACTATTGTAAGGCAGGTTATACTATCATAACATGTCCTTAAGCAACCTGATTGCTCAGTGGTTAAGGCAGAGTGCTGGGAAGCAGGAATCCCGGGATTGAGCTGAGTCACCCAGCCCATCCCCCATACCAGGTGTGTCCCTAAGCGAGACACCCAGCGCTAGCTCCCCAAGCGCCGCCTGTGGCTGCTCACTGATGGGTCAAATGCAGAGAATAAATTGTAACATGTGGAAAACTGTATCAATGCCAATAAAATGGATTCTTCTTCTTCTTCTTAAGTAACCAAACCCCAGCAAATGTCTTTTTTTACCTATGGAAAATACCTGTGCTATTAAGAATTTTTTATTGGAAGGTATCTATCTGAGACTAGAGCACAAACATTTGTCCCATCTCCTGTGTCTTTCAGCTTCAATTCACATGACCCCTAAAAACACATGTCCTTCGGTTTGATGTCCAAGTGAGTGCTGAAATTGTAATTTATAAACCCAGCAGCAGCTGCATTAGATTGTCTTTAGGCTGCTAGTATGACTGCAGCCCGTCTACACACACCAATGATGGCACCAGCTAATGAATGCTACATTAGTGTGACTTAATAAGTCACGCCTGTTAGTAGAACATGTAATCACAGGCTGTGTAAAATCTGAATTTACAGGAGGTGTCAAGTCATCTGTTCCACTTTTCATCTCTGCCCGTAGTTGAATCAAATCTGTAAAGGCTAATATCCAGAATCAGTGGCAATACTCAGAGATACTATAGTGTCCCATATAATGTGCTTAATCCAATGCATGGCTTTTCCGTTACAGTTAACTAAATAAACCAATTATTACAGTTATTACAAATCATTCCTACAACAAAGGTTTCTTACAAGAGTGTAACTGACCTACTCATTAAAATAATCTACAATCTACAATGAAAGCTGATGGTCCAATGATAGAAATTTGAAAGAACCGTTATTAGAGATAATTAAGATAATAATTATCTTATAGTAATTCAAATGTTCTAATTGTAAATATTTAGTAAGTGCTATACCGATGCATGATAAAATAATCCCAGTCAAACGGTACACGCAGTACCATTATTAAAAATTATTAGAGCATCCGAAAAGTTTACTCTCAAATTGGTGATCCCTGGTCAAGAAACTGAATCTGGCATGCATTAAATTTACCTTGCATTCAAAATGATCTTTTATTTATTTATTATTATTACAATTCTATATTTTCAATAACACACACAGAGATCTGCTTTAAAATCACTACACTGGTGCATTTTGAAATTATGAACGAAGAGGAAGTCGGCTTTTATGTCCACACCAGAATGGTGTAATTACTCCACTGAGTCAAACGCTCATGTTCTGATGAGATGGAATTTTTAAACCTGTTTGTACAGACTGCTCAGTATTTTGTAATATTGTTATATTTTGCATTTTGTGATGCTGTGCCAAACTGCTTCTGATGCTTTCACTTCCTTCTCCCCTCTGTTCTTGTTCAGCCTTTGTTTTTGGTGGAAGAGTATGAAAGTAAACAATAGATATTTAATTTGATCTCATCATAAAGTAATTAGTAGAATCCACGTTGCACAATTAATGTCACATGATGTTTTATCTGTCTACTTGGTTATTGTGTCTGACAATGCCAAATTTAGGGTGTGTGTGTGTGTGTGTGTGTGTGTGTGTGTGTGTGTGTGTGTGTGTGTGTGTGTGTGTGTGTGTGTGTGTGTGCGTGTGTGTGTGTGTCTACACACAATTCTGTCCCTCTGCCCAGGCTTTTGTTAATACTGCATTATTTGCATTCTCCTGCTCTTAACTCGTGCACACAAAGACACACTCTCTCACACACACACGCACACATTCCAGGGTCAGAGATCAACCAGCTCAGATGTGTGTGTGTCCGTGTATGCGGTTGTTATGTGTTTTGGAGGCTCAGATTTATACCAACCTCATGTTAGACCCTCCAGTCAAACTACAGCAGGGACGCAAAGAGCCCCCTCACTGGCTGCTAAGGAAAGGCCCGCAGGAAACCCACACATGCTCACATGTACTGCATACACACACAATGGCTGGTCAGAAATCCTGCAGGAAACTGCACAGGGGAATTCCTGCCAGGCCAGGGCGGATTATTTTCCCCCCTACTTCCTGTTCCTTCCTGTCTTCTCTTGCCTCTGCACACACCCACTGCCCTCTGTGTCTGCAGCCTCTCGTTTTGCTCCTCAAGCCATTGTGTGGAATTGTGAAACATAAAAAAAAATCCATGCTGTATCAGATGAAAAAGCAATACATTGTCTTTGCTATGCTATGCTTTTTATCATGGAAGTGAATTGTGTTTTCTTGTTGAGGAATGTTACAACAGTCCTTCACCCTGTGCATTTAAAATACTGTTTATTTGTTTTATTTACATTTAATGTAGTAAGAAATAATCAGTGAACTAACAAAACCTAATTCAGCTACAGTTATAGATAATTTATTAATATTTAGGTCTTAGATATGAATTTGTATTGGCTTCTTTTCCCTTGTTTACTGCACAGCATTTTTAACTCTTGGTTTGACAAAACAAACAAGATGAAGATCTTTTGGGTCTAGGAGTTATGTATTGATATTGTTTATTCTGCATAGTCATTTAATAATAGATTATGATCATTAGAATTTGGAGATTTTTTAAAAATCCAATTGATAATTATATTAATCTATTTAGATTTATTGACAAAATACAAAAAATAAGTGCTTCTCAGTTCAGAGGCCTAATTGTTAAGAGTTTTCATAAAGGGGATTTCCGCTGTTTTGTTGATCAGTCTTTGAGACTCTGTTGATAGACGTTTCAATCCCATCTTCTGCCACCACTCATATTTACCCCACACACTCCTAAAGACCACTCAGACACATCAAACAATCAGGCTACCAATAGTCGGCTTCAGAGAAAGAAGAAAGGGGACATGCTGAAAGACATTGTCTCTGCCTGTATAATCAATTGACCTGATTGATAAAGTGTCAGGATTATATTGTGTGTGTGTTAAGTTTCCCATGGTGTGTGTGTGTGTGTGTGTGTGTGTTATCCGACCCGCTCTGCTCCTTCTCTGTCCATCAGCACTTACATCTGGAATGTTAATGAAAAACAAGAAGGGATTCCCAAAGAATTTACGTCTCTTTCCTCTTCTTTCCACTCACTCTGCGGTTTGAATTAATTATCTCACCCTATCCTGTTTGTCTTGGCATATCTGCATTTATAGACTGTTGTCTGAATGATTAGTTGTATCTCTCTGTTTTCCATTGTAGTTAAGTCGCTAGTGTTTCCGAAGATACAAAACGTGTCAGCACTGTGGAGGAAATGTCTGAAACATTAAAACATGTAAACATTTAGGAGATTTCCTTTTCTGTTTCCCACAAGCCGTGGGATTGAGTACTTGTGATATTGACTTTGTAGAGTGACATAATATTACCAGCTTTTAGCACCACAGTGGAAACATGAACAGGAAACTGAGACAGTTGCTGTGATCACTACTTGCAGACCCACAAATACACATAATAAGAACTGTATACGTATCCCCAGAGTGATGGCATTAACGGAAGCCACGATGTGGAGGGGTTACAGTGGAGCTGCTATCTTCTGATTTGGTGCTGGCGATGTCTGTTAACTGCCACTTACAGAGGAAGTCTGGCTAAACTGTCACCAGCCTTCTTGCGGTTGCTCCTCAGTGAGACCGTAAGGTAGGCCGGGGATGGAAGGGGGGGGGGGGGCATCAAGAGTCGCAATGACAGTAAGCATCACAATCATGTTAAATCCCACGTCGTCTCTCAGGATCGCTGCATATTTTCACCACCTATATCCTAGAGTGTGTCTGCATGCGCGCGAGTGTAAAAGTGTATGTACACCTGTCTGCTCGTACGTGCAGAGGTGTCGGGGTGCAGGGCGTGCGTGTGAGGTGTAAATGCGCTGGCACCCAGTCGCCACCTCAGGGGTGCGAGAGTAGAATGGCAGCACGTGTGTGTTAGCAAGGGTGTAAATTGAGCTGTGATGGTCCAAGCGGGAGGATATGATTGGATGAAACGATGAGACCTTGTACGCTTCAGCACAAAGCACTTAGAAGCACTCAGCTCTAAACTGCAGCTGAATTCCTGTCCTGCCCCATTTTTTATCTCTCCTCCGTCACTCTCTTTTGTGTTTGTGGATCTCCAAGCTTTCATCTCGGCCTTTGAAATGCAATGCTCCCTTTTTCTCAATCGCACGCACGCACACACTGTTTCTGTGTTTATGTCCCAGTAACTCATATGTTTGTTTCTTTTCTGTCTTCCTCTTTACACCTTGGCTGTAATCTTCCTCAGAACACTTGTGTATATGGTCCAGTATGTCACCATATTTAGGTTTTCCTCTTGTCATATTTTGAATTATGCGTTTATGGTGCATTGAGCAGCTTCACTCATCACTTACCTTATTTCTGTCCTCCGTGTTCAGAAACACAAGGAGCGGGACAGACACAAACCGAAACACAAGAAGACCCCCATGGATATGTCACCCTCCCTCGTCCTTCCCAACATTATGGTCACAGACAAGGTGAGCGCACTCCTGCAAAGCTCATTACTTAGTTGGAGTTGAATCGTTACTAGTTTAGTTAAATATTACAGCATGGGTGCCTGGTTGACTTGATTTATTTTGTTGCTCTCCCTCTGTATCGCTCAGGCAATCCTGTCCTCCCTTTCTCACCAGGCGTTGTTTTGATAATTTTCTTTGCGTTCCGGTGCTTCTCACGGTCGTGTTCCTCCCTTTCTTTCCCATCATAACTTTTTCATCATTATCATTCCACCCCTTCTTATTTTCCTCCTCCAGACATACAACAGCAGCAGCTCAGGGGGGGTCGTCACGTCTCTGCCTGCAACCTCCCAGAAGCGATTGGATGATGGCACTGCTCGTTTCACCAATGCTAATTTTCAGGAAGTGTCTTCCACTCACTCTGGTGGCAGTTCCAAAGATAGCTTGGCCGCAGACACTGGAAAAGCTGCATCGGAGGTGAAGAATAAGAAGAACAGTGGCGCAAGTCATGCGGTGGGACAAAGGGGCGGCCGCAAGTCTCTTACCTCCTCAGGGAAACCACTCCCCTCCTCTGTGGTCACCATGGCAACCTCGTCCACATCTGCCTCAGCTTCCACTGGGCCTTTCCATCAAGGTAAGTTGATGACCACAAATGGTCCCGTGTGTTCATTTTCCCACAACTGGGAATTAATGTGCAGTTTGAGAAATGGGAACGCAGTAACAAATGATCTGGGGTTACCACCCGCCTTTTAAACGATCTGCAAATACAGCACAATTCAAATTAGAGCATTATCTTTAAACCCCAAAGAGTGGTGCGTGAGTCATGTGTGTGTTGTGTCAGAGGCCAAATGCACGACTTTAGTAAGTGGCCGAGATAACGGTTTCAACTCGACTGGTCTCTGGCTCCTGCAATCTGGGGCCCTGTCTGTGTAACAACAAGCACACGGAAGAAAAAAGAAAAGTCTGGTGAGGTCAGGGCCTGAAAAGCGTCGGCAATCACACTAAGCTCCTGTGTGTTGTGCTATCAGAACCTTGAAGCCCGCGTGTGCGGGGGGGTCGGTGTCGCAGATAATAGTGTCTTAGTATCCATTTATTTGGTGCTTTTAGGGCAGTTTGTCTGTTACATGGGAAGAGCACGCAATGAGGAAGAGCAGATAAAATGTTGGTTATTTTGTCTCTGCTGCTCCTGTGATGAGGGCAATTGTATTAAAACTTTCCACAGCAATAATACTCCTGTGTCTTTTCCTATTAGGCTTTTTTTTTTTACCTCTTAAATTTTTTTTACCATCTACCCTTTTCTCTCTTTCACTGATGCCTTATCCACCTGTTTTTCTTTCTCCCAGGCCTCCTGTTGACCAGTGCCAGCAAGACACCCTCCGCTCCTTCCTCTTCAGACTTCCTAAGTTTCTCAGACTCATCGTTGCGTCCTGGTGGTGGGACAACTTTCTCATCTCCGCCATCTTTCAGCAGCTGCCTCATGAAGCCGAGCTCAGAGGGAGGAGCTTCAGAGGGAACTTCAACACTCTTTGGTTCTCTTATGTCCGCTACTACGGCATCTGCAGGTGTCAGATATTTATGTATATATGTTTATGTGTTATTGTGGAAACATGTTGATGCCTCCAGTGAAGTCAGAGTAAGTCAGGTGTTGGAATAGTTAATACTTCTCTGGGTTCAGTTTGATTAGTAAGTAAGTCAGCTTTTTTTCTTTTTTAAATTGATAGTGACTAATAGGCCAGCTGAGCGGCTGTGCAGAGTGTTGTAGAATAGCATAGGTAGGTGAGTAGACCATGGGCTGGTCAGAGCAGAATAGATTTCTCATTGTGCTCACTTGAATTGCCTGTTGCTTTAAATGTGTTTTTCATGTCATGAAAAAAGTAAAATAAAAATTACAGGTAATAATATATTATGCCAGGATTCTTTTGAGCCTGTCCGTCAGATTGACAGACAACGAGAGAGCTGAACACAATCTCTGCCCACATACTCTACGATGGCACCTCTGCCCCGTTTTTCCACATGTGAGAATGTGACGCGGACAATCTTCCTCTGTGTTGAACATGTGTGAAAGCACACCTGCACAGCATCCAACCAAATTCTCCTGACATTGTCTGGGGTTTGTATGTGAAAACATATTTTCATAGCCTGTGGAAACAACTGGATGTTCTTCAAAAAAAATTAATTAATTGATGTTGAATACAAACCCTGGGCTGAAAACTGCAAGAGTGCAGTCTCTGAAATATTTAAGTGACTACTAGTTAAGGTTTATTTAGTTAATTTAAGAAGATGTATTTTATTCATAAATGTACTAAAGATGTCTTTGGTTTCATCTTCTGAAGTGGGATTGTTTCTGTTCCTACTCCTTCCTTTGGTGTATATATATATCTCTTTGTGTTTTTCACTAGCATTTATAGATGACAAAGTTCATCAGTTAATTAAGAAAATAATCAGAGATGGACTCCAGAGCAACAATCAGACAGTTTTACACTAAAATATTCACTTGTGCTTTGTTATCATTACAGTGGGCGGGAAATTGTATGAGAACTCGCACAGTCACACGGCTAGTGAGATGACGAGCCTCGGCGGGTCTGCTGGGTTCAAACGGGCACAGCCTTCCGGCTCAGGACCAGGGATCGCTGGAGCAGCGGCAGGAGGAGGGGACGAGGGAGTGAAGAAGAAAAAGAAGGGCAACTGGCGAAACAGATTTGGACCTTGCTTCACTACAGATGTGAAGCCTTCAGAACCAGCTCCCTCCCTGACTCTGCCCACCTCCTCCACAGTCAGCACATCCTCCTCCACCGCCTCTTCCTCCATCTCTTCATCCTCAACACTCTCAGGCCGACCAGGTTTAGTGTCCAGCAGTGGAATAGGAGTAGGTGTGGGAGTAGGAGAGAGGGTCCTGGGAGTCCTGGGTGTCGGTCCTGGGATCCAGAAGTCCCCGGCACTCCTCAGGAATGGGAGTCTGCAAAGCAACAGCAGTTCTGCAACCACTGTGCCAGGTGAGGGAAGGCTCAGATCTCTCTCATGATGCGATATTGTCTGGGGTGTCTGCCAGTGTCACCTGCAATTACAAAATTACATTTTTGTGTTTGTATTTTTAGATTTCGTTTAGTTCTATTTTACTCTTTGACACATTTACCAGTTTGCTCTAATCAAAAGATAATTTTAAAAGAGAACATTTAGTGAAGTTTAGACTGAGGAGGAACACTGTAATCGGACTTTAGTAAAGATTTTAGTTGATATTAAATTTAGGTATTGGATTAAAAATAAAAAAACATTTAGAGAACAATTAAGAGAGAGCTGACCACTGCCCAACAAATTTACTCTAAAGTCCTAAACCTTAAGTAATATATGTGCAGTTTATTAATCAGTTGATGGACTACATTTAGAGCACAGACTCATTCTGTCAACAAGATGGATGTTTGTCCATTACGTTTTGTGTGCTTTAACATAAATAGCTTGTTTAATACAAAGTGTTGGCTGGCTTCTCACTTTTCACTGAGGACTAACCTCCATCTGCAAACAATGTAACTGGATAAAAAAAACACTATTCAGTATCTTAACACTATATTACCTCACTTTCTGTTTTTCTGCTGCTGCTGCAGCCGCAACACAGTAGTTGGGTCCAGGCAGACGAGGTTGGCGGTGGTGTTCATTGGTGTGTTGCTGCTTTGGGTCACTGGGAAGATTATTCTGGCATGCAACGCAAGAAATGTGCTGCACAACTGTGCAGTGAAGCAACATTTGGATTATATTATCAGCGAGAGAAGTTTTTACTTTTAAACTCCCCCTTTTTAATCACCTTTCAGCTCTATTTTTAGATTAGCTTCGTCCCATCATTGCAATTATTACGCAAAAAAGCCAGAAATTGGGGAAATGACTGGTTTAATTCAGTATTTTATGAGCTAATTAGGACCTGTTAGACAAACAGGTTGTTTCTCATTGTGCATAGTGTTGTCAGAAGGATTAAAAGGGAAGTGGTATTGTGTCGTTGTCGCTACAGTCTTTGTTCTTCACAGACAGTTCCTTATTTGCGTTTGGTTAAAAACTAAATGCTGCGAAATGAAGCCGAAGATGTTTATGGATTACTACAGTGCAGCAAAGTATGAAGATTGCCAGTTACAAATGGCAAAGATTTGACACACCTTTGGATTGTAATTGGCTCTGTGTGTAAATCAAAGTGTGGTTCTATGTTATTTGCTCACACACGTGGAAATGGTTTGTAATTTTTCTCCCCCCATCGTATTCTGTTGCTTGGTAACTGTCTTTATGCTTCGGAGTTCCCCTCTGTCGATCGAAATGGCTCGGTACAACCCACACATCCCACATCTCCCATTTCCTTCAGAATTACCACCCTTTTGTTTCTCCCTCCTGCCTCAGCTGCTCTCTCACCTGCATTCTGCTCATTCCTTAAACCTTTACCTCACCTGTTGTTACTTTATGCAGGTTTGTTTGTGTGCCCATGTTTCTGTGCGCACACAGACAAAAGAGTATACTAACACAGTATGTGATGAGGATGAAACGTGCACGTACTTATTTTAATCCTGTATAAATTAAGCAAATTAGAATCATCAGTATATGCAGTCTGTCAAATAACCAGTTTTCATATAAGATTATAGCGTAAAACCTTTGTGTCTTTGTCTGACTCAAACTAATTTTGATTTGTGACGTACTAAGAATTACTAGCCCTATATTACATATTCATATTTGAATTTATTTTTAAATGACGAAATTGGATTAAGGGCATCTTCTTAAATTTGTTATTAAGCTTTCAAATACCTACCACATTTATAGAATACAATAAATCTGTCTTTGACTAGGTTTTTACTCTTTATTAGCTGTTCCTAAAGTACAAAAATGAAGTGGCTGATAATTAGAAAAGTAATAATACATTGTGATTGCTTGATATGGTATGATGGTCTTGAAACAAGAACCAATAAAAAATGTGATGAACTCTCTGTTTGCATAGACAGTCAGGTGCAGAGATTGTTTTATTGTGGCGTTATAGGTTTGTGTCAGCCACCTAATAAATGTATTATTACCCTTAATAATACAAAAGGGGTTAAATCTCGGTCAGATTCCTTCTAAATATATTGCATTTTTATCAGTTTTATGCTGCTAAAAGAAACCACTTTACATGTTATTAAAGTAAAGTGCTGCAGTTGTTTTTAGGTTTTTTTTTCTTTGCTGTGCTCCAAATTACAATGTTTACTGTACGGTCACATAAATAAAACTAAGCTAGTTGCTTAGAGTACAGGCATGTTGCATCTATTTATAAATTTATAAATATTGATCCAGATACATTTTAAAGAAAACAAATATATATATATTTATGTTGTTTTTTTGGTTGTTCTTGTAGCTGTGGCTTTTATGATCATGGCTGGTAAAAGGAGATAGGTGAAAGCAATGGTGGTTATAAATGGCTGGGCATTCTCTTATATATGTATGTGTGTGTGTGTGTGTGTGTGTGTGTGTGTGTGTGTGTTTAAGGGGGAGAGAATCATGTGTTCTTTGTACTGTAAATATTTAGCTCAGGGTTAATGCAGGGCAGTAATGGGGAGGATCTTGGAGGTTTATGCCCCTTCCATCCTGTCCACTGACTCCAATGTGCTGATGGATAGATAGTTAGTCTGATAGATGTGTGTTGATGGGTGGGGAGACGGGGGTTAGATTTTGGCTGGGTTAATGTTTGATGGCAGGGGGTTTGCTGATGGGGGAGGAAAGCTGGTGGATGGACATGAATTTATTTACTTTCTCAATCATAGAAAAATTGAGAAAAGTGTCGGATTATTAAAGAAGATGTTTACATTTGTTATGTTTATTTGCTTATTATTATTCAGTGTCTTAGCTTTTAGCTTTTTTAAAGTAAATATTGTTTTGCAATGATTATTAAGTCTTACTTCAAAAAACGTATTTAAGTGAAGTTGTAAAAAATAAGAACATTGAGCGAGCAGGGTTTCATTTAAATACCAAATTAGGCTTTTTGGAATAATGGAACCTGCATTTGCAAGTTATTTGTTGTCCACTTTACTGCGCTACTACAGTACATGTATACATTTGAAGAAATCTGGAAATAATTTTTACATTTAATA
This sequence comes from Microctenopoma stevenorrisi, assembly GCA_032270685.1. NCBI lineage: Eukaryota > Metazoa > Chordata > Actinopteri > Anabantiformes > Anabantidae > Microctenopoma > Microctenopoma stevenorrisi. The sequence continues at coordinate 18,992,327 of JAUMTR010000012.1, forward strand.
ATATAAATATTACATTGTTGTTCATTTAGTCAGATGAAGTTATTTATTAATTTGTTGAAATTATGTTTCTCTAAGCAACTACAATCCAGTTTAGCCTGTGTTTAGGTTGTAGCGTGTTGGCGGTTGTTGATAAAAATATAGTAAATTTAAACAGAGGAAAACAACTTGACGATTAAACCTGGAAAACTAGAAAGTGTCAAAGGGTATAAATGTTGAGCAGTTCAGTCATGGCTTTGGTTCCAGTTCTGCTCATAATTGCTGAAACCGTTTCTGTCCAACTGTTGACTCGGCAAGTGACTTGGCTTTATCAGTCTATTGCAAACACACTGTAGTTTTGTGATATACAAATACAGAAAAACAACATACAGTACATACAGATATGGACCAACACACACACACGCACAAACGGTTGCATGTACTTCCTGTGAAGTAGTTTAGTACTACTGTATATCTGCAATGACGAATGTTTTCTTTCTGTTGTGTTACTAGTGTTCGTCTCCACATTCCAGCTTTAAACCTGCAGTGTCTGCAGAATAGCGAGTTGAGTCACAACACTGATTTCAACTGTTAAATGACAAAGTGTGATACCATCCACTTGATTTTCAGAGTGGACTTTAACCACCCTGAACACACGATACATGGAATTCCAGCTTAAACCAATCAAGGCAGTTAGTTTTGGGAGCTCACAGACGTACTGAGCAGCAACAAAAGGAACGAGAAGGTTGGGCGATGGAGGCAGTTGTGCTTCAGGGGCTTAACGTTATTGATCACATGGATAGTTTATATGTTTTACAAGCTCAGGCTTGTGTGTTAGAGGTGTGTGGGTGCATGCATAAGTGTTTTAGAAATGTTTTTTTTTTTGTGATCACGGCGGGACTTTGGAAAAAGGATTTAGAGGGAATTTTAATTATTAAATAATCATCAGTTTACTTAAATAATGTAATTGAAAATTGATTGCTGAGGAATTCAGCAGCTATCAAAAGTTACGTTAACATTGTAGTTAATGTGGCTTTACGTGTTTTTCAGTTTACTAAGGGTTTTATTTATTTAAGGTAAAAATGCTTTTTGGTTTTTGGTAAAATCACCACATTTGTTAGTGAATGATTTTCATTTGAAAGTATATTTATTTCAATTAGTTATATAAATGAATTTAAACTTTAAATTACAAAGAAACATACAAGCAACTTACAAATTTGTGTACATTTTTGGCATATATATCATATATATTACATTTTTTTACAATTTCTTGTTTGTGTTAAAAAAATGGTTTAGGTTGTGTAAGATATTTCATTTCTACAATTCATATAGAGTGCACACAGACTAATTCAAAAATTTGATTCTGTTTGGGGGCTTTTTAATTAACCTTTATATTATCATAGTGTAACCTCAATATGAATTAAAATGATTTTCTCCTGGTGCTCACGCTCTTTTGGTACCATCTCTTTGTGATTTTCTTCTATTTCATCAGCCGCTTCAGCTCAATTCTGATAAACTGTTGGTTTGGCCTCTAATCCAGCTGCAAAAAATCTTGCTGGAGCACATGCCCTCTGAGCCTTGGCAGCTTTTCTTTGGGTATCAATTTTTCTGGTGCATATTACAAAGCGTTATAAATAGTATGTAGGTCCGTGTAGTGTTAGTATCTCTCTCTCTCTCGCTCTCCCTCTCTCTCTCCCTCCACCCCTCCTGGCACAAAGATCTCTTGTTCCCCCAGTGAATGTGTGCTGCCCTGAGCCATTCAAGCTTTTGTGGGGCTGAGAGGCCCCCCTCCCTCCCTTCCAATGCTGGGGTCAAAGGGGGGCAGGGGCAGGGCTTATCCCTGGTTAGTGGGCAGGCACAGTGGTGTGTGAGGAGAGAGAGAGAGAGAGAGAGAGAGAGAGAGATAAGGTAGTAGAGGATTCATATGGGTGGGTGAATATGGAGCAATATGTTTTCATTGGTGATTTATAACTTGCTTGAACTGTGTAGAATATTTTTTTATAAATTAAAAAATTAATTGCGTGCTTGCCTGTTTGTTCCTTTACATTTAAATCAGAGTTAAAATGTCTTTTTGTGAGCAGGAATAAACCATGATTTCTGATGGAGGCAGACGTACTTAACCTAACTATACATTACACATCACACAATTACATTTAAGTCACCAGATCGGAAGCTTGTTGAAAATCTTTTTTTAAGCTGTAAATAGAAAGTTGTAAGAAGAGCAAATGTGACAAGAATCTGCTGAATTTGTCTCTGTAGGAAAAGTAGTACCACATTGTGACAGTGAGTCAGCGTGAACAGTAGCACCATCCTGAAACTGAAGCAGCTAAATGGAGTTAATAATATAGTGGATGTCTCTTATCTCTGATTTCATCACAGGTGTTTTCTCTGGCTCCGATGGGTCAACGTCTGGGACAGGAGCTGTTGCCGTGGGTGGAGCCGTCTCCGAGTTGTCACAGCAACAGCAGCCTACACCCTCCCTAGCCTCTCCCTCTCCATTCACTGCCACTGCACCGCTAACCAGCACAGCGTCCACGCACGTGAGTCCAAACACACAACCTGTGCAAAAAAGTCTCGGTGCCCTCCACACTCTCAAATGCTTATTAAACATACTCGATCTCTCACTTTCACACGCACGCTCACTCTCTTCATTCAGCGTCCTCTACATCTGTCAATTCATCCGCATCTCTCACATCTTTCAGCTCAAGTGCAAATAAACGGTGGGAACACAAATAAACCAAAGCACACTAATTAAACATTTTCCGCACTGAATCTCTCAGCACTATTATTAATCCACTGCACTTTAATTATGTGTGATATGTGTGTGTTCTGACCTTGTGTACGTGGTGTTTTCTCAGCAAGTTACTCTCAAGCTGATTTTTGAGTCTCTGGTTTATTCAGTGAAGTAGCTGCTGCACAATCCAAGAAGTACTGACTTCTTCTGTATTGTAATAAAAAGTTTTACTACAATAAACAGATGTTCTCAATGAACATTTTTCGATAGAAATTATTTATTTTAGATAAATAAAAATTTGGGGGATTTAAATTTTAAACTCATTGAACAAGCTGTGATATACGCCACTTTAGTAGTAAGTAATATAAATATTATGCATTTCTACTAAGTGTGTTTACTTAGTTTACTAAGTTTCCTTTAAAAGTGAGGGCACCGTCTCTAACCCTCAATTCCCGCTAATAATCAGTCCCCCAAAAAGAGGGAGGGAAAAAACTCCTTTTAAATCACTGACCCCAGACCCCCACGCCCCCCAAAAAATGACCACGCTCTGTCTCTGTCCACCCAAGTTTTTTTTCTCCCGTGTCCACTTACCATCTCTTTTTTTCTCACACACACACTTTATCTCACCCTCGACCTTCCTTCTCTCTGTCCCCATCCATTTCTCTTTTTCCTCCCTCCGTTGTTCTGTGATGTAATGACATCTGACAAGCACCACAGTAGGGATGGAGGGATGGAGGGGTCGTGGCGAGTGTGTGTTTTTGTGTGTGTGTGTGTGTACAAAGTTTGCATTCATTTCTTGAATTTGCTGCCCTGGCCTTTATCATGCCCTGCTCCTCTCTCCATGTTTCAAAGGACAGGAGGCCCAGGCAAGCACTGGATATCACGCCTGTTTGCAGCATGTGTAGAGGAGTGTGTGTGTGTGTGTGTGCGTGTGTTTTTCTGTAACTGAAACTGGTAAAATGAGAAGCTGGATGAGCGAGATTTTAGTTGAGAAATACGTGTGTTGTCCTTCACCTTATCTAGATCAGTAAAAAAGTGTTTTATTTTGTAATGTGTTTGTGTGCATGCCTATGGGCATCTGATAGACGTACACTCTCCGAATCAAGTTTGCAGAAATTATGCAACCACAGAAAGATGCCAACGACAGACTTCCCTCTGTGTGTGTGTGTGTGTGTGTGTGTGTGTGTGTGTCTGTGTCTGTGTCTGTGGGAAACGCAGACTATTTTCTATTTTCAGTTCACTAGCAGACTCTTAGCCTACTGTTATTGGCCATTAGCCCAGGCCAGAGAAAGCTGCTGCAGAAGAGAGTTTGAATAAAAAATGAATGTAAATTAAAAATGAATGTTGATGGGGAAAGAAGGCAGGATTGAGGAGGAACAAGCAGAGGGAGAGATAAAAATTGACTGAGGGAACAGCTTCCTTATTTGAATTTACCTTTCAACGCGGATGGAAATTTCCAGGGTGTTTTTCCAGATTTGATTATTTTAGCCATGCCACTTCCATGAATTTGAAATAAGACACTTATTTTTTTTTTCTTTCTTTCCACCAGGGTTCTTGCAACCCTAAAGAAAGATAAAAACAATAAATTAGGCAAAGCTTCACGAATGTTGAAGCCTTGTTTTTTCTTTTCTCTTCGCCAAGAAGACTGATTTAATTGTTTGATAACTTTAAAAATATATTCTGAATATCTTTGGTGTCACGTGCTTTGGTTATAGCTTTTTTGTTTCGTTCTTTCCCCCCACAACAGTCTGCCAACAGTCAACTGATTTCCCTTCTTGATGCTCCACCCTCTCTGTCCTCCCTCAAACCCAACACCACCCTTTGCTCTCCCATCCTTCTTTGGGAAATACCTTAATTGGATTAACCTCCATGGATCTGGTTTTGAGTCCAATGCATCAGAAACATCGTGCCTTTGCTCCCAGTGCGTGTACACGGAACAGAAGAACGAGCTGTGGATTCATAATATACCATTTTTTGACCACATGATACGCTTCACTTCTGTGTGAAGTACCCACCAAAGAAACGATATGTGATTTAAACATTGCTTTGCTGCAGTTACTGGAGTTATTTTTCCTTAATTGAATAGTCGTCAAGGATTTTATAAAATGTAATCATTTTAATAATAATACATTTTACGTTAAATACAACAATTGTTGGTCTTTAATTGAGGACAAAATATTTAAAATATTTAGGTTATTCTCTCAGTTTATCAGTAATAGTGTAGTTTGTGTTTACACAACACAGAAATTTATTTTTCAGAAAACAAAAATGCAAAACACAAATGTACTAAACGTACAATGCTTTCAGATGCAGTGTGAAAATTGATCATAAGTAAAATGTCTGGCAGTTACGCAGTAAAGGGTAATGATCCCAGTGTGGGACAGACCTTTCTTGCATATCCTGAGTGAGTCTGACTTATTCACTTCTTTGTCTGTGCCTCTGTCTTTAGGTGAGCGGTTTGCCAGGGTCCATCTTTAACCTGGCTCCCTCCCACATGTTTGGCAACAGGTTGAATCCCAACTCGGCAATGGCCGCACTCATCGCTCAGTCCGAGGCCTCACCAGCAGGTATGTGAATGTCTCTTTGTATGCACGTGACAAAACTATGTGTGCGTTAGAGTGAGAAAGAGACGGAGATAATGGATAGGTCACGCCCCCTTGGTCTCACCAGGAGGTCAAAGGTCAACACTTGTGATATGTTCAAGCTCCTCCCACTCAGCTTCATTTGCGTGCCTGGATAACCCCCCTCTCTTTTGTTTTTTCACCATACCACTATAATTTCTCCAAGGGGACTAATAAAGTATATTATTAGTTTTCTCTCCATCACACAAAATATTATAAATATATATAAACTTATCTTCCCGGAGCTGTGTCCAGTGTTGGGTGTAAAAAAGAGCAGATCAGGCTGCAGTTGTGTCTTTCTTCTGAAGTAGAAAAGAAATGGTTTGTCTGTCAGATGCAAGAGAGCTCATAGTGGAGGTAAGAGATGGCTCTGTTAATCAGAGTAAGCACTTCCTGAAAAGAAGAGATGAGCAGAAAGTAAAATGGAGGAAGAGGAAGGTATGTTCTTCCTATTACTGGTTCAGTAGTCGACACCCAGTTTCCGTTTGACCTGCAGGTCAGCTCAGTTAAGGCCAGTGCATGGCGACTGCTCACCCCCGGACAGACGCGCTACTATTCATACCACCGTCGGGGTTTGCGACTCAGACACATTCCACCCATGCATGGTAGAAAACATGGTGACCTCCTCACAGCAAGAAGAAAAGCTTTCCTGCTCTGGCTGAACCACGTGAACAAGTAAAAAATATGCATAGATCCTCAAAAAGACTGGGATCAAGGATGAGCTCTAATTTTATACTACACACACACACACGTCTGCACAGGACCTGCACAGACCTAAGCTAATGTTCGTCAAAAGCATGCACTGTCCTTAATCGGGTAGAATGACAGGGCCACAGGATTATTTGTGGGTGTGTGTGTGTGTGTGTGTGTGCATGCGTGTGCGCTTGCAAGTGCAGGTGTACGTGTATATACAAGCAAGCTTTGTTTAGGCTGTGAGGGAAACGTAGCTGCTATTGGAAACAGATTGTTACCCCTATAGCAACTTGTTTGATTTGGCAAATTTAGGGATTTATTCCTTACTTTATGTTGCAAGGTGCTTTATTCCCTAATTAACTAAAACGTTATTATGTTTTGTTAATCTTCTGGTTCTTCATAAGAAATTTGTAAAATATTGAAACTGGAAACCAGAAATGTTTTGCTTAAAAATCTGAACTTAAACTTGAATTGCTTCACCTCTAATTGAGTGTGATTTGTTTTTTGTTTTTTTTGCAGGAAAGTCATGCACACTGTCATGTACAGCACGTGTCTACGGCTACACAAGTATAGAATTCTGTTTGAGGACCTGTAAAGGTCATGTGAGCGCAAACATACAAGGTGTGCATGTGTTTGTATGCATGTTCCCTGTTTACTTTGGAAGCCGCTTCTCTTTGGTTTGGAGTGTCTAGAGGGAGGTACCAGGACAGAACGGGTTATGAGAGAAAAAGGCGGTGAGGGAAGGACCAGAGTGGTGACCTGGTGGGGTAAAAGCTGGGATTCACTGTCTTAAGTAGAGGGGAGTTTGTGTGAGTGTTTAAATGCAAACGTGTGTGTGTGTGCGCATGTGTGATTCATTACTCACTGAGGAAAATGAAAAGAAGTGTCTGGCTAGAGGCCCAGAGGGACAAGGTAGAGAGACCCTCACAGAAGGTGGAGAGAGAGAAACACACATGCAGTTTGAATGAAAGCGTGCGCGTGTGTGTGTGTGTGTGTGTGTGTGTGAGAGAGAGATACAAAGGAAGAGAGAGAGACAGTTTTGTAGGTTGCAGAGGTGCATGTGTCACCGAGCGTCCACCCTACACAGCCTAATTTCTCTTTGAATGTGTCCTTCATCCACACTGGCAACTTAAAAGTGGTTAAATCTGAAAACATCAACAGGTTAAACCCCCATCCTAGTGTTTAATATGTGAAAAAAAAGAATAACTGCCAAGGCAACTAATATGTTTCTCTGTGCTATGTGAACAAATAAATGTGCTTTCAACTTTAGCCGGCTTAAAGTGGACGTGTTCTCAGATGTCCGATTGATTTTCTGTGAATGTTTGTGTGTGCACAGATCAGGAGGTGGGAGACGGCAGCAGCAGTATCGGTGCTCAGGGCTTTTCCATAAGAGCTTCTCCCAAGACCACCCCGCGGTGAGTGCACACACACACACACACACAGAGATGCCCCCCATCCAATCCTCCTCATTTTTACATTCCTCGCTGGCCCCCCTCCTTCACCCATCCCCCTCTCGGCTTTTCCCTCCGCTGGCCTCTCGTTTCCTCTCTCTTCCTATCACTCCTCTCTCTCACACACATACACACACACACACACACTCTCCCTTTCACTCTTACCCCTACAGGCAAATCTCGTTCTCTCAGCCAACGATAACTTGTGTTTTTGAAGGTTGTAACCATCCTTCAACTCCAGTTAGATCCCCCCCCCCATGCTTTAATAACACATGGACGCACAGTGTGGTTTCTTTCCGTATCTT
>JAUMTR010000012.1:19007928-19049353 GCA_032270685.1 Microctenopoma stevenorrisi
ACACACACACACACACACACACACACACACACACACACACACACACACACACACACACACACACACACACAGTGCAGGGCTGCTGTGTCCATCATCGATCACACTCCCCCTAGAAGCCCTCCCTGGGGGTGGGAGGGCTTACCAGCTGATGGAGGACCCCTGTTTGCTGCCCAACCAGGTGCCTGATCACAAAGTCAAAACATTACTAAGCCTAGTGTTGAAGAAGATGAGACGCCTCTCCCTCTCTCTCTCTCTCTCACACACACACACACACACACACACACACACACAGCAGATAACAGGCCAGCAGGAGGGTTAAGCCCTAGATGATTAGACAAATGTAGGGCAGATATCTGTGGCTTGAGAGGCAAGTTGAGCTGCTGTCACTAAAGAAAGCAGCACACATACATGACACCCACGGTAACGTTAAGATCCTGCTTTCTAGTATTTATTCTGGGGAGTTTTTTAAAATTGTTTTGCATTTTTCTAGTTCCTCCGACACCTCAGGCGTAGCAACAAAGCTGTAGAGGAAAAACTGCAATCAAGAAAGCTTGAAGCCGAAGCAAACCAGGTGGAAAAGAGAGTAGAGCTTGATTTGACTCTTGATTTTATTTGTTTTGTCCTGATTGCATCCATAAAACACGACAACACATCTTGAAATGATTTGGCTGTAGAAACTTTTTACAACCATACAGTTACAAAATTAACATTGGGTTAAACAACTTAAATTATGTGAAGTTTTCCAGAAATGAAAATGTTTAGTTTAACTTCTGTGAAAGACAGAACTGACATTTTGTGTCCTTTTGCACTAATTGCATAATTTGTTTTCCTGGATAAAATACTGGACACGTAGTTGTGAATGGCTGACAGTAAGGCTGAAAAAAAAAAACATGGTGAGGTTGGGTTGACCAGGTGACACAACTTAGAGATCAGGGTACCTCTACTTTATCACTAGCCAAAGTAAATGTGAAATATTTAAATTTTGTTAGAAAAATATGGAACATTTAACACAAATAAAATCTGACGGTTTAGAAACGCATTATTCTTTATGTTCATTTTCCACATACTCACAGGGTTCATTGCCATCAACTTTTCCATCCTGCAGCACGGCTCAGATGTTACACTCCTTATGAGCAGAAATAAAAGTAAAACCATAAAACAAGTTACCCAGATGCCATGAATAATTCCTGCATATGTTTGGTAATTCAGTGAAATTATTTAATTATACCTCAGCCTCAAAGAGAGAGCGCAAAGAGCAATAAAGCTAAAACAAGCTCTGGTGTAATAAACCATTATCAGGAGAACGTAGCCGCTGGTGTGTACAGTAATGCAGTGTAAATCATCACAGAGTGGCTGCCATTAGGAGGCTTATACTGGCCTGCAGTCAGCTGCCAGGGGCCCTGATCTGGTGCTGAGTGGAACCAGATCCGGCAAACAGAGGTGTTTAGGACCGGAGCAGGAGAAAGGGTGTAAGGAGAATGCAGGGTGAACAGCTGAGGAGATTCCCAGGGTAGTGCGTGTGCATGCACCCCCCCTACAGGTCTCCCTCCTGTAGGATAAGGGTGGAAAGGAGAAGCAGCAGGATTTGGCCTCATCCCTCTTCATTCTCAGACAGCTCATATTCTTCTGCTAAGTGACACTCCTCTGTCACCCCCTGACACACACACAAACACACTCTCACGTGCATACAGACCTACACGTCCTTCCCAGCACACTCTTTTTCTCTCAGCCGAACAACCCCTGACAGAGCTGAAGCCTGAGGCTTCATAACAACACAGCAGAATTCAGTCACAGTCACTCGGTGTATGTGGGTGAACGTAAAATAAGTCAGCAGCTGTTTATTATATAAATTATATAATATAGGGTTCTCCCTATATTATATAATTTATATATATATATATATAAATAACAATTTATACTTCACTTGAGATCATTCAAATTAAAGTATTTTAAAACATATTAGGACACACCAAGGAACCTGCTGGCGGAGATCAACAGCACAGAAACAATTTTTAATAAATATAAAATTGTTAAAAACTGAATAAGATACACAGAAGTCTGAAATAAAATCTACAATTGTAATATATATTTCATTAACTTGTATTGGTGCATTGTAGGGGCTGCTGTGCTTTTTGAGAACAGTGTCAGAATCTAACGGTTCCTTCATCGGGGCGAGCAGCAGCGCGCTCCCGGGAATCAGCGGCTCCTGCTCGGTTCTCCGGCCGCGCCGAGTGAAGCGCTGCTCGGGAGGCGAGTCGTCCGCGCCGCGCTGCGTGCTGTTCCCACCGCCCGCGAGAAGCAGGGCGCTTCGAAAACGACGATCAAGCGGAGTGTGCGCACTAATGAGCACATTAATTCCGCAGTAAAAAGGGAGGCGATGTGCATAAGTGGTTTTCTGTTGCCTGCTTTTCCCCTTTGAAAGGGGGAAATGCAGCTCTGCGGCTCTGCGGCGCTGCAGCTGAGCCCGCGTGAGCCGCGTCTGCTGCAGCTCTGCGGCTCTCATGACTCCTTCAGGCTCACTTTGTTTCGGCGAGACGAGATTTTTTTAGAAAAGCAGAAAACGCGGTGAAATGTCAAAATAAGCCACTAAAGCATTTTCAACCACTTTCCCAAATTATTGGGAATCACATGTTCATTCACTGAATCGTTCGTTCACGTGCTGAGGTGTTTTCCTCGTGAACACGTCATTTGCATATAGAATAATATTATTTTACGGTCTATTGAGAAGGTTTAGGATAATTAGTAACTTAAAAGTATAAACTCTATGTTAAATAATATTTATTATATTACTATTATATTATTATATATTATAACTACCTGTTGTTTTGTGAAGCATGACTGCAGCAGTAGAGAAACCACATGACCAACACAGAAATGCACTAAATTCTGTATAAATTCAGTTAAACGCGTTTAGAAACCTGTTTTTCTTTATGTTTATTTGCCTTCTATATGTCATGTTGCTTTAAAGCAGGATTAGTCTTTTTAACTAGAATAGTGTGGTGAAAATGTGACTCAGTAAAGTACTCATGCGTTTGTTAATTGCTAACACACCACCAACTAACATGCTGGTTTTACATGGATTTTAAAAAATCCACAATTTTACTCTCAATTAAATAACAGCAGAAATTACACACAAACACATCATGCATTTTTCCTCAACATACTTCCATCCTACCTATGTTGTATTTACTACCAGTGAATGGGCTCTGGGTGAAGAATGAAACACCATCACTAGGACAGCTGGTGCTGGCAGAGATGAATATAATCTTGTGGGGTTATAATGAATGTGACGGGATATAGATCTGAGATTAGATCTGGTTTGATCATCAGGTAAAAATAGATCAGTCACTGGCAGATCATTACTGATAATTACTTTCATGTGGTACGTGAGAGGTGTACAGTGTATTATTAAAATATTCTAGTCCTGGTCACAGTGATGGAAGGTTAAGGAGATGTGTGTATGTGTCTGCGCTCATGGATAATAATTACATAAAAATGATAGAGTAGGACAGAGGTGTATTATTAATTATTCCCTCTTTTGTACTTGTTGTCAGGTGAGAAATTTGATTTTAGTATTCATCGAGCACAAAAAGCTTCCACGTGCATAAACTTCCTCTGATATTTCTCCACGTCCTTTTCTGATCAGCTAAACACAATGGAAAAGAAAAACCACAGAAAAGATTAGGATTTCACACACAGAAACACTTGGGGTCTGCCCTGTGCTGTATGACGACAAGTGCCTTGCTCAAGGACACTGCAGTGAATTACGAAGACTACATCTCTGTGGGGATTAGAAGCAAATTTGCAGATTTGAATCAGAGATGGAAGAGGAGTCGAACTGATGCTGCTGCTGCTGCTGCAATCACGCTAAATGAGTGAACAACAAGCATGTAAAGAGGGCTGGGATTTCTCCAATGGCACCAGCTGTTAAATGGTATGGACCCAGGCTGCATAATGGTACAGACCGATTGAGTGGGTGTGTGTGTGTGTGTGTGTGTGTGCTTGTGAGAGAGAGGGAGAGAGAGACCTCCCCCTCCCTTGTTCCTCCACCTATCAGCAAGCCTCATTTATTATGCAGACTGGAGACCCTTGGGCTGGAGGGGAAGGCTAGTGTGTGTATGTGTGTTTGTATTTTAGTCCATTTGATGTCCACAATAACTAGCACACATCCAGAAACACACACACACGCACACAACTGATTCAGTTTCTTTACTTGGAAATACTTGCTGTGTGGATGAGGGGCTGAGAGAGGTAGAGATTTGTGTATGCAAATAATGTGTAATTGTGTAATTGCACACAACCTGAAAACCTCACACAAAAGAACGAGTTTGTGTCTCTGCTGTTAACTGTCCCCGTTGTTTCCACGTGAAGAAAGAACACAAAAGGCCACTATGGTGGCAGGTAAGACAAGACATTTACCTTGGAGACAGTTGCATGTTGGTCTACTAAAAAACATCTGACCAGCAGAGGCGTGTTTATCATCACTAGAGAGGTGGACCACACCGGGCAACACAAACTCAGATTTTTCTAATGGGAGATTTGCACTTTAACTCTGGCGGAAGCTAAATCCAGTGTAGATTACCACGATTCTGTCGGGGGAACAAAGCTTGTGCTGAACTGAGTCCATTTAATTGTAGTGGTGAAAGAACATGTCCTGCAAAAATCTACTGTAAAAGGACCTATGAGAACTATGAGATCTTTTACTATACTAGAAAAGTTTATACATAGTGAGTTTGTTCACTACATTAATGTTACTGTTTCCTTACAAAATAAAGGTGCCCATAGATCAGGTGAGATAGATAAGACAGACAAACATAGGATTCTTAATAAAAAAGTGTTAATTTAAAATTAAACATAACAGGACATCTGTTATGTTTGAGTTTTTAGAAGGTTCACCGGGTAGACATTTACCTTCAAAGATTTTTTCATCCAGTATAAGTAAATATGCATGTGAAGTACTAAAAAGTAAAACATACACAGAACTGTAAGTTATTATTTGCACATGGTTGCAGTAATTGTAAAAATGTAATGATGGTTTATGTTGTGTAGTGATTAGTCATAGTGGTACAATTACTTTGGACCTGTACATCTTTACTTTTACTTAAATTGAATTTTAAATGCAGGATTTTTACTTATACAGCTGACTTGTGCCTTTTTCAGCTTAAACATTTAAAATGTCTCAAACATTAAGAATGCAAATCCAAAGAACTTGTTTGCTGGCAGACTCGGACTTTAACATCCCGTAACTCAACACGTGCATATCTGTTTATCACTGGCTGAACAGAAAACCCCCGTAGATCTATGTAGGGACACAGACAGGGCCCAGTAATCTGCCCTGACACACTATACATGTGTTTAAAATAACCAGAACATGTATTCATGTAACTTGAAAGTACTTTTATTCTAATAAAAAGTAGTATTCTCTATTAGTCCTCCTCATTTCCAGCGCATTAGTGGCACAATTATAAAAGCTGTGGTCTAATCTTTTAAAAGTCCCAGGGTAATGTTGGAAATGGCCAGAGGAGAAGGAGAGAGGGGGGATGGAAAAGGGATAATGGGAGGAAGGGGAGGAGAGAAACTCAATCTAAAGCACCAGGTGCACCCTTTGTGGACATAATCTCCCAACCCTCAAGACTGTGCACACACCGGCCAACAACATATACAGCCCTTTATACGTACACATGCTGCTTTTTCGACCGAGAAATTTGGCTTCTGCTTTGGTTCTGGTCATATGTAAAAGGGACTCTCAGGTCACTGTGCTGCCAGAAAGGGGATTTGGTCCATTGTGATTTACCCACAGATAGGTAATAATCAACAGGACAAAACCTGCAAGTTTGCATTTCAGCAAATAATACAGAGTTATCACAAGTTAGCAGAGGGAACAAACTGGGAGTTAAAAAGGATACCTGCAGATTAACAGGAATCAGATGTCACGAGGGGAAGTGCTGTCACATGTAAAAAGCCCACATGAGAATTTAGAGCACACAGGCGTTCTTATGTGTGAACCACTTTCTCCATGTATTATAATGTCAAATGTTTCCTTTATAATAAAAAAAAGCTGTCTTTAATTTAGAAACAATTAATTATGTATTAATTGTTTTTATTGTAATTAATAATTAATTAATTATTATTAATTGTGTTTTGCAAAAGACTATACGAACATAGAATACGTGATTTGTATCACACTAAATTATATAGCAGCAAATGTATTTACGTTTTTAATACTCTACTCTACACTGTTCTAATGACACTAATTAACGACAGTTAATAATAAATCCTTAATATGATAAAGTAACATAGATACAATCATTTCTAAACATTTCGACTTGCTGCTAAGTTATTGTTATAAATCCATGCAATTATATTCTCTACGTCATTATTTATTATGATAAGCAATTATACATAAATATGCATTATCACACCTAATTAAATATGTTATCTAGCATTCTTTTACTGTTTCTACGTTAATATTAGTTGCTGCCTATGATTTATTATCAAGCTTGAGTTGCAATTGTAGACAAATATATAAACACTTGAAGCAGTTATTGATCAAATAATATTCTCTTGCTCTCACAATTAAATGCATTTACTCTGTAACTGACATTCCTGGTTTCATAACTCTTCTCTTCCTACTTTGTGTTACGTTGTTTGTTATTGTCAAGGTGCGTGTTCTTTAGAGAAATGTATTGTGTGTAATGTATGAAATGTTTAACCTCCACTAGAAGCAAATGTAATAAAATATTCTCACTTAAAAGTACACAGCTATTTTAAAGGGTGTTTGCAGATGGAGAAGACAAAGAAGATAAAAACTCATTCGTAGAGTGTGTTTGTGTTGAAAAGGACACAACCTGAGCTCGCCCATTGTGAGCCTGCAGACATTTACCGATGGCTGTCAATCACTCAGTAACATTGCACAGGGAGGACAAGAGAGGGACAACACGGATCTGTTGATAGACAAAAAGCTGTGGTCATGCATCCAAACCACCAACAGTGTCGCAAACGTTGAAAACCTTGGATTGTGCAGAAACACACCTTTGAATAACACTGCAGCGTACGTTAATCAATGGCTGTTGCCACAGTGGATTTAGGCAGAAAGGGCGCTCCCCGTCTGCAACCTCACAGCCGGCATTCTTTGAGCTCGACCCCCAAACTCCTGTGAAGCCTCAAGAGGGGACGAAGCCAAGGACGGAGGAGGCTGCTCATTGTGATTTAATCTCTGTGCCTCTCTCTCTCTACTGCTAGAACAAACATCAAATATGGCCTTATCAGGCCAGCCCTGCTCTATCTCTATCTATCACTAATCAATACCTCCGATTCTGTGTGCAGGACCTGTAGGTATGTCTGTGTGCGTGTTTGAGAGACATGCGTCTTAAGGGCTGTGCTAACTAAGGTCAAAGATCAGGTATAACCCTCCAGCACGGATTGACAGATGTGGCCTGAGGAAAACAAGATAAAACAAAGGGAGGAAAAAAGCGATTTATACCAGCTGCGTGCGTCCTAAACAACATATTATAAAAAATAAGAACTGTTGCTGCTGCTGTTTCTGTATCAGGTGTAATTCTTCTTCAGGCAGCGTGCAGACATTGGATTGACTCAACCTGAGTGAACATGGGCCTTGAATGATCGTGTGCAAGCTTTGTGTCCGACTGCCACCAGCTAAACAAGCAAAAAACGATCACATGGAAGTCGCTTTTTCCTAAACCCCTCTCCAGTGACAGGGAATGGGAACAGATATCGTAGAGTGTTGACTTTTTCTGTTCTTTGCGTTCATGTTGAGAGAAGAGCGCCAAACGTTGCGCGGAAGCCTTTGACCATCAGATGCAAGATGAACACACACGGGAGTAGACTGAGGGAAGCAAGCAAGGACGTGAATTAACTCTGGGAACAAAGTGAGTAGATGCATATGCATTGAAGAAGGGGGCTCCCGAGGTGATACGGCCGTCTGTCTGTGCTTCTATTTACAATGAAACAGCTCCAAAAATCTGTAAAATGCTGCTAGATCTGCAGCTTCTAGTTAGAGATGGAGAGAGATAGGGAGGGAGAGAGAGAGAGAGAGAGAGAGAGAGAGTGAGGGGGGCAATCCTTTGTTCTGTCAAGGACTTAACACAATCAGAGTGTACAGTGTGTCAGGAGCGTACAGGCATATATCAACTTCAATCTCTTTTTAATGAAAAATCCTGCCCTCTCTAATATGTGCAAATTAACCTCTTCTCCTCCCTCCCTCCTTCCCTCCTGCCGTTTCCCCTCCTCTCTTCCTCTCCCTTACAGAGGCCCCACAACTCCCTCTCTCCTCTCCACCCACTTTTCTGTTCCTCTTCCTCCTTTTTTCTACCGTTCCTCCCGCCAAACGCCTCACTTTTGCCAATTTCTTCATCTCTGTCACATGCATAGGTGGAGGGAATGATGATAAAAAGAGAAGTGAGGTGGAGATAAAGACTCCTGCCTCCTGTTAGCTTGTTGCTGTAGCCACCCCCCCCCCCAGTTCTAAAAAGGGAAAAAGATTGAAAAACAAAGCAGAAAAACATCCTGAAGTTAGTGTCCTGCATTAAAATTCACCCTCCATCCTCCTGTGCTCTCTTTGGTTGTCTGTCTGCCTCAACACTCGCTCACTCCGAATCATGCTATTACCCTGATTATCCTGATGAGTTGGTCAGATCCTCGCCTTCTCATTCCGCCCGTGCTGATTGTAATTTAGAAATTACACCTAATGAGGGATTTTTAAAAACACGACGGCCACTCTGTGCTGCCAGCTCCACGCTGTTCCCTGCCCTAATGGATTTCCTGGTATGGAATCCATTCCCCCCACCCTCTCTGCCCTGCAGGGGGTCCAGCCAGCCAGGCCCTCCCCTCCCTTCCCTCCCTCCCTTCCACCTCCGCTCTCACCCGCCCTTCTCCCACATCCTCTACCCTTCACTCTCTCCCCTACTTCACTAATTGGGGGAGACTGGTTTTGGTGAAAAGAAGTCATAATCATTGTTTCTGCTGTTAATTTAAGTGGTTAAGTGTTCGCGATCAGCTTGGAGAATGAGGAAATTAGTGTGATTAAATATACATTTTTTAATCTGAAGAGCTAAAGTGTTTCCTTTTATGGTTTTTTTGGTGGCTTTTGGAAGGTAAGGTGAATCTTGCAGCATCTCTAAGTGTTTTGCTTTCTTTTTATTGAGTGTATCATATTGTTCGTTGGTGCAAGTAAACAGATTTAAAAGCAGGGATTTTTCAAAAAGCACAAATAGTAAAGATGCAGTCAAAATATGTGCTGTTTTCCTATAACTGTATTTATTTTATGAAGGAATGTGATCCATAAAATGTCTCTGGATTGTAGTTTTAAGCTGCCATACCAGTCTCATAAACATCTGTATGAAGTGTGTGTGTGTGTGGGTTGCAGAAATGGGAGGAGGAAACACACACAGACACACACACAGGCAAGCATGCAAATCAAAGCCATCAACAGCTTGTGATGAAGTGAGACGTTGTGGCATAAACAGAGTGTGCCGTTACCATGGAAGCCACTTTCACCTCACAGGCCGAGAGAGACAGAAAAACACAAAGAGCCAACCAGACAGGGAGGGAGTGACAGAAACACAGTATCAGGCAGACAGAGAGGGACACAGACGGACACACAGCCAGGGTGTTACAGGATCTCCTCCACAAACATTTAATGGCTTTTCAAACCCTTGTGAGGTTTTCTCCGGTAGCATTGCCCTGCAACACGTTATTCCTACAGCAAGCGTTCCAGAGGGGAGGAAAAGTTCACCGGGACGTTGTTTTGCTGAACACTCACAAGTTTAATGAGCACATCACAAAGCTACAGAAGCACGCTCGCAGCGCTGGAGGGGTTTTCTGGTTGTGGAGACACATCTGTCCCTTGTTTGGTCCACTTTTTACTTTTTTGGCACCATCGCAGGTCACGGCCTTTGGGCTCCAGCTTAGATGGCCTGTTGGCAACAGTTCTGTTGCCAGTGGTCATACTTGCAGCGACTGCAACAGTTTTGCTTCGTCAGTTTGAGAGGTTTCAACCGAAATTGTTGGATTTACTGTTACTGTTAATTTCAAATCCACTCAGCTAGAACTGGAACAAATCACTTCCTGCATATCACTGAATATCCACTTCACTCACCCGTTTATCAGCATCAGGCCTGTTGCGGGAAATTGAACCGTGTCCTGGTCGTACAACGTCATACAGGCTGTTTGAGTCTCTAGATATCGCCCTTCATTTAGCAGAAACATTAATGGCAAATCTCCTTCTTTTATGCTTTCTAAATGATTCATCCCAGCCAAATGGAAACCTTTATCCATTTAATTCAGCTCATTTTCTCTCTGAGATGTAACAGCAGGTTACAGAACTTTCAGAAACGGCAGCATAAAAATTGAAGAGGAAGACATTATGTCCCTCAGACGTGGCTTTAAATGAAATTTAAAAGGAAAAATGAAGTGTTTCTCTTTAGGTCAGGTCACCTTGTTTGCTTGCCTTGTGTTTGTAATAACTATTTTTTTTATCTTGTTCACCTCAAAGTCTAATTGCAGCTGATCCAGTGAAGCATCTCGACTCCACATTCTCCAAAAGGGACGTGAAGGCTAAAGGTTTACCAAGGAGGCTACAGGAGGTAATCAGAGGAAAATATGTCTTCTCCTCCTCTTCTTCTTTTAGACCTCCATTAGACCAGCCTGTCTCTGTCTGGGAAAATTGATTTTCTCCCTCGCGCTCTTCCTCCTCCTCTACTCCTCTTTCTCCTCTTTTTTTTCCCTTCTCAGGTTCCATTTGCGGCTTGTTCAACCACTCTAAAGAGCACTTCTACGAGACAGAGGAGGAAAAGAGAATAGTTAGGCAACGACAGGTTGTTCGCACATATAGTTACCCCCCCACCCCACCCCCGCCAACAGTTCCAACAGGTCTGATCTTCTGCAGGTACATGGATGCCTGCAGTTTCTTCTCCCTTTTTGTCTTTACCCCCTCTGCCTAATCATTTCCTTCCCCTGGTGCCATCTCCATCTCTTCCTCTTGTTGGTCTTCCACCAGTCTTAACACTAGCATCCCACTCCCCTCCCTCTCTCAGAGCCAAGTCTTGGATCAATGCACCATTGATTTTCCTATCAATGAACATTAGTATGGATCAGACTGCTGCCTGCACTGCCCTGCCCCAAAAACTACACACACACACACACGCACACTCACACACACACATACATGCACACACACACACAGATGGCCTGTTGCCACAGGGACCCCGGATTTCATCACTTCTCAGCTATGAGCACACAGAAAAAGAACGAGCTTGATGCCGTGGACAAAAGAAGAACAGCAAGGAAGGGCAGCAATAGAAATAAAGGAGAGTGGGATTGATAAAAGAGGGGTTCTAGTTGAAAGCACAGGAGCCAATCAATGAAAGGAGTGACAGAAAGGGAAGGAAATGAAATCAGACTGAGGAGAGTTAGTGTTTGTTTCTGCGTAGAGGAAACAGTCATTGGTCAACTGCCTGCGAGTCGATTCACTGCAGAATAATTCCGCCTGATTGGCAACCAGCTCTGGCTGCTGATAATGGCTGCTAATCATGACAGTAAATGGATGCTTGCGCTTTACACACCTTTGGGTGTCTTTCACTTTACCTCTCCAGTCACACACGCAGGCAGGCGGAGCACACACACACACACACACACACACACACGCACATCTCTGTCTCCTCTCTAACCCTATAATGGGCTCTGATTCAGGTGGAGATTGACACTTTTCTTTCTGCTCTGCACCTTTTGTGTCCAACATTGTATTCATTCTGCACAAACCAACAGCAGCCTGTCGGAGAGCACATTTCTGTGCACATCAGCCACATTCTGCATCACCAAACAATGCTTTTTTAGCTTACGCTAGGCAGTTCCTTCTTAATTAACTGTATGTTCAGGGAAAAGGAGGAAACTGGAGAAACAATAAATATTTTCCTGACAGTAGCCCACTGCAACAAAACACGGTTCGAGATGGCCTCTCCTGCCTCTTCGGCACATTTGAAATAATGTTGTATTTGTTTCATAATTACACTTCCTCCTCTCTTTCATTCTCAAACACAGAGAAGGGAGACGGCAAAGCTGTGCTCACCGATCTGGATAGAACAAAGAAACATCCTTCTCTGGGAGCACTTGCGTGAAAGTTGATCCTGGGTGAGACCTCTTGTGTGAGGAAATTGAGAAGCCCCAGGCCCGTCCTTCTCCCTGCCTGATTGTAAAGCATTTTAATTGAGGCTGCAATGGACACCTGCCTGCCTCCCTGCAGTCTGTTCTTCCTCCTAAGACACGTACGTGCATTCTGTCAGTGAACTTGATCTTCAGAACAGTCACATTTGTTATTATTGATACATTTAGCATAATGAATCACTGTAGCTATTCATTTGTAATCCTCCATTTATTACCTGTCTGCAGGAAGTTGTGCATTTCCTTTATCTACCCACAAGAGGTTTTCATGCACTTTTTACTCTGATGTAGCTTTAAGCTTCACAATAAGAATAAAACTGCCACTTTCACTCCCTCCTTAACCCAGAATTGTTCAGGTCCTTTGCTGTGACCACAAATTACGGTCAGATGCAGCATATTTCCTTTTATTTTTCTGGAGATTTGTCCAGAACTAAACTGACACCCATGTGTATCAAACTAAATTTGCTGGACATAAGTTTAAAATGCATGTCTGACCATGACGCTGATAGATCCTGGGGGGATAACATAAAAAATAATTGTGAAAAAGGAAGAAAAACAGCATTGAACAACTTCTCACGGCATAACGAAGGGAGGTGACCAGAGATGAAAACGTCCTCTGCAGTGATGGAAGAATGTGGCAGAAGTGCAGCCTCACAGCAACACATCAGGCAGACATGTGGTGAGGTTGGACAGAAGCCTCAGTGCTTTAGGAGAGGGAACACACACTCTCCAGGCTGAGGAAACTAACATTAAAATCTGTCAATCCGGTCCAGGTCATTTGTGTAACAGCAAAATGGAAACCGCACTGTTGTCGCTCTCCTGTTCTAAACTTTATTTGGACATTCATAGTTTATTCCAGTATTAATGCGGACATTGTGAAGAACATAGTGATTTGTAGCTTCAGGAATGAGAACATAATATCTAAAAAGAATACTTCCAACCATCAGTTTATGCTCCGCTGGTATCGTTCAGACTGACGGATGCAGCTAAAATGCTCCATCTAGAATTTAAATCTCAGTATTACCCATATTCTCCACTGCACTGGGATGAGAAACAATCACACGTGCTTGTGTAGCAACAGTACTTCACTCCTCCAGGACTCCACGCAGATGGCAGAGAGCCGCAGACTTGTGGATGCGGGGAAACACGGGACAAAGTAGAGACACGCAGCCGCCGCAGAGCCACCACCGAGCGGTCTCGGCTCTGACAGAGAGACACACGCTTAGAAAAAAAAACCTAAAAACAAACATTTGAACCTGCGGGATCTGAAGAGGAGCGTGGGGGGGCGCCCGCGGAATCTGGCGAGATGTCACCGCAGACTATAATCTTCCACACCACAAAGTTAAACTACTCACTTAGCTCACTTTGATCCAGACTTGTGCCTCGGATTGAGGAGCGTGTAGTGTTGTGGATGTTTCATAGCAAAGCCTCGTCCAATGGGAGCAGCTCAAGGAAAACATACAACCGGCAGCAATAATGGTAAAACGCTCGACAGTGATGAACGAGTTTGAGTTTTTAAATATCGCAACACATTTTTACAATAACACATTCTAAGATTTGGTGATAACACGTGTTTTTATATCGTGATATAGAATTTTAATTTTATACCAATTCAAATCCAAACAGGCTGTGAAACTGTGAAAGAGCCAAACAGCCTGCCGCGGTCCGCAGGGCGGAATATGGACAAAATAACCAACAACTCTGTGTCTCATCAGTTTTTCAAACTCTAAAGGAGTTTCGTGTGACCGCGGAACTACTGGCTACGACAGCTTTACTCTGAGCGACTGTCCTGTCGCGCTCAGCCCGAAGGCGCCGTCCCGCTGCAGCCGAGTGCGATGGGAGGAGAAAGCGGCCGCAGCCGGTGGGAAGCTGCTTTTCACCGGCGTGCAGGGGGAGGAACAGCTGCCCCTGCGAGACCTGGGAAACACCGGCTCTCGTCGTTATGCAGCTCACTAAATAAAATAATATTTATGATAGAAATATTACATATGTGAAGGTGGTGTCTTCCTGACAATATGTTAATTCTTACGGACATTATTGGATTTTTGAAAAAAGTCATAACGGAAGATTAAAAAACATATAAAATAAAATAAATATGTAAAAAATAAAATAATACTTTTGGTCAAGTGATTTATATATATGTATGTATGTTTTATTTATCTGTGGCACTAAATAGTTTTTCAATTATATTTGAAACAGCCCACGTGCTGCATGTCTATTAGCAGACAAGCTCGATAAAATGTGAGATTGTTATAGTTCATTACAATATCAGGCTGTATGTGTGTGTGTGTACAGTTAACGCGCACGTTAAAGGCTGTGCGTCCCCGTACTGAATGTTACGTCATGTGATATTTACATGTAATGGGTCTATATTGTATCAGTGACAGACAAGCTTAAAGGACTGTAACTGCAGACACTAAGAACCTCAAAGACAGAAGACAGCGTCTTTTGTCAGCGTATGAGTTGGGCACGCGCACGCACGCACGCACGCACACGCAGCTCTAGACGTTTAACACCACTGGTATATTATTTTAGGCTGGGGCTGGTATACAAATGTGGCAGAAAATAACCACAGAGCTCTAGCCGCCGTGACATCTGTCACATTTTGGGCTTGTGCCTTGAACCGGTGGCGCTGTCTGCTAGATGATGATGATGATGATGAGGGTGATTGTGCAGGCAAGATGAAGGTGAATTATTAGAGCGAGCGTGCACGTTGTGGTAGATTTCCATATATGCCTTGTCACAAGGGAGACTCCCCCATAAACACACACACACACACACACACACACACACACACACACACACACACACACCCCTCTGTCCCACTCTTCTCTTTGTTCCTCTCCAATGATTCCCTCCATGAGCTCCCCGCAGGACACAGAGAGAGAGAAACCACACCACTGCCACCCAGCGGCAGCGAACGTGTGCGTAACAGTGTGCGCATGCTCTCTGTTAACCCCGATCCTCCGTGAATTCCCATTGTGGTATTAAAAAAAAAACAAGCCGTCGGCTCCTTCACAACTTCGCGACACGATACGTTACGCGCACTCTTTTTTAGCCATTTCGCAGCGTGTCCGCTGCTGCTGCGCCACAAACGCGCCAGCCCCGCGCCCTGCTGAAGTGTCCTTGAGCAAGATGCTGACCCCATTCTGACCTCTGGAGACGAGGAGGGAGGTTTTGTTCTCCTCTAATTATCGTATGATCACCAGTCCACATTTCTCTTTTGCCATGATTTATTTTTCGCCACCATAACTGAAGGATTAGGCCACACATCAAAATGATCTAATAAAAAGGAGACAGGCTCTGCAGGACAATAATTTAATTAGCTCTCTATATAACATAGTTAATGAGGTACTTAACAGGGAGGCGTTAATTACAGATTCTATATGGCCCTGTTCATTTCTGTAGGGCATCCTTTCTTCTCAGCGCCTCTTAGTGGGAACCATCCATCAGATTTCTGCACCCCCACAAACACGGTTTCTTACATTTTCACATTTCGTATTTATTTATGATTATTCATTCCATCATTTGTGATTCATGCAGGGCTTTTATTAGTAACGGCGCATTTAAATGAGGGGTTGAGGAGGTTGGGATGGGGTGTAGTTTTTCCAACAGGGGGCAGAGTCACTGCAAGAAAATACAAAAAAGCTCCCTCTCCACCTCCTTGACGCTTTCTGATTCTCCTTCTCCCCCCTTCCACGTGCACACACAGTCATCCCCACTGCAGGCACCGCTGTGGGATCTGTTGTTTTTCTCTGCAAGCGATTTTCGCTTCCCACCCAGCTGCTATTAAATTGACTTAAATAGTATCTTTACAAATCTGAGCCGTTTGTTTATTTAACAAACCTACTTTAGAGCCAGGTCAGAGAAGTGTAGATTATTTCCTGCGTTTATAATCGGTGGCAAATGGAAATAGACGGTTGCAGGGACGTGCATGTTTGAAACGTACTGGTTTTATTGTGCTCCTGAAATAACTCTTTCTCCTCGGTTTCTGTTCAGGATTAATTTCACGTTTAAAAAATAATAAACACGTCTAAATCACAGTGAAATTGTGTTTCTTTTCCTTGTAGGCCCTTGTTTTTAATCCAAGGTCCTGACCCTGGAGTCTGTTTCTTGGAAGCTGTGGTTTCATGCTCCTCTGTGCCTCCTGGAGTTTTAATTAAAGCAAAATCTGGATGTGTGGAGCTTGGAAATAATCAAAATCAAACATTGCAGCCCAAAGGTAAACGTGTGTCCAACAGATTTCCCACATTTTCCTTTATTTTTTGGCTTGTTTCTCTTGCTCCACTAACAGTGATGGACTTTATCAGAATCTGTACAGATATACCCAGTTTAAAACAGGTCGGCGTTCAGGTACACAGCCACACAAGACAGCTCATTTAAAAACATGTAATATATGTATGTGTTCATTTATACTGAGCGTATTGGCTTCATTTTATCCGTACACCTTCCCTACAACGTCTACAATGTCTATACCAAGGGTGATATGATGCTGTCGTATGTTAAAACTGCTAAAACACGTTTACAGATTGTTTGCAAATTTGCAAAGAAGGACTGTGGACACTTTCCAGAAGTCGGTGAGCGCATTTTGTTCTAAAAGCAGAACTCAGAAATCGTCGATTTTCTCGTTGGCTGTGGGGATATGGGGAAGTTCAGCATTTCCACACCACAAAATCATCACTGAATTCAATTCCATCAGCAGCGACTATTTATTTTCCATAACTCCAGATTACAGATGCACCGTGTAGCTGCAGTGTGAAGTTTCACTGAAAAATATTTAAAACAGATCATTTGCTCTATTCGCTTCACCAAACTGGAAATGAACAGCACTTATGGCATAGCTGAATTTCTGTGACTGTGGTGACAGTGTGTCCTCATCTGCCAGGTGTGAACGTGGGGATCATTTGAGCTGTTTGAGCAGCCCTATTCAAAGTGTTTTATTTCCACTGTAGATGCTGCCGTGACAATATAACTCCCGGGGTTAAGGTGCACGGGTCACTCCTTGGGCAGAGGTCTGCTTACGTGTCCCCCCTTCTTGAGATAGAGACACGTTGCGTGGTGGTGCAAAGATGCAACAGACTGCAGCTTCGCAAAGACACATCAGTGGTTAATCATTTCAACAATGTGAGAAAAAAAACACAGAAATGTGACGTTGCCTGCAGATTCTCACGAGCCTTTTGTGTCCTTCATATTACACTGAAATGTCTGACACCTTGGATTTTACTGTTATCTACAGATATGAATGGAACAAAAGAACAAAAAAAATCAACAGAAAAGGCTTAGATTGATTCAAACCTTCAGTCGGTCCAGAGACGGACTTCTTAATATTTTGGAAAGGAAAACAGGACAATGTGTAACAACCTGCCAGTGTCCTGGAGGCGTGGACGCCGTGTTACAGTAAACTGTCACCTTGGCTTATGTTGATCAAACAGGAGCTCCTCAGCTCTCCGTCCTCAGTTGGTTTTAAAAGTATGGTTGTTGACAGTGGACTCATTTTTTCAAGATCATATTTCTACAGAGTTTTCTTAAAGGGGATGTTTCCAGTTTGTCGCACACACTTACTGAAGGGAAGTCATGATGAGCAGTCAACTGTATTCACCTTCAGACACTTAGTAGAGACGCAGATGGAGGAAAATGTGTGTGAAACAACACCCTTTAGTGAAGCAAACTTTGTGCTTAATTCTACATTTTATTCTGCCTGTAAGGACCAGGAAGCTGGAACTCTTGAAAGCATATGATTAAAAAACTAAACTTATTTGGCAAAATACATTTTTGTCTTTGGGTGAGTGCAAATGTTAATTGGAAACCATACAACACACTGATTTTAGTTTTAATAAGACCGCTTATTAAAACGGGCAACTCTCGGCTGAAGGTATTTTGTTTTTTTCTGCTTAGTAAGCAGAATCTGTGCCAGAATATATACTCAAAGTAAATACCGTAGATCTCCCACGGTGGCGAAAATGATGCAGGGATTGAAAAAAGTGTTTCTCTTGTGCCTGTGCGAGAAGCGACACAATAATGAAAAGGAAACGTTGAGATGAAGCCAGCTGTTCAGTTTAGCTGTAAGCTGAGTATATGGAAGCTGTCGAATCAGGAGGCTTACTGTATGTCGAAAGTGTTAATATACGTGAGTATAATACTTTTAAAACAACTGTATTCGCATCGAGAGAGCGATGGGCTATTTTACCGCGGAGAGCTCTTATTCTGAAAGGACCAAACAATACCTTAAGTTATTCTGCGGTGGATAAGATGAGATATTACATTTATTGACAGCATGAGGCATCGGGATTCGTGCAGTTTGTGTGCCGGGGAGACAGGCTGATACAAATCCGTTGTGACATCAGTCTTATGACGCAAAAATAAAATGATGATGTTAACACTCAACAGAAAAAATAAATTTAACGACGTGGTACCGTCGATAAGGTAAATACAGGCCCACTGGTTGAAAACTAAAGAGCGCAGAGAGAGTGAACACTAATCTATTTCACAACCCGACCTGGAGCCACAATGGACTTTGGACAAAGCGCCGAGTCAGAGGTCACTGCGATAGCTGCAGCGTGTGTGGCCTCACGGCAGATCGTTTCTGATGACCGACACAGTAATGCAGCCGAAAATGAGTTTCAGATTTTACAAACGCTGTCCCTGCGGCGTTTGGAAATAATTCATATCCCATGTCTGAGAGGAAAAGTTACAGTAGGTTATAAAATGCGCCGAAAGACGAATAAAATGAGAGTGAAGACAAGTTAAACGTGTTTCTGAAACTTTTTAGCTGCGTGAACGGTTCAGACTCAAACACACATAATCAGAAGTTTCTTACGCTTCTTCATGCTGCTGGAATTTCCCGTGTTAGTTATCGACGAGCTCGCCTCGTGCACTCATTGAACCCGTTTTAGTGTCACTTCATGGAAATTCGAAGTGACCTACTCTCCCCACCTCACCTCAAGAGTCCAGGTGGGGAGTTCCCCACATGAAAACAAGAACAGAGGCACGCGTAAAAAAGGTTTCACTGAGCTGAAGTGAAGCAGCAGACCCGCCAGGCTTCTGAGATTCCACCGCGAATCAAATGCCTTTACTTTCAAACCCGCAACACACGCACGAGGTTTCAGGACGTCACGCATTACGCATCCGGACCGTCCTAACAGTCCATGCGTGATTTAGAGCTGCCGGGTTCAACTCGTCAGTTTATGAACAGATGCTAGTTCTATGTCTTTAGAAGAGCATCACTCTATATCACGCATCTCAATCGCCTTAAGGAACATTGCGGTGTGTGCGGGTTTCTCCAGAACTCCTGAAAGCAATGTCACCATGATGTCACACGCTTCAGTGGTTATCACAGTAAATAATCCACCATTTATTCTCATCTGAACGTGTGCGTGTTGTCATAGTGACACCGATGGATGAAGTTTACTATAGGTTGCATGTTTATTTATGACTGAAACGCGGTTTGACCGTGAAGCCTCCGCTTGATGACCTCTCTTTTTGGCCCCTGGATCCCACAGACCTTCAGTTTGTCTGCAGCCTCCTCGCTTCTACGTGCGCACTGAAAGCGCAGCGAGGCGGGGTTCACCGCGACAACTGCGGACGCGTAGCGCGGGCAGCAGCTGTTTCGGTGTCCTATGGTGGGGTCCCCACGGAGCTCTCGACGTTTGCCAGCCCCATCCAGCCTCTCCACCCTCAGCTCGCTCCACGCGCTGCATCAGCTGATCCGTCACGTGGTCTGATGTCGTGGGTCACCATTTGCAAAATGGAGTTGTCTGAGTGTGTGCAGAGAGGGCTGCAGTCCTTCGCGGAGCCGTCCTCCTTCGATCAGAGCAGCTTCCAGGTGCTGTTGGACGCCTCCTTCCGGAGTCTGCTCTCCGCTCACGCCGACCCCGGAGTCCTCGGTGAGCTGCCGCCGCTGCGGCTTTTGTCTCGGCTGCTGCTTCCGGTTTTTCTCCGTGTAGACGAAGAGCTACGTCGATGTTTGCGGATTTCTGCTGCGAGCTGCGAGCTGCTGGAAACCTTATTTCGCGTGTTTAGACGAACGTGTGTGACGGAGCGAGGCGGTCGAGGAGAGGACCGCGTCTTTCTGCTGCCTGTTTAACATTCAGCAGCAGACACTCTGGATGCCTTTTGTCATTTAATCTGGCATCAGGTCGACTCAGCACATTACAAACATTATGTTAGACTATTTCAACCAACATGCGGATGAATACACACCCGATTGTTCGCTTTAATCGCTGTCAACTTGAAACCATTAGCGCCAATTGCTCGTCGCCTCCGAGTTAATACAGAAAGAATAAATTATGCAAAACGACAGCGGACCTGACTGCTTCATGCAAAAGTTACTGCGCCTTCTCTGCCGTCGCTGCGGTGGTTGTTTGCACACACCATGTGTTGTCCAACTTGTGCGGCATTCCAGCTCTTTTTGATGGCAGAATTATTTAGAAAGTGAGATGTTCACTATGCAAACAAACAAAGGAGCCCCGGCTGATGCAGCTGAGCAGCCCATTCACATGCAAATCGTCATTGATTTCCATTCTGCGCGTCAATCTGGACGACGCGAGTTTAGATCACCAACCTGCAGTGCTGTGAAAACCTATTCCTGATTTCTTCTTTCTTTCTCCCACTTAAGTATTTCTTATAATCCGAAAAACATTACACAGAGATTGAGGGAATGAAGCTGTCCCTGTGTGAAAGGCTAATGAAAGGCCACTCAAAGGTAATAAGCAAACAACTGCAATCAGGCGTTTATGATAACTGGCTATAAGTCTTTCACGTAGCTGAATAAACTAGAGTAGTTTTAATTCAGCCACATCAGCAGGCTTTAGAGCGTGAACTCTAAGTCTAAGGTCGTGCAACAGCATCTCAATTAGATTTAAGTCCAGACATGACTTCAAAGTCTGTTCTGCTGCAGAACTTCAGCTCACAGGTCACAAACTGTTGGGCGAACCATCTTTCACAGGATGTTCTGGTAGAATGGGGACTTGTGGTTTCATCAGTGGAAGTCCTGGAGCTGCAGAGCAGCCACAGACCATCACACTACTACCACCACCGTCTTTTTTCTGAACTGCTGGGTTAGTCCCAGATGTAAGGGGACACACAGCTTCCAAAGGTTTTGTTTCACCAGTCTGCAGAATATTTGCTCAAAAACTTGGCAATCCGCAGGATAGTTTTTTAGGTAAATGTGAGTCGAGCTTTTGTGTTTGTGTTTTTGTTCAGCTGTGGCTTTCACCTTCAAACTCATCATTGTTGAATCAAGATTTTATCTTGTATCTTCTGGATGAGTCGTGCTCTTGGAGTAAAATTTGTAGGCTCACCACCCAAAACAGTTCCAAGTTTTCTCCATTTGTGAATAATGACTCTCACCACGAGCTCTAGGAATGGCTTTGTAGCCCTGTCCAGAGTGAGCTTTCAAAAGAAATGTGGTTAATCACAGATAATTTGTGGCAAAATAAATGTAAATAATGTTTTCACAGCACTGTCCATATAAACTATATCAAACTGTCCAGAGAGAGGCTGTGCACTTCACAAGCAGACATGGTGCTCACGCTGTTTTTGCTCTTTTTCAGATCAATCTGAGTTGAAGCAGTTTGACCAGATCCTGCTGAAACAGAGTCACACTGCAGCGACCACGTTCATACTGGAGGCGGTCAAACAAAATGCAGACAAGTCCACGCTAAGGTGGGTGACATCAGGCAGAGGATGGCTTAGGGTAAGCCTGACACACGCTAGCTGGTAATTTCCAAAAATAGTCCTCACGGTTGTGAGATGCATAAATAGCTGTGAAAATTCTCATCACACCATGTGACAGGAAATATGTTGCACCAAATCATGCTGTCTGCAAGTTTCTATGGGCTATCAGCACTGCATCTCCCAAGAGACTGTGAATCTGTCAAACGCTGCAGCAGTAAATGAAACACGTAGAGACTTGTGTCTTGTAAAACTACATGAAGAAAACAAAAACAGCTTGCATTTGAAAATACTGCCAATTCCCATGGGGGCATATTGCTGAAATTATAAGCCATGTGGTGTGTTGTGTTCGGAATATGTGTCCCAGATGGACGCTTGTGCAATATCAAAGCTTGGTGTTTAGAAACGGAGGGTCTGGTTACAGTAAGTTTGGGTGAGTTACTAGTATTAACTAGTGTAGAAATTGTCATAGTAAAATTGTAAGTGTAAGAATCATATTTGTTGATATTCACAGTTCACTTTATAGATGACAAACCTTCCAGTGTAGCAGAGTTTCTTAAGATGTCAAAAGAAGTGTTTTCTCCTTTTTATTTTATTTCTTAACCTACAGTATAAAAAAATGCTTTTAATTGTTAATTTGTCCAAATGGAACTGAATTGGAAATGAGAACAAACCATAGTTCACATTACATCATCGCTCAGCCTGATGAAGTTGGACTGAAATTCGTTTCTATGAAATGTCCCTTTCTGGAAAGAGAAAGAAGATGTTCATATATTTTATGCTGCTGATTAAAGTGTTTTTTGTGCTCACAGCTCCTGCCTTGAAGACCTCTCGTTCAGCTCAGAGAGAATAGAAATATTCTGTAGCGCATATCAGGTACATTTCACACAACGCTGCGCTCGTGTTAATTCTCCTTTTTTCGTGTAGTTGTGCCTAAGTCGCCCAGTGATGCTTGTTTTGCTTTGCAGGAACATAAAAAAGAGCTGGAACGTCTATTAGCAAGGTGAGCACGATATTTGGGATCTGTCAGAGGGGAAAGACATTTGGAGCTGGAATATCTGGATGAAAGAATTATTAACTCAATAAAACTCCCCTTTTTCATCACTTTATTAAAGACATAACACGTGGAGGGAAACCACAAACAAATTAGTTGAGCTCAGTTAGGAACAGAAAACGTCTCTCTGAAGTTTACGCGTCAGGACGAAAAGGACAAACGATTCATTGTAAAGTGTAAACTCTGCTCCGCGACGCCCCTTAAACAAATGCTGTGTGTGAAAGAGCCACAACGTCTGCAAACGCTTTTTAAAACGACCACGGACAAATAGTCCAACCCTATAAAACGGAGAAACCCTTCTGATCTGATCACTCGTGCTGTGATACATCATCTGAAATTTATGGAGTAATGAAAGACTTTAAAGTCTGTTAAAATGTTCACGAGCTGCAGGCTGCAGCATTTCTGCTTTTTTTTCTCGTCTTGGGGGCTGGAAATAAAGATCAGCTGCCCACTTTTTTTGCACAATTTTCTAGTTAAACCTCACTGCATCACGATCTCAGAGTACAGGTGCAACCATATAGTTTGTTTTCTGTCCCTCCTCCAGCATAGGAAGGCGTCCGCCTCATGTCAACGACGTTTCGTGGCGTCTAAAATACCACATGAAGGTACGACACAGGTTTTGGAGCGCAGAGGTTTTTCTTTCCTTCTTGCACATTTGTCTGCGTCAAACTGAAAAAAAAACCCGCTGTTTCTCCCACAGAACGGGCAGGTCGACAAGGTCAGCGAGCCTTTCTACTCCATTTCACTGAACGTCGAGGTAAGAGTCGAACCCAGCTGGATTTCTGTCGTTTCTCTGCTGTGCGTCCCTCTCAACGAGCTCGTTTGTTTCTGTGTCAGGATGAAAGATCCGCGGAGGACCTCAACTTCACCTGCACAGTGGAGCAGCTACAGGTGGGAGCACGTGATGCCCTCACGCACCACACCCAACACCTTAAAAATAATTATACGGCTTTTTTTTATACATTAAGGTTTTCTTCTCTTTAGATTTTGTTATGTTACAGCAGCAATAACATGATGTAAAACAAACCGATGAATGGAAGATGAGAAGTTGACCAGATTCCTGAAGAAAAAATATTTGGTTCATTAAAGTTATATGATGTTACGTGACCCATAAAACGTGAACGTGAACTAATCAAATTAAAATCTTATTTATAATGCGTGTAACCCATTGTTACCCATTGTTTTTTTTTTTTGCTACTGTTATTTAAAGTTGTGTTGCTGCGTTTCTTTTCTTTTTTTTTCCTGTTGAAAATGATCGATGGTTGCTTGTTTTCAGGATCTGTTGGGAAAGTTGAAAGACGCTGCCAAGAGTGTGGAGAAAGCCAGTCAGATGTGATGCCGGTGTCCAGTTTCCTCCACCGATGCTGCTCATCTCACTTCTGTTTGTACTTTGAGATGATTCTCATCGTGTCGAGTGTTTCAATTAAAACAAGAAAAAAATAAAATAAAAAAAAACAACTCGCGCTTTGGATAATTCTTCATCACAGGTGAACAGTTTGTTTTAGTGGGAGGATGATGGAAGAATCACGAGGTCCACGTCATGTTGTAGGTCTGTGTCCGGCGATATTTAGTTTAAACGTGGAGCCAGTAAAATAACTGGGAGGCATGTGTTTTGTCAACACTCTCCAGCCTGAATGGGATTTTTGCCATAGTTGCATGACAGCAGTGTATTTAGTTTCCTGCAGCATTTGTTACAGCAGGAGGCTGAGTTGAGTTTTATCTGGTGGACGGGGTTTATTTTTAAGGCTCCACACAGAAGCATTTCATTTCATCCACGTGAAATCTGGTGAACTTTAAAGACTTTCTCCTGCTTAACCCCCGAGCTGAAGCATCACAGTTCCTCAGATTCCCTCAAAAAAATTAAATAAATCCGAGCTGTCTTCATTTTCTGCTGTGCTGGCTCCAATTCATCAAGTGGAAGTCGCTGCGCATTTTCTTGCAGATGTCAGGGGAGCCCGTGACAAAGGTTTGACACCAAAGCCATTTGTCACATGGACGTATTTTAACCCAGTTCGTGGGTCTTAAAAGCGACGCGGAGTGGAGATTACTGAAGGCAGCTGCCCGCGACACACTTCGCGTTACGGCGAGTGGATCGAGGCGTTTTCCACGGAGACAGAGACTCGAACGCGTGAGAGTGAGTGAGCCGCAGTTATTTTTAACATCAGAGAGAGAGATGAATGCACCACATCACTACAGCCTACTTTCTGGACGCCCCTAATAACAGTGCCACGAGAGCGAAATAGCGCGAGCCTACGTGTCTTATTAGTGCGCAAAGCGGGAGGAAAAGTGTCGCAAACTGTTTGAGCGTTTAATTACGGGCAATTTGAAATCATGCGTCATACATTAGAGAGTGGAATACACCGACAGTCCGTTTTTCTAGGCGCCCTTAAGCAGCTGCGTGGTGTCATTTAGGCTCCGCCAGAGCGTAAACTGACGAGTTGTTCGTGCGATTTATTCGTGAACAACACGCTCGTTTGAACGTGTGCATGTTTTTTTGCGCGTTGTTTTATGTGGTGCGTAGTAGATCAGGACAAACAGCGTACACCGACAGTAATTCCTAGGCACCCTTAAGCAACTAGACCACGTGACCAAAGCGGGGCGGTCGAACTACAAGCCATTTTGGGGACGGTGTCAGTTTCCACGGAGCACACACACACTGCTGCATTTCACTGGGGGAGAAGCGGACCTTTTGGAGGCAAAGTTATCGGTGCCGAAGGGGGAGTCTCGCCGAGCTCAAAGCGGACGTTTGGCCTGTTGGGAAGCCGCCGTTTGGACACGCTCACCGCGCGCTAGCGGCGAAGAAACGAGGAGTTTCCACCGCACATCTGAAATGCGGTCCGGTCCGCCGTGCGCTCTCCGCCACTGATAGCGTCTGCAGCCTGCTTCAAGATGGCGGCTCGCCTCCTATTCATTTTCTGCTGATCGCCTCCCAACTTTCATTGTCTAGTCGCCTCCAGACCCAGCATTTTCCAGCCCAGCCTCCAGGTAGGTCTCCTTCGATATCGCGTCTAACTAACGGCACCGGAAGGCGAGGTTTGCGGGTTGTGCGTTTGTGTTTCTCTACGTTAGCGATCCAGCGGTGGATGTGAAGCTTTCAACGGTGGCTGCAGCGATCACCGACGTGGAGCTCCGTGTGTGTGTGTGTGGGGGGGTCCGCGCACCACTTTTTTGGTAAAAGATGTTCCCCGCTCGCGCACAAACGCGAATGAAGCTTCACGAGCAGCCGGGCTCGCTGTAGGAACCGCTCAGTTATCCGTCTGTGAGAGCTGCCCGCGGCTCGGGGTCGCCTTGCGTGCTTTAGATTTATGGAAACGGGGAGATCTCGGGCGAACCAGGCTGCGTTGGCTCAGATGTTACCAGCAGCAAGTGCTCCAAACGCTCCTAGTGCGCTCATGCTTCCACGCAGCGTCTCAGTTTGACAGAGCTGGGATGTTGGGGATGTCACCCACCGGCTGGTGTGTTGCTTTCTGATGTGTGTGATGCAGTGTTGGATTTGTGAACTTAACTCGGAGTGCTCCCATGAACGCGAAGAGGAGACAGACACAGAATGTGTCTCGGTTGCTTGTTTTTGCTCGTTTCACACGCGCTGCTGCTGTTTCTGGATTCATGTGTAATTATGTTGATTAAGACTGAGGATCGAGCTTTTAAGAATTTTAGAAAAAACAAAGAGGTGACTGTGTCTCACCCACCACTTCTCTGAACTTCTCACGACCTGTGTCCAGCACAGACTGTGCGTTTGTTGATATTAAAGCTGATGATTTCCATATTTTCTTTGACACGTTGAATGCCGAGGCTGTGTCTGGTGATGCCACAGACAGACATGAGCCAGGGCTTTCCCCCTCTTGGAGTAAATAAATCATTTCACTCACGAATGCTGCTGTGTGTGGTTAAAAGGTTAAAAATGAAGGAGTTCGGATTTAAAGCGTCACACGTGTGTGGACAGATGGGACTCATGGGAGTGTGGGGACACCTTATTCACCAGTGGTGTCTCCAGTAGGTCCCAGTCAGGAATCTCCCCTTAGCTTTTGCATGGTGACTGACAGCGCACACTGAGCCACCAGCTCCGAGCTTTGCCCGTTTTAATTGGGTTATTTCCAGCTGCTGTTGATTTACGTGTAACGGGAACCTCCACGAGAGGAGCTGGGGTCACGGCAAAAAACCTGTCTATTTGTTGTTTCAGTAGCTGCTCTCAACTAACCACCAACACAAAGCCTAGTCCATAATTCCTGACAATGCTTTAATTTTTCTGTTGTAGTTAAAACAGCCAGGAAGTTTCCCATTCTCGTAGTGGTGCGTTATATTAGACGTGCCACCCTGGTCTGTGAAAAATGTGTCCATCTCAGTAAAACCACACAGTAGAATTATTTCAGCAATAACGTTAGAATAAGCCTGTAACAGTAGGATGAAGGCAGAGCTGCTCAGGGGCACCCAGTGAGCCTAGGTGGTGTCCAGGAGGTCTCTGTGTGTCTGCGTGGAAATCTCCCAGCAGATGTGATGGTCGCTGTGCCCTGTTTGGTGCTGAGCCCCCTTCTGTTGCAGGTCTGAAAGAGGATATGCACGTTTATGGAGTGGTCGCTTTTATAAAGTGAACGTGCTGCTCCCTCAGGACAGGAGGCAGAGACGTTGTCCAAACACCAGTCAATCGATTAATGGCGCAACAGGCGCAGTGTGTGTGGAGATATTATCCATCATTATCCATGTGTAAAACGTGCCTGCAGTGGTCTGTTCAACAGCGGCCAGGAGAGCTCGGTTGGGACTCGGGCACGGTGCCGGCTGTGGCTCCACGAGGGAAGAGTGTGGGTTCTGAAGTGGACAGGTTGGCTGTCATCCAGCGTCTTTTAGAGGGTCCCCTCCTCGTGACCGCTCCGCAGGCTGCACTTAAGACTTTTAGTGGCATTTTTATTCCTTCACATGCTGCTGTAGCCTCTATTCATCTGCGCTCACTTCGATTACAGTTTTCCATCGAAGATAAATTAGTGTCGGTGCTCATGAGCAGACTGCTGGATAAAACAGTCTGAGCTCTGAGTGGTTTGTCAGAACCGCGTTAGGAGACAAAGTTACAAAAGCCTCCGTCAGTAAAGTGCAGAAAACGCAGCGGAACGTGACTTTAGTTTCTAATGGCGCAAAAACAAACCAGAGCCAGCGTGCGCTTCAACTTGAGCGCAGTGGCAGCCGTCTGGCCATGTTGGTGCTGTGGTGCTGATGATCGCGCACACGCCATGAAAACACGGCGCAACGCGAATAAGAACAGAACTGCGCTTATTGCGCGGGTCGCGCGCGCTCGCCGCTCCCCGCGGTCCGCAAATGATTCGACAAGCTCGTGTGAATGTGTCTGTTATTGGCATTATTTGCCCCTTTCGAGGGAAACCCCGCAGCCCGCTGAACCGACACGGGCTTTTTTTTCCTGCACAAAATGGCAGCCGTGCTGTCGGCAGCCTGGCAGTCCAGCGGCTGTCTGCGTGCGCGGAGGGACGGGGAGCCTCCGGTGCCTCCTCGTTCACGCTCTGCACACCGGCAGCTCGCCGGGCTGCTGTTTTGGTTTGACATCCTGCCTCGTTCTGGTCACTGGCGACCAGCCATGTGGGTTAAAAGCAAAAGGAGTTGCCATAGAAACGCGCAGGTTTCCCCATAGCTTGTGTGGCACACCTGACGCGGTGTCTCCCGTCTTCCCAGCTTTCACCCACGCTCACCCCGGGGCGCCACCATCCCCGCGCCTCATAATGTTTTTCAGTTTTAAATAACAGTGGAGCCTGTCACACGCGCAGACACAGAAGATGCCCGCGCTTCAGATTTCAGTCTCATCCTTTATTTTTCAGACTATATTTTGTAGGTTTCTGTCAACTATGTTTACGAAGCTGTTTTTTATTTGAAGCCAAACATAAGTTCAGCGAGTTAATTTGACGCGTTACGCGAAGAAACTCGGTCCCGGACGATTTTCCAGACTTATTTTGAGATCTTGAATTGTTTTGTGCACTGCCTATTTTCTGGAATCGAGAAACCTTTGGAGGTGAGCTGGTTTGTGACTGACTGTTGTTCTGACTGTTGTGCCATGTGTTGAACGCTGGTGGTGTGAGATGAGGCGGAGGAGAGGACGGCGCAGCTCAGTGGAAGAGACTGATTTATGATTATGAACTGCGCCTCGGTCGAGTGACTGGTGCTTCCTATCAATCTGCCACCGAGAACTTCCCCCTTTGGTTATTATTAGATTAGCATAAGAGATGATGTTGCTTTAACGCAGTCGAACAAACAGCGCTCTTTTCCATATGGTCGGACGGGCTGTAAACGGACTCTGCAGCCCTCAGCCTCCTCGGCTGCCTCCACACATTATTTTGACTTGTTTTTTTTGTCTTCAACGCAGGATTCTTGTTCCATTCCTTCGCCATGCACCGGACGACCAGGATTAAGATTACTGAGCTCAACCCTCACCTCATGTGCGTCCTGTGTGGAGGATATTTCATAGACGCAACCACGATCATCGAATGTCTGCACTCATGTAAGCAGAACCAACGAGCGGCCTTTCGTTGTGGAAGGGAGGTGTTGCCATACAACAGAGCAGAATGTGATGTTTCTGTGATGTTTCTCTGCATTTAGTTTGCAGTGGAACGTTTCCCTGCTGCAGTGATAATGCAGCAGACGATATTTCTCCCCAGCAACAAGTCCTTGCACCACAATAAACTACTAGTTCTTGCACTAACTTTTAAAATTATTTTTCTGTGGTTTGCAGTCTGCAAAATGTGCATCGTGCGCTACTTGGAAACCAGCAAATACTGTCCTATCTGTGATGTACAAGTACATAAAACCAAGCCTCTGCTAAACATTAGGTAAGAACTACTGGCTTGTTTCCCACGCTCCTGCCACACTGCACCTTTTCCATTTCTCCCTTGTGTAGTTTTACAGCCCCATGCAGCTAGAACGTGTAACACGCAGGCAGCTGTTTGTGTCAGTGTTCAGGAATGTGCACGTTATGAGCAGGTTTAAGGAAGAAAACATTCTTTCATTCCCAAACTGTCATTTGTCTTCATGTGCCAAAGTGCAAAGAAAAAGCCTGTCTGTATATAAAAATGAACTAAATATACACAAATAAAATAATTTCTGCTTGTGTGTAAATGTGGAGATGTTCAGTGGAGTTTCTCTTCCTCTCTCTAGGTCTGACAAAACCCTGCAGGACATTGTGTACAAGCTGGTCCCTGGCCTTTTCAAAAGTAAGAGCACCACCGTGGAATCATCTCTCCGTCTAAAACTTTCATTCTGACCCTGCATTTGCATTTTCTCCAGCTTTTTTTCCTCCTTTTTATTCAGTCGTACCACTGTGTTGAACAATGGAAGCAACTATGTTGCCACTAACAAAAATAAAAAACAAATCAAGAATTAGTTTGACCCCAAATGATTGGAACACATGTAAGAATATGATGAGAATTAGATATGTTACAAATGTTGTTTTGTGAAATGTGAAACATGTGATTTTTCAGTTTGTGGTTTGTTTAAAGTCTGTTATAAATGCGGTGTTATGGCTGCTGATCTGAAATCCGCTGGTATTGTCATCACATTAGCACAGCAAAGCACTTCCTTTTTGTGCGTTTCACTAAATATACTGCTCAAGCAAAACTCACTTTGCTCGGTTGCCATCGTATTTTTAGAAAGGGATGATGAAGTGCGAGTGGAATGTGTAGCAGGATATTTTTACAGGAGGAGGATTTAATCTTATAAAACGTATTAAATAGAATCCGTGTCATCAGACAGATGTGTGCAGAGGTTTTGCAGGAGGGATAGTAAGCAGACTTGTATTGATAGTTTTTCCGACTGTCCTCAGATGAAATGAAGAGGAGGCGAGACTTTTACGCGGAGCACCCTGTAGACGGTGAGTCAGAAAGCTCATGTTGATCATGTTTTATACCTTTTGAGCGTAAAGATGCTGTAAACAAGGCTATTTACTGTTGTTCTTGAACCGCTTGTTCCCTATGTGCATTTTTTGTAGCTTCTAATGGCTCAAATGAGGATCGTGGAGAGGTGGCAGATGAAGACAAGAGAATAATTACAGACGATGAGATCATCAGCCTCTCTATTGAATTCTTTGACCAGAGCAGGTACTTCAGATGCATGTGTGTATGTTGAAGCAAGTGATTATTAGCTTGAGCAATGCTGTTTGATTTTTATGAATGTGTTTCTTCTCAACGGCAGAGATACAAATACTCAAATCAACAGCTGAGCTATAGAGGAGTGACACAATGCTTATATAAAATTTTCTGAAAGTACTTTTTTCCCAATAACCATTTCTGATTCCCTCTAGATTTAGCATTGATGACCTTGTGAAAATATATTTTTTCACAAAACATTTAATGTTTTTTCTTTTTAATTCTGCACAGGCTGGGATTGGGAGTGGAAGACAAGCAGTCTAAAGACCAGGTACTAATTTTAGTCACATTTAAAAAATATATTTATTTTTTCTTTTGTTAATATTTAGTTAGTAGAGAAATAATAAACTTTCTGTATCCTCCTTTTAATTAAGCAGTTAATGACTATTTAATTTACCACCTTACATAAAGTCTATTGAAACAAGTGTTCATCTGTACATTGTTTTTGTAAAAAAATTTTTTTTCCTGATTTTACAGTGTCAATGCTGTGTTCTTATACAAACATTTAGGTAAATGTAGCTACTTGATGCCCATACTTTGAGATTTAATTATATTTTTGAATATTCATGTCATCTGCAGGTGGCTAACAAGAGGTACCTGCAGTGTCCAGCAGCTATGACAGTCATGCATTTGAGGAAGTTTCTGCGCAGCAAAATGGACATCCCAAACACCTACCAGGTCTTTTTATTCATTTATTAACACATTCAAACTGGACATTTACACAGTTTGAATG
Source organism: Microctenopoma stevenorrisi (assembly GCA_032270685.1). Lineage (NCBI taxonomy): Eukaryota > Metazoa > Chordata > Actinopteri > Anabantiformes > Anabantidae > Microctenopoma > Microctenopoma stevenorrisi. The sequence goes on from JAUMTR010000012.1 coordinate 19,039,697, forward strand.
TAAATTGACACCGTGATTAATATTTCATTGCCTCACTTTTATGCTAACATTGTTGTTATTTTGTTCAACTCTGCTAGGTGGAAGTCATGTATGAAGACGAGCCTCTGAAAGATTACTACACGTTAATGGACATAGCCTATATCTACACTTGGAGAAGAGTAAGACGTCTTTCTCGAGACCTTTTCTATTGTAACATCTTGTGATTTATACTTCAAAATACAACTATTGACAGTCCAACTGAATTAATATTCCAGTGGTGGCAATGAAGTTAGGTTGTGTTTTGCGTAATATTGCAGTATGCTTTTTTTTACCTACACCATTTTCTAAAAAAAACACATAATGTGGGTAAATGACAAAAGTGTGTGATATATAATATATGTATGTATATGTGTGTGTGTGTCTACATATATGAACATAGATAGAAAGATAGATATCTATATATATGCATGCAGACATCTCAAAATTATATATATATTACTGTACTGCTTTTTTTTATTATGCTTTATTTTATATTTTCTGCGCCTATTGCAGGCTTTTTTATTTATATAAAACGCATATTGTTGCATTTGGTTAAATAAGAATTTGCACTTCTTTGTTCAAGACACCAAGCTGATTTTACAGGGAATCAGAACTAATGTGAGACTGAGTTTATATTAGGAGAGAATCTGATGTGAACTTCTAAATGTGATTTCCTTGCACTATGCAATTTAATTTAAATTTACAATAGTTGCAAAAATGTTATTTGGTTAAAAGTAAACACACACACACACACACACACACACACACACACACTTCAACACCTCAGCTGTACTAAAAGAAATATGTGCTTACTTTTTTTATTATTAATAATTAATGCAGGTTATTTATACGGTGGGGTTATGGGGTTTATTTGATTATAGACGTGTCTGACTCATGTTTATATATGATTTAAATAATTAGTTTAATGTATTGCTCTATGTTGCCTTTTTTCTCTGCAGAACGGCCCGCTGCCCTTGAAGTACCGAGTCAGACCCAACTGTAAAAAGATGAAGGTGAGCCACGAGCAACAGGACGGCCAGAACAGCGCGAGCAGATCCGGTCCAGAGAGCGACTCAGCCAGCGACAAAGCCGGAAGTCCCGCCGGGGCTCCGTCCACGTCCTCGTCGCTGCCGAGCCCTGGCACGCCCGCACAGTCCCCTCACCCGCAGCTCCCGCAGCTCCCGCACGGCCCAAGCAATGTCAACGGGACCCCGACGGCAGCCCCTCCGACCCCCAGTCGGCCGTTCACCCAGTGCGGCAGTGGAAACAAGCCGCGGAAGGTTTCTCTGAACGGCTCGTCGACCTCCTCCGGATGACCCGGGGGCCCCGGACCGAACCGAACCGAACCGAAACCGACCAGCCAACGCCAGACACTCGCTCAGCTAGTACTGTTTTCATGCCGATGTAGTTTTACTGTGTAGACCATGTTTTCGCTCTTTCTCTCAATTTTGTTGTTCTAAATATTTACGGCATCATGTAAGTTTAAACGTAGTGGACTCGGAGACATTTCAAAATAAAAGCGAAGGACGATGTTCGGCAGTCGTGGGAACTTTAATATGAAAGATGTCGACGCTGAGGAAAAAAGGAAACGGACAAGCATCTTTGCCCTTTTTGAAGCTACATCTTTATTTTACTGAAGCGACTGAAGACAGACTTTTCTATTTGCTTTTACATTTTTCAAATTAAACGTGTTCATGAATATTTCATGTGTGTTGGGATATTTTGAAGCTGTCGGTTTTAACATGCATGCTCATGATTACACCCTTTTCTTTTGAAAGAGGATCCGCGTGTTCACCACAGAAGTCTGAGTCTGACGGGGTTTTTTTTTAATGTTTGGGGCCTCCATCTCCCTCCAATAAAAAAAATAAAATGCAAGTTTGAGTAGCGCAGTTGGCTTCACGGAAAAACGCCTACGGAGAACTTTACTTTGCCTTTTACTGGAAAACCAACTTTCTTGTAGCTGCAGTGGAGTCGGACTGCTTATCCTTCACGTCGTTGACACGTTATGAGCAGTTTTAGAGAATCCACGTGTAAATAGAAACAAAATGCACATCTAATCAGCGATATTATTATTATCTTATTTCCCTTTGTTCTGGGGGAATGACATGGGCTCCTGTTCAGCTCCATTTCATGCTCAGTGACAGATGTTTTGATGTCTCCCGTGTTTTTCCGTATTTGTATCGCTCGATTGTATGGACAACTTATTGTATTGTTACTGTTGCACAGTATAAAACATTTAAATAAAAAATTTTACACTTATGGAAAAAGTCAGCTCGATTAGTTTTTTGTTTCGTTTTTGTGATGAAGAATCATCGGTCAGTCTGTTGTTCTGCGTGAAATGAAAAGACCTAATGGACAGACAGTGATGTGGGTTAGATAACTCGGTTAAGGAGACTCTGAGCAGTCACCAGCAGGAGATCCAGCGATCTCAATACATTTATTAAGATGGAAGCCTTCTCCAGGGTTTTCTATTGGTGGTCATCACAATGAGCATACAGTAGCTGCTAAAAGAAGATGAACTAATAACAAACCAAATCAGTGTAGAAGAGTATAATTTAAACACAATCTTTATTTCGGAATTTTTATTATGATTTTTTTACTGTGAAATATAGTGCTGTTTTACTGAAGACATTTTGTGAATATACTGGATTCAAAGGTAGGTTATGAAAAGAATTATATTTAGACATTTAGAGGCTCTTTCTTTCTTTGCAAATTGAAACATCTAGTTAGAATTTACAATCTGAAACACCCGGTCATGACGCTTAAATTAAACCTCGTGTCCAGCGAAGTAAAGACATGTAGGAAACATAGCGAGATACTAACTCAGTCGGACAATACAGTTTAAGAATCACAGTCTTTAAGTACAAGTGTTCAAATAAGAATGAAACCATATTTCGATTATTATGTACCCAACATTTCACAGATGCATTGTCCTAGAAACAAAACAAAACTGAACGAAACGAAAACGTGACTCATTGCGTTTTCATACATAAAACTGTAGAAGACATTTAGTGATAATTGCAAATAAATTTAACCCACTGCGGAAGGAAAATAGAAACAAAAAGCGTAAAATAAAACAGAAACTTAGCACAAAGCCTGTTTCGATTTCACGAGAAAAGGCAAGAAGTGAATATATAGGCATTAAACACGCATTTAAACAGCTGTGATTATTACAGGATCCATGAACCATTAAAAAAATACTTGTAACTATACGATTTTATTTTCAACTGCTGAGATCAAGGAATAAGCTCGAGTGTAAAAAAACAAACAAACAAACAACAATAAAACACCGCGCAAAACAAATCGGTAGTCTGCTGCATTAAAATATATTTTATAGTCTAATAATAGCTTTAATTCAGCCTTTCCGTTGTGAGTTAATATAACTAATTCAGAGATAAATAATCGGATCCTTTTTGTTACACAAACGTCGCATGCGCACATTTATTTTTCATACATCATATGTTGCGGAAGCACAAATATTCAGTGGGAGGATAAATGTTGAATAAAAAAAACATCTCACTCATAGAAACGACTTTTAAGAATGAGTCGTGCGCGCAGGTTCTTTGAGGACACTCCCTGAGCAGCCAGAACACTTTGACGGGGCATTACGTCATCATGTTTAACTGTCCCTCCGCTGTCCTCGTTCTATTTGAACCCTTGTTAGTAACAACACTGTGGAAATGTAAGCTGTGGGTCTGTCTGTGGGACCAGAAACACGGCGCTGGCAGAGACGGGGACGCATATAGACCTCTCACTCTGAGCGTATTTGCAGTCGAGAGCGGATCAGCGAGAGTGGCACAGCGAGGCATCTGTCAACAGACGATCTTCGGCAGCGTGAACGGAACATTCTGCTTCCTGTCTGTTGCCACGGCAACACTTAACAACAACACCACCTAACAGAGACCTGACGAGGAGAAAGTCTGCGCTGAATCCCGTGACAAACCCAACGTGGATAAAACGATTTAAAACGAAGCACAGGAGCAACAATGAGTCAAAAACAGATCATTCAAGGTGAGATCCCAAGAGTGGTTTGCATCCAGAAAGGGAGACACCACTCCACAGCTCGACACTGTTACTGTCTCTTTGTACTTTGCAGTTTTCGAGCAGTATCAGAAATCGAGGATGCAGTTTGTGCAAAATGTTGCTGATCTGGCAGCCAGACCGCAAAACATAGAAGTCCTCCAAAATGCGGGTAGGAGACACGATTAGAGGTATCGGGCATGTGTGGCTTCAGCTGCTATTTAAACGCCTCCCTACTGCAGGTGTGGTGGCTCTGCTGCGTCCCCTGTTGTTGGACGTGGTGCCCAGCATCCAGCAGACGGCAGCTCTGGCTGTGGGCCGCCTGGCAGACCACAGCGACGACCTGGCTGAGGCTGTGGTGAAGGAGGATATCCTGCCCCAGCTCGTCCACTCTCTGGCCTCGCAGAACGTCAGTATCTCGTTTCTCTCTCTCAATCCCTCTCTCAGTCTGCTGTAGGTTAAACCCTCACGTTGCTTCTGCAGGGCTCTTTACAGCTGGTGTGTTTACATGTGTGTGTTTTCGTGCAGAGGTTTTATAAGAAAGCAGCAGCGTTTGTGCTGCGTGCAGTGGCCAAACACTCCCCGGAGCTGTCCCAGGCTGTGGTGGCCTGCGGCGGGGTGGATGCCCTAGTTCTCTGCCTGGAGGAGTTTGACCCCGGGGTGAAGGAGGCCGCCGCCTGGGCTCTGGGATTCATTGCGCGGCACAATGCACGTAAGAAGGACACGCTGCTCACGTGCCTGTGGTGTCTTTATATGTCAGGTTCTTGGTTTGAAATAAAACATTTACAGAGGACACACACACGCACATGCTGCTGCACTCCACCTTGTTCTCTTGCCTTGCAGCGTTGTCTCAGTCCGTTGTGGATGCGGGCGCTGTCCCCCTGCTGGTGTTGTGCCTTCTGGAGCCTGAGCTGGCCATTAAGCGCATTGCAGCCTCCACCCTCAGCGACATCGCCAAACACACACCAGAGCTGGCGCAGACTGTGGTGGACATTGGTGCCATTGCACATCTGGCACAGATGATCCTCAATCCAGATGCAAAACTCAAAGTAAGTGAGCTGAGAGAAAACTGCTGAATTATATTATAACAATTCCTGCAAAGATTAAATTAATAAGTAACCAGGACATACATGCTGGATATTCATGCCACCTCTGTGCAATCTGCTGTTTTTATTATGAAAGCTTAAATATTAATATTAGAAGAAGAAGGAGAAGAATCCACTTTATTGGTCATTGATACATTTTTGCATATTATAACAAACTTTATTCCCTGTGGCTTGTGAATTCATTTAAATGAAATTAAGATTGAAATGTTGATATATTGGATTACACCAATTACAGATTATCATTGTAGTAGATTAACGTATTTTATTACAAGACAGTAAAAGACACCTGTCCTTTCCAAAAACGCTGAAAAGAAAAATAAGTCTTGGCAATATAGATCTTCATCAAGTCTTCATCAGCTTTCAGGTAGATACAATATAAAAACAGAAAATTATGTATTTAGTCAAAAAAAAACAGCGCAATAAATGTCCTGCAAAATAAAACAGTAATTCAATTGACTGCAAGAAAAGAGATTGAGGGTGTTTTTGTCTCCATCCAGAGGCAGGTGTTCTCCGCTCTGAGTCAGATCAGTAAGCACTCGGTCAGCCTGGCGGAGATGGTGGTGGAGGCTGAAGTCTTCCCTGCAGCAGTGGCCTGCCTCAGGGATCCGGATGAGTACGTGAGGAAGAACGTCACAACTCTGATGAGGGAGGTGGTGAAACACACACCAGAGGTAGGACATAATACACGCGCACACAGACTTGTGGGCGCAATCGTCTGCGGCAGGACGCAGAGTAACGCGTCTGCGTGTTTCCAGCTGTCCCAGGTGATCGTGAACTGCGGCGGGTTGGCAGCAGTGATCGACTATCTGGGTTATTGCCATGGAAATCTGCGGTTGCCAGGTATCATGATGCTCGGATATGTGGCAGCGCACAGTGAGAATCTTGCTATGGCGGTCATCCTCTCCAAGGTGCGTGTCCGTCGGTCATGCCACAGCGAAACCCTCCGATAAACCAGGAGGCATTCCTTCAGGTCCAGTATGTAGGTCACACTAACTCAACCAGAGCGCTCGTGCCGTGCGTCCTCCTGTCCTGCAGGGGGTGCCCCAGCTGTCCGTGTGTCTGTCTGAGGAGTCCGAGCACCACATCAAGGCTGCAACTGCCTGGTCCATCGGCCAGATAGGACACCACACCCCGGAGCATGCGAAGGCTGTGGCCACAGCGAACCTGCTGCCCAAACTGCTGCAGCTCTACCTGGACGCCGGCAGCTCCGAGGACCTGCAGACTAAAGTAAGAGCAAATCTAGGCTTTGCATAACAATTAATGCTGAGCTTAGGTTGCGCCTGTAAATAACAACTTTGTACAGGACAATAATTAATTATTTTTATAGGAATTAAAATGTCCTCCTGTGAAGCTGAAACAATGACATTTCATAATCTCTTTATATGCAAAAATCACATTTTCTCTAGTATCTAAATAAATACAGTGAAGTGGAATCAAAGCTGAGGGAGACATGATTTTAAAAGCCTTTATTTCACCTCTGAAGTGTCGTATTTCTTTTCAGTGTAAGAAGTCTCTGAAGAGCATCCTGCAGAAGTGCACCTACCTGCCAGCGCTGGAACCTCTCCTCTACGATGCGCCCAGTAACATCCTCAAACACGTGGTCTGCCAGTTAAGCAAGGTGAGATGTGACTAACATGTCCAGCATTCTTAACCTATGTCAGCTAGAATTCAGCACACGAAGGGTTAAGCGTGTTTGAGGTATGCACCCTGCTTCCCTCTTGTTAAAGGTGCTGCCCCATGACAGTAAGGCCCGGCGTTTGTTTGTGACCAGCGGGGGACTGAAGAAAGTGCAGGAGATCAAAGCTGAGCCCGGCTCCCCTCTACAGGAGCACATCAACGCTATCAACAGGTGTTTCCCTGAAGAGATAGTGAGGTACAAACAGACACGCTTACACACACAGACTTTGTTGACATGTAAACCCAGCGTAGTGAGACACAGAAGTAAAGCAGGAGCGTGTTATCAGACCCTCACGGACCGACAGACTGTGGACTTGTCATTTTGGAGCCGTGTGCTGACTCAGTTGGAATTTGATCTTTCATTGCACTGTCAGTTCAAACCTGTCCTACAACCTGCAAACCAAGACTTAAAACAACGGGGGAATGATTCTAATACAAACTGCATAGACTCAGATAAATCAAAAGAATTGACAAGAATGGGTGAGATTAGAAAAGTGAATTCTAAAAGCTAAACTCAGTGAGGTATAAAAAAAAGGCATTGAGACATTTACATGGTGTGTGTTTTGTTTCAGGTACTACTCACCTGGTTACTCCGAGGTCCTGTTGGAGAGGTTAGAGAACTACCAGCCAGCCTGACATCAGCTCACGAAACACGTTGTTATTTAAAGATGTACTTGCCAGTAAAAGTAATCTGTTTGTCAAAAAACAGTCCCCGCCTTCCACACACTGTGTTGAGGTTTCATGTTTCACCATCCTCGCTCATGGCCATGCATGAAGCTGTCATTAGATCACTGTGACACATCAGTGTTAGAAATAAAAGAACTCGTCCCAATTAAATTGCCTTTAGGTCATATCCTCACATTTATGTGTAAATGTCCGTTATTTTTTTTACACTTTTTCAAGACCAGCTGAAAGAAATCTAACTCCTTTACCGACTGCAGGGGGGTCAAAGGTCATATTCAGTGAAAGAGCAGCGACCTTAGAGGTGGTGTCCCTCAGAGGACGCATCAGGAGCCTGGATGCTTGATGATAAGCGTGTTTAATCCCGATTCCACGTCTGTACCTCAGGTTTTCATTCGGATAAAGTTCGAGTGCTGTCTCATGTCAGAACATTAAACAGTCGCACAGATAAAATAATCTGTACTCGGGATGAAGGACTCGCTTTCCGTCTCTGCTGTGGTTTGCAGGGGTCAGACTGCCCCCTGGCGACCGCGACCCGTCACTGCGCCCTCGGCTGTGTACGTGTGTATGTCCGCAGCGACACATGGCGATCCGCTCTTTGTTTATTGTCTGATAGCTGAGAGTAAAAAAAAAAACCCAGCGTCGCCTCCAGCTCGCACTGCGGCGGGGACGCGACCCTGCAGCCGAACCCTCCCCTCATCTGTGAAATATGATGTTAGAGATCTGAGCCCAGACTGGGTCAGTTTTTAATGCTTGTTCCTCCACAGCGAGCGTTATAAAGGAGCAACGCGAGGACCCACGGTGCATCACGGTGTTCTGACAGAAAGACACAGCTGATCGCGCTCTGAAAGAATTCACAACACACAAAAAACACGCTCACTAAACACCGCGATCCTGGGATTTGACCTTGTTTGACCCGCTATGATCCAGCCTGCAAAACACCCAGCGGACCGCCTTTTGTGTAACGACGCACACGACTTCGTTTATTCTATAATAACGTGGTGATGTTCCACTGAAACTGATCAATTAGCTAAAATCATAATAATAGAAACAGCTAGCATTTATTTACCTTGACCATCAAACTATAATTAAGAATCCAAATGAAATTTATTGGAACGAACCCAGAAATGTCCAGTGCGTCTGTCTCAGAAACGAGAAAAAAGAAAAATACTGATAAATATTTTTCAGTAGGCTGTGTCAAAAAGTGTGTTGTCATGATTTCAGAAACAAAAGAAATCATAATTGTGACACTTGTAGTCTGATATGAGGCATATTAGCGACAGCAGAATGGAATACAAATATTTTAAATGTAACATTTAATATTTTTGTAGATTTTTTTATTCTATTTTTTAAGTGTTTAAGTTTGCGTTAAGACAGAATTATAATTATGTTAACTTGTGTAGTCAAGCGATGTCTGTCATTTTATTTGAAACGGTCACAGATTTATCACGTTATTTCACTAAATGAGGATTTGCTACGTTTATTAATTGGATTCCACAAGGTTACATAAATATTTTCCATTTGTTTCATGTACATTTATGCGTCTCTCTTCTTACCGTCGCTTTATGCAACTGCGTAATTTTATGGTCCATGTTTTTTTTTATTTGAAAGTAATTTCCTCGCGTGTTTTTTATCATTACATTGTATTTGGATTATGCACGAATAACCTCAAACAGTGACGCTAGAAACCAGTCTGGTTTATACCAGATGGATCAAGAACGATTCGTGGTTTTTACGTGTTCGTCGTACATAACATTTCACGCTGTCTCTCTTCAAACATTGAGATAAACTGAAATCCACCTGATCCTAGACACTGTGAATAAACTAAGAATGAGGAACGAAGCGAATTAAGCAGAACAAGTGCTTTAATTGGTTTGAGTGAAGGCTTATGGAATGGAGTGTATTATTATCATCATCACCATCAATACATGTGAAGAACAATAAACATACAACATCATTTTGGCCTCTCTGTCACTAAAAGGGCACTCGCTCTATCCACTGCCAGACAGCAACAAACACGCACGCTCTCACGCACGCACGCGCGCGCACACACACACACAATCATTAGCAATGCTTAGTCTCTCTCTCACTGGCCAGCCGTGGGTGGGGGGGGGGGGGGGGGGCGGTTTCATGGCCGAGTACGTGTTGATTTCTA
>JAUMTR010000012.1:19049363-19101103 GCA_032270685.1 Microctenopoma stevenorrisi
CCCCCCCCCCCCCCCCCCCCCCCCCCCCCCCCCCCCCCCCCCCCCCCCCCCAGGTTCATGGCCTAGTACGTGTTGATTTCTATTAGCATATTTAAAAGATTCAACAATTTTTTGGAGGATTTTGAAAAAATTGCTTAGTCCACTAATATCTGTAGGTTTTTAAAAAAATCAAACCAAATGAGCCCCTCCCCCCAGCTCTACAGATTCTGCCTGGCCTCCAGTCATTTGTGATCAACATTTCCCTTAACACTTGTTAAACCACTCGCTCCATCTCATAGTAAAAAAAAACAACAACAAACCAAGACGGACACATTACACAATGTTCTTCAAGCTCATGTGGACTCGTGAAAGAGGCTTTTGGCAAATGAATGGTGGCAGCAGGCTGACTGGTGTGTGGGGTTAATGGGTGAAGGAGCTCACTCATGAGAGGTCACAAAAGCGTTTCATTTTAAGATACAGCAGCAGGTTGTGTGTGTGTGTGTGTGTGTGTGTGTTATTATCGGCTTGAATTTGCATCTGTCCAAGTCTGGTGTCACCTTCCTTTAAAATCCCCAACGCAAAACAAAACAACGAAAATTAACTCTCCCAGTGTGCACTGCTCTGTTTTCTACATCTGCTAATGTTTCACTTAAGGAAGCCTCCAGGGCCGAACAGAGCAAAGCAGACTAGAAACTGATGGTGTTCCCTCATTCCCTGTTTTCTTTAAGACACAACCTATGTGCATTATGAACTATAAGACAACAAGAAAACAGACAAGAAATATCAACTAACATCTGACTCAGGATAAACTACAAGCTGATAAAGTCCCTGATATCAAGGTTCACACAAAACAGTGGAAGAAGCAGGAGAACATTAACCGGTTTCAGACATGAAGCGGATTTGTTCATTGACGTGTAAGTGAAATTTTGGACAAACACACCCACACATACAAAAAAGATTCCTGAAATGCGACTTCACCTGTAGTTAGTAAATGCGATGAAGATGCAGACAGACTGCTGAGGTGGGAGAAGCTGGACGAGCGTGACAAAACACAGTCACATCACACGCACACACACACACACACACACACACACACACTCCACAATGCACTTACACGTACAAATGTTCTTTATAAAAGCAGGAAGGGGACACCTGTATACACTGAATGGTGGATCTGAACTTTAAGAACGCATTCACCATTTTCAAACGTAAGACAGCTATTTGATTTTTTTTGTCATGTAAAACACAATACTAGAATGTTTTTTTTTGTTAAACTCAAAAATGTGAAGACATATACACAAGGTGGTGGTGACGGAGTGGAGGAAGGTCGAACATGGGTTTGAAAATAAAGTCGGGTAAGAATACATGCCAAAGTAAACACCTCTTAAAACAACCCTTGACCTTAGTTTTAAAAAAAGGTTACAGAATATAAAATTAAATAATTTCGAAGTATAAAGGCACACATCTTGCACAGTGTATAGAATGAAAAAAACAGTTAATTTAAAGCATGGTAGGGACTGTTTTATGCTGAACAGCTCACACATCTGGTTAAAGTGGAGGGACACACGAATACCCTGAACAGCAACAACATACAGTATAAGGGAAAAGGAAACTTAGTCTTGTGACATGCAATTCTGTGGAACATTTTAAGTACACCTATATTAAGCATTGTATAAATTCAAGAAAGATCATTCTTCATTTACCACAGCACTGTCATTCACTCCCAGGGGTGGCTCCTTTTTAAATAAGACTATATTTCATGACAAAAATTCAATGTAAAAATATAAATGTGAATATAGTCTATGATATCTAAACAAACATATTGTGGTGGAAGCTTCTTGCTTAGGTTAGAATAGTTAAGGGTACAACTTTACTCCGTTTAGTTGATTATCAAGTGATACACAACAACACACGCTTAACAACTATTCTCACTTACATACAGGTATATTGCATTTTCCTTGTTAAGACCATATCAACTAATTGGGATTGTGTTTGTAACATTTGGTTCCTTTCCTCTTGTGCAAAATATACAGAAATAAAAATACTCAAACAGAACAAAAAGTATTACCACATCAATTCATAAAACTGCCAAATTCAAACACAGATGAACCACTGTTAAAAAAGTCAACAATAACAACACAAACAACAACGAATAAACTCACAGCAGAGGAGAGAACAATGCTGTTGGTGTTAAAACGTAACAAATAACTTTAGGTCTGCAGCTATTCCCTCCCTTCTCTCTCCCCCACCTTTACAACTTTTAAACACTGACACACACACCATTCTCCATCACTGGGTGTGTGCTGGTACGATGCTGGAGGTAAACCGTCTTTTCGTCTGCCCTGAATGCACAAGCACAGTCACACTGTTACCTGATCCCAAAACCCACCACCATAAGACCCAAGAGCACCAAGGATTGGGAAGGATTACAAAAGCCCTCAGAACTGAACTCGTCTGTGTTCCCCATCAAATATTGCAGTAAATTCCTCCCAGCCAATCCCTGTAAGTCGTACCCATAGGTGATACACGGTGGAGGAGACGGGATTTGAGTTCAGCATTCCAAGATTCAGAGAGGTGAGTTCGTTTTCCTCTTTGTTGCAGCTCACGTAACAGAATAAGAGCTCCTAATCTCTAACAACACATAAAAGTGCAACATTTTTTTGATTTTACTTGTAAGGTGCTGATGGCAACAGAAACGCAAGGGCTGCTGATGGTTCAAGGAGTGACTTCATATTAATCACTTCAGCCACTTGACACTTCTGGGTCTTTCCCAGCCACAGAGGCAAAAAAACATGGCTACCTAACAATGCCCGACATATTCAAAGTACTGCAAATGTAAGTAAATAATACTAAACATAAGCTGTCTACTCAAACCCTTCTTCTTCTTCTGTGTGAAGGTAAAAGGTGCATAACCTTCTCTCAATGTTAAATCACCGTACAACACAATAAAGCACGAGGAACAAAGCACTGAGACACTGAAGTGCAACTACTGCAGGACACAGCGTTATAATTTACCGCAACAAGTGAACTAATCTCAGCTAATGTGGGTTTGAGAGTGTGCAAGAGGATAACCGAAAAGCTCAATTCACTAACTGTACACGACGGAGCTGGACGGGGAAGGGATGCATCTAAAGGGTGAGTGAAAGAGGAGAAACCCAAATGGGAAAATCGGTTTGGCTGCGTACTTGTATAGCATTTCAGTGGAGGTCTGGCTGTTGGCCTATTGGAAGACTGCTTCGTACTTCCTGAAGCGGAGCATTTGCATTAGGTGAAGAGCTCTCTTAGCAAGACGGGCTTCATTATGTGCTATAATCTGACCTCTGCACTCACCTTGACCTCACACTACACCACAACATACCCTTCCCCAACCTCCTTCTGGAGATAAAGGTAAATACCCACATCAAAAAAAAAATTGCAGGGTGCTTAATGTTGTGTTAGAGGCAATTTAAAAAAGCCATATTCCCACATAAACAACCAGACAGACAAAACAAATTACATATATATATATATATATATATAAACAAATCACGTAACAACTTGGACACTTGCTTTCAACACCCTTATCATCCAAAGTAACACATGAACACAAGTCAACAAAGGAGGTTAAATGTAAACTAATTCTGTTTTTTTAGCTGCAGAGCATGGCTCCCAACTGAAAGAGAGAAACAAACAGGGAGGAAAGAGGAGAATGAATGAGGGAGAGTGATACAAAGACATCACAGCACCTTATTAATTCAGCCTCTCGATGCTTTTCTCTCCGTCACTTGTTTTCCACCCTACTCCCCACATGCCCTCCCTTTCCCATGTGCCTCTGTGCCCCCTGTTGCTCCCGGAGGCTATGACAAGATAGTGGTGATGAAATCGTAAAACCTCTTGGAGTACTGCTCTGGGTTCACTGTGGATATCTCCGCTCCGGCCTACAGAGGAACAGACACAAATATGTATAATGAATTTGCTGGTAGTTGTTACTTTTCAAACTGAAAAATCTAAATAGTGCTTATATGCAGCTACATACCCCATGTTTGACAGTCTTAGCTGCATGGGCAGCTTTCTTCTTGGCATCATAATGCTGCAGGATGTCTATGATAGCCATGAAGTAAACCTCCTTCCTGGGAGCACCTGAAGTTTAAAACAAATGCACCCTAAATAAGTGACAACGCGTTTGCATAGAACCATTAGGATAAATCAGGTACTGTTAAACAAAGTCCTTAAAAGAATTCTGACAGCAGCCGGTTTGACAACTAAAATGAAACTGGGATGAAAGCTGCAATGGCCAGTAGGGGGAGCTCTCTGCACTGTATTTACAGTATTATTAAACATTGTACTTCAATTCTGATGAGCATGTGTATCTAGCAACTCACTATCATTGCTTTTGATTGCGTAGACGTCAATGGCAGGATCAAACTCTCCAGGTGAAAGAGGCTTGGTGCTGTCCAGAGTGTTGCTGGGGCTGTCAGGAGGCGTCCCAATGCCCCCTCCGTCACTCTCCCCCTCCTCCTCTGCTTCATTGTCCTCGCTCTCGACCTCCTCTTGCTCTGCCCTCTCCACGTCATGAATACCCACCAACAGGCTGTAGTCCATGAGCTTCAACTGGGCCAGGAACTGAGTTCCATGTATGAAGGGAGTGTGTAGAGATTAGAAGATCAATAAAATGAAAAATTGGTAGAGTAGTGGTAGAGTAGAAGGCAAAGAGTAGGGCCACAGAAAAACAAATGATCTACACAGGTAACTACATATTGCGACATACAGTGGCCTAGAAAGTACTCATGCCTCTAATTTTTTTTGCACAATTTATTGTGCACAAGCAAAGGGTTTGCATACTTTTGTGAATAAGAGGTTGCAACCATTGCATTTTGAGTCGCTACCAAAAGGTTGATGTTGCCATTGACACTGAGCCTGCAGACAGCCACATTTTCTATCAGCACATACCTCCACGTCTTTCCTAAGCTTCTCCAGGAACATTTTCTTATTTTCCCCATCAATGTAGATCTTCTGCCCATCATTGATAAAATCATTGTCCTTGTAGGTAGGTAGCTCCTTGGCCTGGTAGTGGAGATTAGGAATCAAATAAACATTAGTAAAACACAACAGTGCGCACACAGTACCTCAAATAGCAGACCTGGGAAAAACTGTGACAGAAGCCTGATGCCTAAAACAAATTTATGTTTTATAAATAAATATACAATCATTTTTTCCAATTAATTTAAAGTTCATTTTAACAGAAACTTTGAATCCTTAAACACATTTGAATGCATATTGGTGAATTTGGTCTATTTCTGCACAAATGTGACCTTAAAGCTGTAAACAAATCCTAAAAAAAAAGAAACACAAAAGCCAGAAATTAAGCTTATTCATTCAATGTAACAATAACTCCAGCTAAACATTTGTTTACTGTTTGTTAGCCTTGTTTTGGAGGGATTTAGTGTTGGTTGCACCAGGAAGCTGCTGGAATTCTGCCTGATCATGTAAGTCCTTTGAACTGAACTGACTGATCTCAGCCAGGCGACTGGTTACACTGGTTAGTGGCCTGGTAGCTCAATAGGTTAAGAGTCGAACTGGGATGTTGAAGGTCACAGGTTCGAACCCCGTCTGACTCCTAATCCATCCCCTACCAGGTGTGTCCCTGAGCCAGACACCCAGCGCTAGCTCCCTGTAAGTCGCTTTGGATAAAAGCGTCAAAGTAAAGTAAAGTAAAGTAAAGTTACAGCGATGTGAAAACGCTGAAGTGACCTGTCGGCGACGTCAGGATCGGTATTCAAAGGGATAAATAACTATTACACTACTACTGATTATAATGTCCCCTTTAAATTAATCCCAGTTCACATGCTTCTGCTTACCCAAAATAACTACATTTATTTATCTGATGTCAAATAATACATAGCTTCTATTGTTAAAATGGGGTTCCATATATGTGACATTGCATTGTGTTATATTTTCCCAAGGTATGCTCTAGCCTTTCTGCACATGAATATCACTACAACACATGACACTACTATAAGTGTCATGTGTTGTTTTTGTACTAGTCACGGCCTGGCAGCGTTTTGTTCGTTGTTTGTGTTTTTTGTTTTTTTTTTGTCCTTGTTCTTTTATTACTGTACTTGAAATGTTCTATAAACAAATTTATGAAAGAATAAAATAAAATAAAATATAGTTTAAGGATAATGTTTGAGGTCATATTTTTGCAGAAATAGAGTAAATCCTTTGAAGTACCACCGTAAAAGCGGCAGACAGCAAGTACTACAGACAGCAAGTACTACAAGTTGTTGTGTACTATTCACACAACAACTGAATAGAAAGAAAATTGTATCAGTATTCTTCATTCTTTTTCCCCAGAGTGCAAACTAATGAATTTCCAGTAAAGGCTATCATAAGATCATAGAAAATCACTACAACAATCAAGGGATATTTCAAAACGCATCATCACAAACATTAATTCTGATCCAAGGAGTCATGTCACCACCTTCATGACAAGACAAATCTGCATGTTGAAATACCCTACTGGCAGAAATGTGCCCCAAGTCTGTGGTTTGTTAAAAAAGTCCATCTTACTTAACAAACCACAGATTTAGTCAATTACAACATATGTTATATTCAATAACTGGGACAATATCTGAGCTACGTAGAGAAGTGTCACAATTAAACTATTTGATTGTGTGAAACATGCAGCATGCTCACAGCAGAGTATAGATCTATCACATGCACAAATTCACATATTTTCCATTTTGTTTACAGTGCATTTATTTCTCAGCTCCAGGACACTGCATTTTTTGTGATACTGCGAAGTAAGAACACCTCTTTTGAATGCATCAGCTAGATGCTGAACCCCGAAAAGCATTCGTATCATTTAATATTAGACTATATTTTCCCTGTATGATGCTTTTCGGAAACCAGATTGTGGCTTGCAGTTAATCTAAACGGTGTTGTAACCTGTCACCTATTGAAGCCAGTACACCTTTTTGTGACAATACTACAGTACTATCTAGATTAGAAGCAGAATAAAGCAATTTCCTATTTAAACTCATTTAAATTCTACATGAATCGACTTTCTCCGAAACCCTGTTTGCTGCAAAAGTGTCAGCAGTCTGCAGGCCTGATTCTGAGCCACTGAGGGGGAAAAGAGAGCAGGAAATGAAGTAACAGGGCAGCAGCGGCGGTTTAGCTACTACAGTGTTTCTATGGCAGCAGAAGACAAGCAGCAACAGATAACAGCACTTGAATAAGCTCGGACTGCACACACTGACACACATACACACGCATACAGAAGAGACCTTGACGCAGATGAACACAGAAATACATCTTACAAAATACGAACTTGAGCACATATACTCTGTATACAGGTATAACACAGACATAGACCTCCAATTTGGAATAAATATGGGATGACCAACTTACTAGACTGTATATAGATGCAAAACAAAAGTAGATGTGGCTGCATTGTAAATTTAACTGCAAAGAGGAAACCATTTGACAGGCCTGTCCCCTCAACCAATACCTCAGCTGTTAGTACAAATCCATTTCCAACTGCCTTTTATTTTCCATTCAATGGAAATGTCTCTTTCAAGGTTATTACATCTTATATTTTTTCCTAGTAATGCACAAATTACCTGTTGCTAATTTTCTTCTATTACCTTGACTACAATAAATTGTTGTCTTTGTAACCTTCTGAAGATGTAAGAAAAAGGTAAGAAGAGTGGCTCTGCTGATGAGAAAAACTGTATGACAAGTGAAATTATCCCCAAACGAATGTTTCTTTCTCTCTAGTCAGATGGTTGAAAAGTAAATCGTAACATTTTGACAGTGTTTTTGTTGTCAAAGAAAATTTTAATAAAATACTAAACTAAATCCTGTAAAAAACAATATCCATTTTTGTAGAACTGTTTGTCCCATCACTCATAAAACAGTTGCTGACCACTGTTGTTGCACTGCTGTTAAAGCATCGTAGGTTTCACCTTTTATTTATTTATTTTCAACATTGAATTGTGGTCAATGTAATAAGGCTTTTTTGACACCAAACACACTACTTCATTTCAAAGTGAAAATTGATATCTACAAAGTATTATTTAGAAAAAAAAGACAAAAATCATTTTACTATTTTTAGTGTGATTAGCTTGAACAGATGTGTTAATTGCTTAACAATGTTTAATATACTAACATTTCAAGTGTCATTTCTGTTAACTTATATCAACAAAGCAAGGATGTGTTCCCTAATCTTAACAACTTGGTCTTTCCCATTCATTTACTCTTCCACTTGCTCTCCTGTCTGAGATACATAGAGGTGCCGTTGAGTGAATGGTAGAACAAAAAGTGACTGTCTGGCAAAACTAAAGTTGAACAAGTTGAGCAGAATGTCGCCGTAAATGAATGAAAAGTGTGCAAGATGATGGTCTTGAGTAATTGTATTAGCCTTAAGTAGACAAGTGAAGAAAAATGCTTGGCCGCACCAAAAGAAATAACAACACGTTGAATAGATCATGCCTGGTATATGAGCCCTGGTTCTCTTACATCTCTTACGTGTTTCATGGCGCAGTAAAAGCGTGTGGCAATCCGCAGTGTTTGCAGCCTTTGCTGAACGTTACCAGATTTGGGCCGTGGAGGCACATCGTCTGATGGGGGCGGCTGCTAGAACAGGGGGAGTAAGGGTGGGGTGGGGCGGGGCGGGGACGTTAGGGGTGGAGGAGAGGAAAGTAGAAAGGAGAGAGGAAGGGAGGAAGGAAGTTGGAAGTAAAGGCAAAGTATTTAAAATGTAACAGAACAGTTTTTTCAGCTTGGTAGAGGGTTGAAAGGGCATCAACGCGAAAGATCATCTCGGCAGTGTAGATGTTTAGAATTTTTCTGTCTTTTCAAGAAAGTGTATATTCACATCCAACAGGTCCATCCGATTACAAAGTAAATTGTAAAAGTGAAAAAAGTGTAATCATTTTGCTGTTAGATATTCATGGTATTTACACCTGATCCCAGACCCTGGACAGAAGCACTTGTATTTTGTACTAGCCTAAGGATAGAATGAGCTACTGAGCTACAGGACCAAGGAAGAAACTACTGCGAACCAAAGTGCACTCAATAAACCAGGCGTGGTACTAACTATAATGAAATATCAAGGCCATTCACACTCATATAAACATATTAAAGCTATGTGCTGCCGGTGAAAGCAGCTGATTCAAACTCAAGGAAAAGGAGAAGAGTAAACAAAAACAACTGTGTCAGAGTGCTGCTGAGCAGGCGATGAGTAGCATCACAGGGGGTATTCCACAAACTAAATACCCATTAGCTGTTTTATAGCAGACAAACCAGGCCATAATACTGCAGTCCCATAAATCATCCACTCAGTGCTTGCTAACTTGTGGGTTGGGCCCTAAACAGAGGTTTTGTTAACACAAATTAAGTATAATGACTAGTATCATTATGACAAACTTAAGCAATATCAAATTTGCTTAGATCAGGTTCTAGCCAAATAACAAGCATCTAAAATGATCATTTGCTTGGCAAAAGCCAGTTCCACCTGTTTACGACGAGAACCCAGAGGCAGCAACTACAAAACCACCAAAATGTATCATTTTTTTATCAAAAGAAAAATACATGCCATGTGTGGGTAGAACATAAGATGTCCATAATATGCAACAGAACAGGAGCTGGTGTTCATACGCATAAATGTGCTAGAAATAATGTGA
The DNA here is from genome assembly GCA_032270685.1 of Microctenopoma stevenorrisi. Taxonomy (NCBI): domain Eukaryota; kingdom Metazoa; phylum Chordata; class Actinopteri; order Anabantiformes; family Anabantidae; genus Microctenopoma; species Microctenopoma stevenorrisi. Next base: position 19,059,011 of record JAUMTR010000012.1, read on the forward strand.
CTTGAAAAAGATGCAGAAAAACATTATATACCATGCAAATGCATGCATGAAAGGGAGATGGTCATGCAGTCAGGAGAGAACCCTGTTGTGCTTGTTGTTTGCGCGTGTGTAGCTTTTTTAAAAACACACACACACACACACACACACACACACAGTAACTTTAGAACAAATCACATTATTATTCTCTTTCATATGATATATTAAACCCTCAAACTGCAGTGTTTCTAGTGTTCACACAAGTGTATGAGCTAGTGTGTGTTTACATACTGTGTTTTATCTGCAGCCAAGCATCAACGAGCACTTGAAGAGGGAAACTGGAGGTTAAGTTAAACACGTCTTTAAGTGTGTATGCATAAATCTGCTTCAGGAGAAACCAGCAGTATCTGCAATCAGATCCTTATCTCTCATGCCTTTTGCACTTTTGCCATGCCTCTTCCTATTTGGGTATAGATGCGAACACTCATTCCAAAGTGTGCATATAAAAAGTGATTTGCTTTGCAGTTACACATAATCTTATGAATTCACAGAATCCACCATCAAATAAACAATAATAAAAAAGTAAGTTAAGTGTCTTATCTGTCTGTCTTAATCTGTCGCTAGACTGTAAATGGAGTTTCACACACAGCTGAGCTGCAGGCAGATAGAGGTCACACAGAGCTCACGTGTTAAATGCTCAGCTGCTTTGCTTTTCCACTCATTTGTCCTAATCCCAATAATGTTTTGTTCTTCCATTTACAGTAGGCTATATTTAGTTTGGGGAATCCCTGAAGTCTCTAATGCCTCATTGCATGGTGAATAAGCCCCTTTAAAACCCAGTGGAAAGCTGAAGCCTTTGTATGTAAAAATAGTGGTACTTTCGTATAAAATCCTTTGTGCAATGACAGAAAAAAAAACAAAAACCATGATCAACCACAACATTAGTTCACTTCTAATAGTGTTGAGCTGTCCCGTCAGATAGCCAAATGAACAGTTCTCCAAAGTAAGCTTTAAGTGATGCACTCATTAATTGTCATCACTCAGCTTTTACCCAAAAAAGGTATAGAGTATGCCAAGATATCGACTCTAATTGTTAACAACATTCTAATGTGAAGCACAATGAACCTTAATTTTCCTACACAATTCCTTTTTTGACAGGTGTCCACTGTCCATGCAGTCAGAAACAATCATCGACTCAAACAGAACAGAGACCTTTTCATCACTATCAGACAAATACCTCTTCCTCATATGTACTGCTCATAAACACAGTCAGATACAGAGATATAAAAAAAAACATCATTATAAAATTACTCAGAACCGTGAAACAATATCCTACAATACAAAAAAAAAGCCTAAACATACCCAGAAACACACGCACGCACGCACACACACACTAATCCTCAACCTCTCACACACAGACAGCAAGCAGGGGGGATGATGGAATTGCAGAAACAAGGTTAATAGGAATACAGCCAATTAAAAAAACACAAATAGCGTGCAGGGGCTAGAAAGGAATGGGGTGATGAATTAGGTGCTAACTGAAGAAGGTGGATATTTGCTACTGTCATTGCCACCCAAAGGGAAACAAAATACAACGCCAAAGTTGTGTTGGAAATTTGGGAGATGACAGTAAGCCCAGAATGTTTGTTTCAGTTACTCAAACCACTGAAAACACATTTTGTTTTCTCTCATATTCTCTTATCTTATGTGTCCACATGGCTTCAGCGAACCTAAATAACTGACTCATTTTTTAGTATGTTACACAAGAGATTACATTACTTGAGAATTTAGTGAATAGTGAAAACAATAGTCCCAAATATTTGTGGGAATTTTCCGACACAAAATTTTATTCATATTAATGTGACAATGTCGTATAGCTATGACAGTAACACCTGCAGCACATCATAAATCCTTCAACAATGTACTGACAGTGTGGAATTTCTTTTGTTTTTTATATGTTTATAAATGTATGAAATACTTTTAACTGTTACTCTTAGTTTGAGGCATTCATTACCTTTAAATCTAACACTGAATCAACTTCTGTTTCGAAAGTGTTTATTATTACAAGTTACAAGGCCCTCGCTGTGCGGAGGTTTTAACTTGTGTGAAAATGTTTAACAGTAGATACAGGCTCAGGACAGGTAACTGTACCTTCTCCTTGTCACTAGCCTCTCTTGCCACAGTGGAACCCTAGAGAGAGCGAGAAAAAAAAATTATTCTTCATTACCTAATTATTACCAGAACAGTGAACATTCTCAAAGCTTCCCTTATATGCCTTTCTGCAGATTCTCATCACCTTGTGCAGGTCTAAACACAGAAGCTCATCTAATTAGACACATAAGAAGCAATAGCTTAAAACGGCTTCCCTCTGTTCTGAGACAAGTTATATGCGAGTGTGACGGCTTAAACACACTTTTAGAACATATAAGGCTCTAATGTGCTACATGCCAAAAAATGTTTCCCCATAGATGTGTATACACTGTCCACGACCATTAAGTTGTAGGTTCATACTCGCACGAGGCTGCCTTTGCTCTCTGGCAACCACACAGGAAGGCTGCTGTAGAACAAGAAAGCAGGCAAAGTCTTATGTAATAGTTGTATAGCATGTGCTGGAATGCACTTGCTTAATGTTGTTTTGGTAACGTCTATAAATATGTTGGTATGGGACTTGGCACCATAACGCAACTGTGAAGGTTTGCAGACACGTCTGGGTTTGTCCAGGCACAAGAAGCATAAAGTAGAAAAAAGAATCACACCAACACAAAACAAAATCAATAAATAGAACGCGGTGGGAAAAATTCAATTCTAGTCAAATTGTATTTATCTTAAGCAGTTGTAAAGTAGTTTATTGTTAAAGAAGTTGAATACTAAAAGTGACAATGTTATGCATATGCATTGGCATATGCATAACATTGTCACACACAGACTTTAATTTTTTTATTTTATATTTTAAAACATAAATTTAGCAGAAACCTATGAGAACTGAATTAAGTAAGAAAGATATTGCTTTGCTTGTGGTATTTCATCTTCAACTGAGTTTAGCTGTTGCTCCATATTTCTATTTTCATAACTGGTGTGGATTTTAGACTTAAACAATAAAAATGTGATTCCCTGCCCTTATACCTTGAGATCATATTTTTTGAAGACGGAAAGGCGATGGGAGAAGACGTTGCGTGTAACAATCATATAGGTCTCATCTCCATCCACTGTGAGCCGGTACATGCCCAAAAACTGAGGCAACAGTGTGTTCCCATGGCACTCCACAATGAACTATAACAAGAGAACACAGGTCCTTAATAAATGCATTAGAAACTGTAGGATATAGAGAAAAGGTATAAAAAACCCAGGACTTTCCCTTAAAGACTCGCTGTCTGTATGTTCAGGAAGGTGAGTTTGTGTTTGTGTGTTTTTATTGCAAGATGACGAAAAGGTTACAAATTTATATTCCAAATATGTATTTATAATCCCTATTTTTAATCTAAAACCTCTGAAATTGAAAAGAATTAGCTGTTTGTTTCCGTAAAGCCATTTAGAGTTTTAGGAAGTCTATAATATGATAGAGTCAGGGATTGCATTTCATTACAGGCTGTTTTTACCTGATGGTATTTCTTTAGAATGTTATGCATTTCTGCCACATCCTCGCTGCTGATGGTCTTGATGACATAACGTTTGTCAAAAGAAGTGTGGAAGCGGGCCCCACTCCGTCCCTGGGCTTCACTGTTCAGGGGAGCACTACGTGTGAGAGAGTTCTGCAAACATACAGAGCAAAGACAAAAGAGAAACTATATCAGGATGTGCACAGACACATCAGGAGCCCAACTCCCATACTGACCTTTTACATTTGAGGTAGTAGTAATAGTAACGTTTTTTTCATTTGATTTGGAGCCAAAGACTGTCTCGAAATTTGGATGAAGCTCTTAATGTCCTAGGTCTACCTTCTTTGCATTGAACCACATCCTTGTCTCTAGTTTAACCATATGGAGTTCTGACCCCTGAGCCCGTTGCCTGTCCAAAGCTACGCACAGACACAGACAGCTGCTGCCCAGACTTCGGTGCACAGAAGTAACATGATCCAACACCCTTGGCTTAATGCCTCATTGTCCAAGAATTCCTGATGTCCTCTGCCCTTGGTTGCATTTTGTTTTGGTTAGTCATTTCCCAACATTATTTTATTGTAACGCGTGAAAACAAAATTTAATACTGCAGGCACTGCTCGTTAAAATTAATTGTTAGTGTTGCATGTTACAAGCAGAGCAGGCCTGCAGCTTGTCATAATGCAGCATATTACAAATGTAATTAGAAATAATGCCAGCAGGCTAGGTTTGGAACAAGGTCACATATAAAAAAAGAAAAACATAAAACCTTTTCACCACAATGCAATTAGTGATTCATGTAGAAAAGAAGTGTAAATGTTGATAACGTCACAACAATCCTTTAGACTGTCTGCCTTAACACCCCTACTGCCAACTCACTGCAGCCATCCGGGCCCTAATGTAAACATGTGAAAAGGACAGCTGCACTGAGCTGGGACACAATGACCTCCAAATACTGCCAGCTCACTGCCTGCAGTGGGAATGAGGATCAACTAGGAAAGAGTGGAAATTAAAAGAAGATAAGGAGAAGGCTGAAACAAAGAATGGAAAGATAAAAGCACAATACAGAAACAGTTAACTGATGTCAATTAAACATAAGTTATTTGAATGTTTAATTTAACTTTCACTAATTTATTAGTCACAGGATTCAGATACATTAAGGATAATGCATTGGTTTTAAAATCTCTTTTTTCATGTCAATTCACCCCAGTCAAGTACAAAGTTAACAAAGTAGATTATATTGGACCACTATAGTCACATTACAAGACTTGTATTTTATTACAGTATGTTTTCATACCAAGAAGTCCTGATCATCAATGGCAAACCTCTCTCTAAGGTTTCGAAACACTAGTGGACAGTACTCCTTGAACTTGAAATGGCTGGGCATGTTTTCCCTGTGTACACACACAAACACACAATAAAAGAAAACATCAGACAAAAACGGGACATTTCTGTAAAATACAATTGGTACAGAATTTACTCAAAACACCTTACTTGTTAAAGAGATGGTTGTCCACTTTGATTTTAGAATAGGCCTTGAAATCATCTGGCATGAGCATGATGGGAATCTGAACATGGCTTAACTCATTTATCTAGAAAGGAAAAAAACAGGAGACAGGGAGCGGTTAGTGATTTACCAAAGCAAGAAACAGTTACAAACACGTTGAGTTTTTAGGATTTTGGGGGGTGGGGCTGGGGGGGTATAGGTAGTATATTAACACCCAAAGAACCTAAGAAATCCTTACACTTGCAGAGGCCAATGTGGAAAAACACACATGGTTTACAATAAATATTCAACTGTCTTTGAATCATTTTTTACACTTATTAACAAAAAGAATACTATATTATTTTAAAGCGAAAAAAATATATTAGCAAAGTAATAATATATAATGAAGTGAGTGTAGAAATATTTTTATGAGTCCTCCTGTCCCCAGTAGGGTATAAGGCATCAACAATTTGCCTCAATTGATTCCTGTCACGGGCAGCATGTTGTGTGTCATGTTGTGTCTCCGCACACGTCTCTCCTGTTTCCTTCAACTGAGCCGTCAGTGTTTGCTGCCAGGTTGTTTTAGGCTGGCCATGTCTCCTGGTGGTGGTGGTGGTGTCCATAGAGACAGTCTTAGGAATATGGTCATGTTTCATTTCCAAGTCACAGAACATTTGTTCACTCACAATATCATTTTGCAAAGAAGATGGACCAACATATAAAATTCTAGTTTCTCCGTTATATTATGTAATATGTCTGAAGAGATTTTCCCACACAAGGTAGTTAATAAAGTGAATGTTTCTATTTTTAGAAAAACGTAAAATATGCTATGAGTAGCAGGACAGAAAGAAATCAGGCCAGGGTTTCTGGTGGGGTCTTTACTAAATACTGATCTTCAAAATAGCATGCAATACAGGATTGAAAGAGAAGTGTAGGGGAAACAAACGTGCCCTGAACCACTGATACTTTTAAGTTGCAGTTGAAGACGACGGCAAACAGAATACAGTATGTGAATATCTGATTCTCAAAAAGAGAATAGATAGGCCTCTATATATTTGTGTATTCTGTTACTTCTGTTAAACTATTTAAACTACATGTTTAACTACATACCAGATGAGAAAAATTAACCCTCAAAGGGTTTTGACTTGCTGATTATCTACAGTCAATATAATCATTCAACAAATTGCAAAATTACAATGGCTTCATTAAACCATGTACACTGAATAAACCGTAGGGCTCCAAAACACATAAGGTACATTGCAGGAGTTTCCCTTTGGAGCTGGCCATGCATCACATTGCTGTAATACATAGATCTGACATTTGTTATGACTCAGGCACAGATTGTGTGTGTGTGTGTGCACACTTGGGTATTTGTTGTTGGCTTTAGGCAGGGGTGCTGGCAGGTTGTCTCAATCTATTAATACACTTTTATTCCAGCCAATAGTGTTGAAGGTCCACCAAATAAAATCTAATTATTAAAATCTGTGTATCAGTGGTTTTGTGAGTGTTAAATTGTTGTGAAAGTAAGCCAGCTCAGTCTGCTTTACTGTCAACAAACAGTGCCTACAGTACAGCATTAATATTATATTCAACACGGGGTTACCAACAACTTCACAAATAGGTAACCAACCAACTAACCAACAAATGTCACATTTATTCCCATAATACATGTGTGATATTATCCTTACTTGTCAATATCCCGAAATTCAAAAAACAAAAACAAAAGATGTCAATCATTAAAATAAGCTTGTGGCAAGGAAGAAAGGCAGAGACTATGTCAACCACTGGGACAGAGCTAAGACCAGAAGCAGTGGAGGAATGACTCCCAGAAGTCAAACTGAACAGTTAACTCACATAGGCTGTCTGAGCCATCCATGTCATGGTTATGCCAAATGTATTGTTCAGTAACTGATGAAGCCTTTTGTGTGACAGGCAAAACATCTTCAAAAACAGAAAGCAAGTCTAGTTCCCACTGAAAAGAATTTTGGGGGCAAGCTTGTGTCTTATTTTATTAGGCCATGAAAATACAGTCATTTGAAAAACAAAAACCTTTGAAGATAACTGTTTAATAAGGGTGTTAAAACATGATTCTTTCCACTGACTAAACAATTTTTAATGCCAAACCCTGCAAAAGCTTCTCCAATAATCTAAAGATCTGCCTTTGTACATCATTTTAAATTTGCCTTTAGTATAACACTAGTCATGATGTCATGTAACCAGACGTGTCACTTATAACTCACTGTAAAACTTATAAGCCTAGGACAAAGAAAAATAGAAGGATTAGTGCAGAGGTTTTGTACAGAAATCGTAGAGATAAAAAAACAGTCACAAATGAAAAGGAGAAGTGCATCTGAAGACAGAAAAAGAGAAGCGTATCTGAAGACAGAAAAAGAGAAGCGTATCTGAAGTCAGAAAAAGAGAAGCGTATTTGAGGAGAGAGTAATGTACAAGAAAAGCTTTAAAAAAGAAAAAAAGACCTCAAAAGAAGAAATCAGAGGGACAGAACAAGCAGAGGATCCAAGCCCACAGATGCTACATCCAAAATGTTTCTGTTCGCTGGTGTGACAGGCACCAGTGTCACAGTGATGCTATAGCACAGATTCATTCTGAGTACTCAGTAGGGTGACATCGCCTAACCAACAAAGCTGTGTTTCAAACAAGTGCAGAGACAATGCTTTATGTTACCAAGCACACATAAACATCTATGGGGACATTAGTCATTACTGAAGGTGAAGAATAGTCACAGCAATAAAAAGGAAGGTAATATAAATTTAGTAACAACTTAGAAAACAATCCAACCTTTTCCTAAGGATCTGATCTAATTCTTTCCTCACTAAAATATTCTGCTTCATGGGCAAACAAACATTAGCACATTTTGGCTGTTTGCTTCCACTGTATGCGTGTAAACTGCAGACTCATATTCTAACACGTTTATGCATGAATCCAAGCAGGTGTTTGACTCAGTCTCTGACTGAGAAGAAGCTAACACCCAGCACAGAGACAAAACTCTGCTGTTGCAGCTTCTTAAACATCTTCTGCAAACCCGCATCTATTATTGGGGTTCAGACCAGGGATAATGACAATAAAAGCCCCAAGCTGGTAACAAGACCCAAAACCTATTAGAGTACCAGTTTGGAAAAGTTAGGATGTCAGAATACTTTCTGAACTAACTGTATAAAGTACTCCTTTTTAATCTGCTATGCTTGCCATAATCTAAAGCACAGTGCAGCACTGCTGTTTTGTTTAATCAGATGCATGCAGCAAATCCACTTATCTTCCTGCAACTATCAATCTTGCAGACAAATTTCACACCACTTCCTGTTTGTCTCCATGGTGATGAGGACTTGGTTTTCCGGCCTAGAGTGAAGCAAGTGTGTGCTGTTGCTCCATTGGACAGGAAGTTGTTGAAGAGAGCGTACTCTGTCAGGATGGCATAGTGTTATCGCACTGAACAATGACAGAAAGATGACTCAGTCTAAGCTGATGACGGTTCACAAATACCGTTCACAGCACAGAGATTATAACACCTTACACACACAGTTTCTTAGGTGAAAGCTACATAACAGTATGAAAACACTAGAATAGAGAGAAATCTCTCAAATGTAGAAATGAAAGAAGAAAGACCAATAAGGCAAACCACCAGATTGAGACATTGGACAATAAACAGGAAAACTATGACATTTTCTTAAGTTTTCAAAAAGTAAGTTACAGACAGTCAAAATACAAGTCGGAAATCACTGTAGTGATGCTGCAATTCTGCTGTATTAGCCTTAGTTGAGATCAAACAGAACTTCACCAAGTCCCAAAAATCAACAAATGAAATATTACGCATTTTAATATTACACAAAAATAACCAGAGAAAATACTAAATAAATGAATGCTTCCTTTATTAAGGAAAAAGAGGTCCGTACCTCCTGGCTCTCTATGAAAAAGTGATTTTGGCGTTCATACAAAAACCCCAGAACCACACCAAAAAAAAATGACCTAAAGAACACTGGCCCCAAATGGTATCTATGTGAAGGGTTCCACAGTAAAAGCTACTTCTGACCAAAAATAACACATAAGCTCCAAAAAACTTATTGATTATCCACAAGGCTTATGGGCAAATTCTGTAAACTGATGAGATAAAAATATTATGTTTATAAATATTGTATATGAAATTATGTTTATGAAGGTTAACTTTGTCAAAATACATTTAATATAATAAAAAAGTGGAGACAGCATTTCATAAAAAGATAGTTAATAGTCAAACATGGTAGCTGCGGACCTGGATGACAGTAACAATGAATTCTGAACTCTGCCAGAAAATGTTGATGATTTCTGCCGGTCAGTTGGCGACCTCATACTCAAGCACATTCAGGTTAAGCAGCAGAACAATTATCCAAAACACACCAGCAAGTTCACCTCTGAATGGCTAAACAAACAAAAAAGAAACAGTCTGGACTTAAATCCGATATAGACCCCTACAAAGTGGCTGAAATAGAACAGTCCTGCAGAGATGAAAGGCTCATTTCAAGTAATGGCAAACTTGATTGAAGCCGCCAAGGATGAACAACGAGTGCTTAGGTTAAGTGGGACAATCATGTTTTCACATAGAGCCAGCCTGAGCTAGCCTTTACTTATTAAGCCAAATCCTCATTTAAAAAGTGTATTATGTATTTACCTATGTTATCTTTGTAATATTAAATGTTGTTGTGATGTGATTATCGGAATCATTTAAGTGTGACAAACATGCAAAAAATTAAAACATTTAGGAAGGGGACAAAATATTTGTACAGCAATGTAGTAATGATAACTTTGTGCAATTTCCTGTTTCACTGCACAAATTGTAATTTCACAAATGTCAGCACAAACAATATTTCTGTGCTGACAAAAGTGGGTGGAGATTGAAATAGGATGCTTTTAAGCCTGACTGGCCGTGACTAGTAATATCCGACTCTGCACATTTCAAACACTGCTGTTCACCTGCTCGCTCGTCAACTCAAACACATTATTGGTGTCTGGGCTTGGCCATGCTTCAGGCTCACTGTGTGTGTGGTACCGGAGCGAAGTTGAAGCAGGACTGTTCAAACTGCGTCTGGTCGCATGCTCTGCCTTCCAGATATGAAGTTAAAAACATCAGATACACACAACATGTCATCAGCGTGGAAGGTATTTACTTTAAAAAATGTGTCCACCTACGGCTAAGTCACTTCAGGTTACTAGAGACATCTTATAACATGCAGTGTTTGACTGTCAAGTTGCCATTTATGTGGGCACAATGGGACATGATGATCTGATGAAAATCATTCCTGTACAGTATTTTTATAAAACGTCACTAACACCATCTGTCTTTGTCACTTTGAGTTATTCCTACATGGTGTTCATATAGATACAAAAGACTGGACCAGCAACAGATGCCATTCATTGTCAGCATATGGTATTGTAGGTGATTATCCCTCACAGAACAAGACACTACAGAGAACGTAAAATAATTCAACTGGTTCGATAAGTTCTCACTTAGCACAGCTCGTAGACCCAAGGGTCAGTGGTTCGATTCTCAGTCCCCCCAAATCCACATGTCGAGGTGTCCATGGACAAGACACAAAAATCCCATAGTAGTGCAGACACAGGTTTAGCAGCTGTACAAACAACAACAATACGGGGATCAATAAACTATTAATTATTATTATTAGTTTTGCCATGAGAGCAGCCAGCTGAAACCTAAGCAGAGATAGTCAGTTTGCTATCCAGTGTGAATAGTGAAATACAAATAAAGGAAAAAACTAAACAAAGCCTGAAACAAATGATCATGGTCTTGTCAGAGTCCTCAAAGACAGAACCATGTAAACACGCAGACAAAAAGAAATATGAACTGAATTGTTGGACAGAAATTGAGGTCTGAACCAAACCATGGTGTTGGAGAATCATTAGTGGGACACAAGTGAGGAGACAGACAAATAGGGCCTGGCACAAATGTAAGCAACTATCTAACTACTCCTATCTGGGTTGAAACACTAAATGAAACACAAATTACAGTTATTACAAGTAGGTACGTGTGCACAAACACACACGCAGACAGCTTAGCAAAGGTGTTGTAAAGTCAGGGCTATGAAAGGCCAGCTATTAAAGGATATTGTGGTTTAGACTGACTGAGCAACAAACAGAATTATAGTATATGGCTGGTCCTGCTGAGGGAAATCAAGCTGCTCAGCAACACGTCATTTCACATTTGGGCAAGGAGTGTGCCATGGCATGATGAGTAACACAAATAGGATGTACATACACTATACATACATATTTACACACACACAAGCACATGAGTATATGCAAGTATGCTCTTGGAAATGTATTTGATATAGCCAGCAAAAACGAATACAGTGTTATGCAACAGCCCTGCAATAAATTACAACATCATGAAGATTCTGTTTTGGTATAATGTTTTACACATTGTATTACTATGGACAACCATATGACCACAGAGGTAATTTGTTATTCTTGCGATTTACTGTACTGTTCTCTGAAAACCCACAAAGACACACAGAGCTCTGTAGCTGCAAACCTACTGCTAGCCAATATACGAGGTCAACTTACGAAAAGAACAGAAAAAAGGGCTGTTTAAGATACTGTGTATGATTTAAGGATGGCAGAGAGACACTGGCCGAACAGGTAATAAATCTCCTTTGTGTGTTTTTCATGTCCTTCAAATAAAAAAGTCAGATCAACTAACTTCTCAACTCAACTTAATCCTCCACATTTACATCAATGAAGCCAAGCTAAAAACTGAAATACGGCTCTTTATAATGCAGCAGCAAAAATGTGATCTTTCAAGAGATCCAACTGTTAAGCCCGAAGTACAAGACTGTAATAATTTTAGGTAGCTGTACCTAGTAAACTGCCAAGTGATTGTATGTCTGCTTATCTGCATGAATATAGAAGAAGAATATAGAAAAGATTTGTTTCAGTTCAGCTATGTGAAATGTTTTTGGAGACACATACTGGAACAAAACCACAGGCTGCTCTATGTCGTTGCAAGTTCTCCGTTTCCTCACCCATAATCATCACACATATTAGGTGTGGGTCACTCCTGCAGATATTTATAGTATCCTCCTCTTATGTAATACACAGAACCAGACACAGCTACTCTGAATCAGACAGAGGCAAAAAAAAAATGAGAAAGAGGGGCACTGAATGAAAATGGGATAGACAGGATGATACAAAAATGAGCTATGATAAAAATATTGAATGAATTTGCAAGATGGGCAGAATTTTTAGACACCAAAGCACTGCACTATTGCTGAATTATGGCTCTGCATAAACAAGGTTTATTAATATCCATGAATTATTATCTATGATGAAACAGAATTAATGCAACTTGCATTTTTGTGTGCGCAGTTAACAGCCTTTGGACCCACTAAACTGGGCTGTAATGGAAGTGGAACTATTATAAAATAGTGGTCACAATTAATACATTTTTGTAAACCTGCTAAAACTAAAGACCATGTTGCAATATTTTCTACAATTTCTAGGGTCTATGGAATATTTTTTGCAGCCCCCATATGTACAGTCGCTGTCTAACAAAACCTTTTTACTGAGTTGCTGAGTACGTGACAGCAAACCCTTGGATTCTTTGAATCTTGAATCCATATAAGTACCTCTGTAATGCACACTCAATGCTGAGGTAGGCATTGGAAAGAGAAAAAAGTGACCTATCTTAAGAGAGTATAATTTGTAATTTAGCTCTCTACATATTTCTGCGTGTTGATCTATTTTTGGTATAACATTGTTTTAACTTTTCAGTTGACCATCTTGCTCAGAGTTTAAGCTAAATTGAAAGTAACTACATGCTTATGAATTTTAAAACATAAGTTTTATATATTATACCATCCAATAAGTGACTGAAGGGATGAGGAGAGAGAGACTGAAAAGTCTGTAGATGCACATTATTATTAAACATATTTTTTACAGGAAGGCTTGGTAGCTCAATGGGTTAAGCGTCAGACTGGGATGCAGACACCCAGTGCTAGCTCCTTGTAAGTCGCTTTGGATAAAAGCAACTGCCAGGCAAAGTAACGTAAAGTACTTTTTTACTGATAGTAATTTTGTCATCTTGTTACAATATACAGTATTATGTATACATATATGTGCTGTAACATTGGCATCTGACATAACAGCAAAACGTTTTTTTTTCGAAAACCTTTTGATGCACTGTTTAACAAATAACAGCATAATATGCAAATTAAGCGGTACAACTATAGACTTATAAATAGATCTGAAAATAAAACCCAATTAGCTGTACATTTACTGCTTCCCTATAATAAAGTAAACTGATTTCCTAAACAAATACACGATTAATTGTTGGAATAATCAATAGAATTATAGCAATAGATTGATGCACCCATAGCTGCATATTTCTAGGAGACAATTATCTTATACTATGCTATTAAAGCCTAAATGCTTGCTAATAAATTCTGCATTGTTCCCGAGTATTTGGTCCAGCACGTTGACACTCACTATAAACACCCACTATAAAAGGGTTGGAGCTACAGAGCAGATATAGAATAGAATATTATAGAATTAACAATAAGTGTGCAATGATTGTTTAAACAAATATAGGCAGGTGCATAAATTTGGGCACCGTTGTCATTTTATTGATTCCAAAATCTTTAGAACTAATTTTCGAAACTCAAACTGGCTTAGTAAGCTCAGTGACTTCTGACCTTCATACACAGGTGAATCCAATTATGAGAAAAAGTATTTAAGGGAGGGCAATTGAAAGTTTTCCTCCTCTTTGAATATTGTCTGAAGAGTAGCAACATGGGCGTCTTAAAACAACTCTCAAATGACTTGAAAACAAAGACTGTTCACCATCATGGTTTAGGGGAAGGATACAGAAAGCTGTCTGTTTCCACAGTTACGAACAATATTGAGGAAATGGAAGACCACAGGCACCATTCACGTTAAGGCTCGAAGCGGCAGACCAAGAAAAATCTCAGATAAACAGAAGCAACGACTGGTGAGAACAGTCAGAGTCGACCCACAGACCAGATCCAAAGACCAACAAAATCATCTTGCTGGTCCAAATGGTTCAAAATACCTTCAACCAGAATCCAGACTCTCGTTAAAAGCTATAGGAAGCATTTAGAGGCTGTCAACCAATGATTTATAAAGGAAAATCATGAACATTGACAAAGTTGCCCAAACGTACGCAACCCATTGTATATGTACTGTATACTTAGTATCTATCCACAGAAGGTGTCTAGCTAGAATGCATACTATCCATTTAAAAGCTGATATGACTGAGATGCTGAGGAATGACCTTGTTCATGCCTGAAAACCCAAGGTGGCTGAATTAAAATGATGCAAACATGAGTGGGACAAAATTCATCCTCGATTGCCATAAAGGGTGGCACAACCATTAATTAGTTGGACAGTGCTATTACTCTAAATTTGAATGAGGATCTGAATCATTTAAATGTCCCAGAAAAAATAGCATTGTGCTGTATACCAATTTTGTCGAACCACCTTGACGGAGACTGCTGGGACAAAGCCTACATTCACCAGGCATCTGGAAAGAAAGCATCACGAAAGGTTAGATAACTAACTACAAGATTGTTAACTATTTCTGCATTTCTTGTCATCAAACTATGAGGAAAAACTCCTAAATCTGAAGATTTATATGGTGTATTTGACGAAGAAAATTTATTTAAAGTGTCAGTGAACATTTAAGAGCTGTTGCTATCTCACAGAGCTGGCTAGCACAGTAAAACCAATAGCAATTGCTCAGCTAAAACAGGGAATCTGCAGGGTTTTAAAAAGTATTAAAACGTAGTGAATCACATAAGCAAAAAGTAAAGCTATTAGAAAGCATTGAAAAATGGTATATTATCTTTAGGTATTAAGTTTTGGCATAACTTTATTTGACATATTATTATTATTATTATATGTTATTTTATTTAGGCGTCTGTGATGCTAACGTCGCACGAATTTGATTAGACGAGTAATGACACTAGAATTGCCTTTTTTTTCCTCTACAGTTGATTTGAGTTATGTGATGACGATTTTAGCCCTAGTCTGTTTTTGGCCTCGGTCTTGACCAGCTTTGGTCTTGGTCTCGCCTTGGACAGACAACTGTGACACACTGAACATTCTCGACATCCCGTTTGTCCGCAATTTGTCCTGCAGCAGGTTTTAGGTGTTGTAAAGAAATAAATTAAAGTCTACACATGATTTAATACCATCAAATAATGTGATTCATAGCGCTTGGTCCGGTTTTCGTTCGGTGCACGTTCTCACCAGGTGGACCGCACCAAAGTTCGGCATTTGGTGCATAGTCAAGTGAACCGAGACCACCTCTTTTTGTAGGTCTCGGTCCACTTGATTTAGTGTGCACCCGAGTGCGATTAAGCTTTTGTTCCGTATGGTCCGTTTGGTGCACATCAACTGCTGTTGATGTGAAAGCGCCCTCAGTGTGTGTTTCTCTTGGTCTTGGTACCCTAAAGTCTCGGCAGTGTCTTGGTCTTGATACCTTCTGGTCTCGGCAATGTCTTGGTCTCGGTTTAGGCGGTCTACAACACTACCCATGAGAACAATGTTATTCTAACATACAGCATAAACTGTACTAAAAGGTTAAATGGGTGCTGCCATTCACTAATTGCTCAAAACTTTTGTTTACATATTGGAAAGCAGTTATAACTAATCTAAAACACTGAATTCAAAGGTAATTGGATGGGAATTCCAATAACCATTCAGTGGCTGTGCTCTGGTAAGCATGTTGTAATATTACAGCATATAACAATAATAATGAAAAAAACAATAAAAATAATAATATAATATATGAGTATTAGTCCACAGCAAATATTCAGCAAAAGAAGAAAAAGCAGACAGCAGAGATAAGTTGTCTAGCACGGGAAGATCTGCTCTTTCATGACACAGTGCTCTAGGAGCTTATCCTAAATGTACACAACAGGAAGCCAAAGAAGCCAAAAGGAGTTTACTCCTCAAATACATAAACGCGTGCACAAACACACACACACGAGCTCACACAGTTTAGTGCAAACACCAAAATTCTGCAATACAATCATACAAGTTGTAACTGTACAAGGTTTACTTAACACAACTAATGCTTGGACGTAGGCGTATTTCAGTTACTTACAGCCACACATTTTCACTGACAGCACTAAAGCCAATCGCTGGACAGCTGCCCCCCTCGTAATTGTGAGTCAACTGCCACAGCCCGGAGCCTGACAGTCAACTCGTTTTAGGATTAAATGTGGCACATGAAACGACCAAAACGATCGTAACAGTGAGTGATGATATGAGCGTTATGTGGTCCGACTTACCGAGTGGTTGACTCCCCACATTACTACGCTGAGCAGAGGGTCGCTGGCACGGAAGAGCTTCACTTTCTGAGCAACGAAGTGTTTTTTCTTGGTCTTCGTTTTGCTCGCAATAGATGCGGCAATGCTGCTCGCCGAAGCCATTTTTAAGCAATCTACCTCTTTGTTGCTGTTCGTACAATAATCTTGTCAGATTATCTTCTGGTACGATGCCCACCAGCTCACGATTCCGCAATACCAGTACAGCTCATTTATCCAGCTCGCAAATCAAAGTCTCCCAATTATTTTCTTCATATAACGTCCCACTCAGGTTGGCTAACAATATGACCCTACCTCGACAAGAGCTGATATGAGAAAATGGTGTTGAAGTTAATACTGCTGCTTTCCTTCACCTAACAGTCCACCGCTTCCCTCAGCCCACATCATAAGTCTCTTCCTTCCTTGACTCGTCTGGAGCTCTCCGCACCCCTGAGATGTGAGGTCTTACTGAGCTCGCGTTAGCATAGCCGAGAAGCTCGCTAGTTAGCAAACACCAACGACAAATTTCACCAACATACCGAGGAAAGGTGGAACATAGGAAGCCACGACAAAAATGAAAAAAACATATATAACGCGCCTTAAAAGGTAAATAAAATGACACACTGGTAATGCTGAATGATTAACGAAACGCTCTTGACTACCAGCTAACGTTAGTCCCTCCGACCTTCGCTAGCGAACCAGCTATGCGATGTTAGCCATCTGACAGCACAAAGCAAAACTGGATTCCGTTCACCCGCTGGCTATCATTAGCCTGCAAGCTAAAGACTACAAATAGCTAGCAGAGCGCTAGTAGCAAACGGCTCAGCCCCCTCCTACGCGTTTGCGGTCAGTCCGCAGAGTTGATAAAGGTGTATCCTGTCACGTTCCTGTCATGAACACATTTTTGGACGTAAAATCAAGAGCTGGTTAAGTCCGTCTGCGGTACTGAGGTTCATGTGTGCCGCTGACAGATGACAGCTCGGCGGAGGGGAGGTGACAGCCAGCGTTTCGTCTCCGCAGCGCTGATTCGCTACAACACCCTCCCTCCGCCGGGCCCATACCACTTTTCTGTATCTTTTACACGAGTGTTTTCTATGTCATTCTAAAGCTGCATTTATATTTTAGTTTAATAAAGATAACAGAAATATTATAAATTATTCAGAAAGTCTCCACTCAGTGTGAAACACTTTTTCATTTATTAAATAAATGGCAATTTTTAGGCTGACCTATTAAATGATGTGTTCACGTTTCTTTATCTCTGTTGCGCAACTCATGATGCATTAACAAACAATAAATACATACATAAAGTAAGAAAATCTTCCAACACTTCACCTTCACTATTGACTTGTTTTATAGTATGACCCGAGGGTCTTCAGCAGAAAAATATGTCCCGCATCACCATAGGTAATGTATTACTGATGCATACTATGCTGTTTCCGATGGCAAATTGATGTGTCAGTGCCTCTCTAGGAGCAGGGTGTCTGTGTGCTGATGCTGTATACAGCGCATTTGCTTTATGAGTCTTCACAGCGGAACATTTACCTCAGTGCTGTTTTAAATGAACTGTACAAGGCAGACCCCCATCCCTCAACACTACATTTTCAAATACTGTGTTAACTGTCTGAATGAGGAGCCTACAATAAATGATGAAAAAACTTATTTAGCAAAGAGTAGCTGAAGGCGACATCCGCTGAATTTCCACTGACACTATACCATATTGTTTTTTATTAATGATAGACACTGGACTCGTTCACAAACCATACTCCAAACACTGCATGTATCGATACCTAATCCACTCAGATCTACGTGGCTCTGATTTAGTGTCGTGTAGCACCCGTTGCCTAGCAACGCGGTGTCAACCTCCTTTTCCACAACACAAAACGTGTCTTGCTCGTCTGCTCTGCTGGCATTATAAAAAAACCCGTAAACTTGTTCCATTTGTTTGCGAAAAATAGGTAAGCCGCGAGGAATACTTTCAACAGTGCAACCGCCAATTGTGAACACATTTAATGCTCCTTTCCGAAATGCTCGGCTAAGCGGTCAGGTTAGCTAGCTTTGTAGTGTAACTGTAAGTATATCCGAATTGCTGAATCGGTGCATTTAGCCACTTTAAGCTAAATTAAAAACATTTAATTTACATGTTGAAATTTCAATTTCTTTAGTCTCCAGAATGGGAAAGAAAATTAAGAAGGAGAGCGAAACTCCATGCAAGGAAACGGTAAGTCATTAATCTGGGCTATTGAAATGCTCTCCAGAAAAAGCATAGCTAGGTCATTACATGTCTCTCTCTTTCTCCATAGTTTGAGGCACTATCTTTTTTGGGCAAAACCCCATCAACAGTCGTGCTTCTGTTAAACTCTCCAGAGGAGGATATTCTAATCAAAGCCTGTGAAGCAATCCACACATTTGCAGAAAAAGGTACAGTGGGCAACCTTGTAATTGAAAATTCTTCTCTTGGCCGACCATTTGTCCGTTCTTCACATTTACTCTAAAATTTACACAACTGTATAGTTTGCATTCTACTCTAGCCTTAAACTTTAGCTGTATTCCTTTACTATAGCCCTTCAATGCAGAGCATTCCCATTCATTTACATGTATACAAAATTCAGGTTCTGTCTAGCGCCATGGTGAAATTTCCTGTTCAATATCTCCCCCTGTTGTTAGGAGACGAGAGCAAGGTTTCTCTGCTGAGACTTGGGGCACTGGAACCTCTTTGTCAGCTCATCACTCACAACAACAAGCTGGTTAGACGCACTGCTTTCATGGCCCTGGGCACCATGGCCACCAATGGTGTGTCAGACAACATACAATATGATAAATGCAGTCTACTGAGAGATTTGATGACTCACCATACAACTTATGCTTACTGACATTTAAAATTTATTTTTTTAAGATCTAATGGGATGAAATAAATGTGTGGTTAACATTGTCTCTTGATTTCATTGAAAGGGGATGTAAAGAGTGCTCTGAACAAAATAGATGTCATTCCCGTTATTATTGACAAATTGTCACTTGAAGGTGAGTCATTTATTTTACAACATATTTACCAAACACAAGTTGCAGTAAGAACATGCATCTTTTAGTTATATGTTTCCATATGCTCTTTTTTGTCTTCTATTCAAGATGATACTGTTATCCATGAGTTTGCAACACTTTGCCTGGCCTCTCTGTCAGTGGATTTTGTCTGTAAGGTTCAGATCTTTGACAACAACGGCCTGCCATCTCTAATCAAGCTTCTGTCTAGTCCAGACCCAGATGTTAAGAAAAACTCGCTAGAGATAATCTTCAACCTAGTCCAGGTGATTTAACATTGTCAGTCTAGAGGAGTTTACAAGGTAATATGGTTATATAGTTTTTCAAGGCAGAAATTATATTTATTTACTGAAAAAAACACTAAATAGATAGCAGATTTGTAAAATGTAGTCTTGGAATTGGTGAAACTCACATGATTCCTATGGTTTTGTTATTTTCTTGTTCCCCCTGTTGTACTATGTATGTAAAGGACTACAAGACTCGCCTGTCAGTTCATGAGTTGGGTGGGATCCCTCCACTGTTGGAACTATTAAATTCAGACTTTCCCGTCATTCAGCAATTGTCTTTAAAGACCCTGCAAAATATCACCAATGATAAAGATACACGCAATGCTTTTAGGGAAGAGCGTGGATTTGATAAGCTTATGGATATCCTTAATAACACGGTAGGTCTGTGTATATGTGAGAGGGAATGTATGAAAATACAAGCTTTGCTTGTATTTGTTCTGCTCCTTACCCCTAAATGACTGAAAGTAAAATATGGAGAGCTAAACACAAATTAAACCTCATTGTTTAGGATAATTTCAAATCCAATATTATTATATTATTATTGTTGACCACTCTAAACTTCTCAACTCTTATTACCTTTTCTAGCAATATATCTTTTATATCTTACAGGACTTTAGTGATCTTCATGCTAAAGCCTTACAGGTAATAGCTAACTGTCTGTGTGATAGTGAGAGTGTCCAGCTGATTCACAAAGACGGAGGACTGACTAGACTGATGGATTTTCTTCTCATCCTCAATATGCCTGAAATCCAGTCTAGTGCTATTGAATGCATCACAAGGGTCGCTCAGAACTGTAAGCTAGATAGAGACAAAACATCACTTTATTTAAAATGAAAACTAATGGTTTGATGGGTGTAAAAAGTATGATACTTATTTAAACTATGTATGTTTTTATTTTTGTTGCTATGCATGTGGATGATCACGCCTGTGTGTTTAGCTGAAAATCACAAAGTACTGCATGAGCACAATGTGGAGAAAGTTCTCGTAGACCTTCTGTCTGTGACAGACACTGGTGTAAAAACATCTACCTGTAAGGCTGTGGCTGCCATGAGCTCCCATCTATCTAGTAAAGATCGCATCAGAGACCTGGGTAATTAAACATTCACACTAGCACATAACCATGCTGACCACAGTGACTTGTGAATGAGTTGAATTTATGTGTGTTTCAGGTGGTATCACTGCAGTGGTCCAGGGGTTGAGCAGCGAGAGTTTGACACTGAGAGAGGCAGCAACCCAGGCTCTCTCTAGTCTCACACATAATAATCAACACAATGCAGTGTGAGTGACAGGCAACCTGAATGCATTTACACACACATTGTCCTTTTGTTAATTCTACCAATGCAAAAGTCATCATGCAGTAACTGCAGTAACAATTATTTATTAAATGAATATCTTAAAGGCGTGTTTTAGGGTTTATGCCACAAATAATGTACATTTTACAATCAGCTGTGTTAATAAATGCTATTAATGTTTTATGCACATTAAACACAATGTTTGTATTGTATGTAATAGTAGTAGTACTGTATTTATTTGCATCAAATGCTCATTACAGAAATACCTCCTGTAATGCACGAGACTTTATTTAGAGTCAGCCCAAATCTCCCTTCCATTTCTGTGGTTTCTTCTAGTGCAGTGTTTGAGGCAGGAGGCCATGAGATTCTTGTCCAGCAGCTCTATGCAAACTGTCCTAGGACAGTATCCAATGCTGCTGCCACACTTGGCAACATGGCACAACAGGAAGTCATTCGCTGCAGCATCTTATCACATGGAGCCGTGAAGGCTTTAATAGAGCCTTTAAAGTCCACAGATACACAGGTTCTGGTCAACACCACGATGTTTCTGGCAGTACTAGCTTGTGACGCAGACGCAAGAGAAGAGGTTGGTGTTTTCTTTATTCTCAGAATAAGAGGCTGATCTGAAAATAACATGAATGTGTTTTGGATAAAAGAAATATAAGTTAATTTTATTAATACTGTGACTTTTCTTGAACCACAAAAAATCTATATCATTAAAAATGCTTTTCCTAAGTTCCTAAAACTCATTTACTGTCCTACATAGCTAAAAAGGGCTGGAGGCCTTCACCCACTGGTTAATTTGCTGCAGTCCTATCACAAGGAGGTGTTGTGCAATACATGCTTTGCTGTGCATATTTGTGCCAGTGATGAGCCTACTTCAGTGGAGATGTGCAAATTTGGGTAGGACAGAGATGACACGTTACCATGACGTTATGACTGATCTGTTATGTGCAGTATAACTAGAGGAACTATAGAAATGTATTACTAAAGGAATATTGTTCAGTTGTTAATGAAATAAAAATGTAAATAAAATACAGATTTTTAACCATGCAAAGCTGGGTAGAAGCGTAGCAACGGGACCATCTATTACATGGCCAGTAGATGGCAGTAATATGACTAAATCTGAAGGTAGGCAGAATTTTGTCTATATGCCTGTGTTTTTTGTGTACGTTTTTGTATTTTTTATCAGAATCTAAATAACTGTATGTGCTTGTGTGCTTGTTGTGTTTATTTGGGCCTTAGAGCCTTGGAAATGCTTCAAGAAATCAACCAGTCAGTGAATCGCAAGAGCAGCTACAGCAAGTTGGCCATGACAAGCCTGCTTAACTCCAACTTGTCTGTTAAATACAACCTGACAGGTCATTTGGCCTCCACTGATGTTATTATTGATGGCTTCTATGATGCTGGGAAGGTGTGTTCACTGTTGCAGACAAAAACATTTTTTTCTGTCCCTCTGACTTTTGTGAAGAACAGACTACATTTGTGTTTTTTGGTTTTTAGCATATAAGCTAAAGTGATAATGAAAGCTTTATGTGTCTGTTACTTTCAGGCCTCTGCAGGTCAGAGGATTCTGACTTTAGAGGAGCTGTCTGAGCAGCCAGTTAACCAGCACCGGCCCATCATTGTCATCAACACAACAATAGAGTATGAGTTATACTTCAAAACAAATGTTTATCAAATAGTGGATCCTTACCATGTAGCAGTTGCTAAAGTTTATTGTTATTGTTGCTGTTAGACTACTGTCAGCCTCCCTTTGTCTACTCCAATTCAGTGCTCCGCTTTTTTTCCTTTCGCTTTTATTCCCCTCTCTCCTGTTGCCTACATTGTGCACCAATAGTGGGGCCTCACAGGATAAATGATCCCATTTTGTTAAAGATTGCAACACACTCAGAGTAAAAGAGCCTTTGTAGCTATATAAATAGACTCTTAAATTCACATGCAGAAAAACAAGCACGTGCACATGCATGCATACTCACGAAGATACCGCTGAAAACACAAACACACATTATATGTATTAAGGTTTTACATGCACCCCCCACACTAACCATTTCAGCATTTTGACGATTTAACACTTCAAAAAAGAGTAGTGCCCTCCTGGGTTACCTCACATCCAGCCCTTTTTCTATGTCCCCCTTTAGCATGCGCACAACATCTCATGCATTCTTAAGCAGCATGTTATGTAATCCATTTGAGGCGTTATCCATGGCTTATTATAACCCAGGTTAAACCTTTTGCCTCTAACTAGAATTAATTTAGGACTACTGTTTTATATAAAGCACTTTTCTGTCACAAGGCAATTAAAAGTGATTTACAAAAATATGAAACATTAAGGAAATAAACAAGGAAACACAACATAGGTATTAATTTTATTTTAATTGCACTGTCTTTGTGTACAGGAAGAAGACACCACAGATGAGGATGGATGTACCTTTGCAGGTTCTTATTAAAGAAGTCAAAGAATCCATCCTTCTACTGCATGAACAAGAGCAGTATGCTGCATTGGCCAGGTGATGGATTTAATTAGTCAGCTTCAACTAACATACAGAGATGTCACTTGAGATAGCGTTCCTATACCCACTGGTATAAGAACCAATAGAAAAATGTCATTGTGATATTTTAGGACGCAAAACAAACACTTAACCTGTTTTAATTTCATTTGGTTTGTGAATGGATTTGGGTGTCAGGCTGGTGAGTGAAGCCATGGGTGGAGCAGTAAAGATTGAGAAACTGCATGATTTTCCATGGGTCCTGCACCTCAGTGAGCTCAAGTTTCAGCTACAGTCTAATGTTATTCCCATTGGATTGATCAACAAGGGAATCTACTGTCACAGGGCACTTCTCTTTAAGGTAACTCTGACCCACATTTCACAAAGCATTCTTTACCAACCTTGTATTTTACCAGCATCGCATTTGAAGCCCCCTCTGTTTTCCACTCCATTTCCAAAGTTTCTAAATAATCACAGTCTAATCTGTGTTTCGTCTTTAACTTTTCAGTGTTTGGCTGACTGTATTGGAATCAGCACCACGCTTGTTAGGGGTGAATATAACCGGGCTTGGAATGAAGTACTACTCTTTGATGGGAACCCTACCAGGAATGGGTGTCGCTACATTGTAGACCTTATGCATCAACCTGGAAACCTATTGGCAGTGGAAACGGCTGCAGCTGTGCAATACCAGACTATATAGAACAACAGACTTGTGTAGGTGTAATTATATGCTACAACGCTGCAAACAGACATGTTATCTAAGTTGTAATTGCTTACATACAATCTGCAGAGGGGCAGGGGGTGGGGGGAAAGTTCGCTAGACCCTTGCCCCTCCAGTTTCCCCCCAAATTATATGTTCTTGAAATCAGACTTATTAAATGAATCGCTTGTTTTGTCCGAAGCCTCTCTGGCTTTCAAATATTAATTCATTCTTTATCTGTATTGATTTTATTTATTTTGGGGAATATTTTTCCTTCTTCTGTCATTTATACAATACCTAAACCAGAGATAATGAAACAGTCAATAGTGTATTGAATAGTTTGTTGATTCCAATTACATGCATGGGATGGTCACATACTTCACAGAAAAGATCCAGCATTGCTACCCTGCTCAGACTTGCCTCACCCCTGACACCCTATGCAATATTCTAGATCAGCTACTGCATAGGACCAAATAAAAGTTCTAGTTTTATAGCTCAGACTGTACGTGGTGGTTCACAGTTTTGTTTTTGTCACCTAAGACTTATCTTAGGCTAAATCGTTAGACAGATTTCAGACTGCCTTTTTTACTGCCACAATTTAACACCCTATATACGTCAAGCTGCTCTTTGCACGTTGTCTAGCAATAAAGATCAGATTAAGCCAACCCACGTAGCGTTGAGTGTGGTTTTTGACCGGGTCACCGAGCCGACCGCCGGGATGAGCCGGGGGAGGACCAGCGAGGCGTGAGCGATCCCGAGGTGAAGGCGCACAGCCAGGTCCGCGCTGAATCCGCCACTCGACTTTAGACACACAGCAACAGCAAACATGTCTCGATTCGTCCCTCGTCTGTTCCTAGTTATTTCTCAACACGCTGCAGCCAGAGTCGTGGCGTTTCCGAGGAGGATCCCTCTATTCAGCCGGCTCGTGTCCTCGTCTCAAGGTACTGGGGGGGGGGGGGGACGGTAGATCTCACTACTGCTCTTCGAGTGTTCCAGCTTGTAGCCTCAAACACCTTCAGATACACAGTGCTGTGGTTTCCTCACGGATGTTATTAGAGCATTTCAATGTGTTGCAAGATACTTAGATATTAGATATTCTAAGAAACTCTTGTTAAGTAGTCCTGGGAGGTGGGGGTGGCAGGGATCATCACTAACATGGGATCTCTCTATTTTATTTCCCCATCCCAGTAAAATTAAAAGTGAAGTCTTACTGTTTTGTTGAACAATAGTTACCTTCTCTGCTAATAAAACCTTCTCAGCTAAATAGCACTGTAAATATGTGACAACTAACATTTTCTCAAATGTGCTCCATCATCTTCAGGTTCTGATTTGAAACGGTTTAGGAAACACTGCAACAAACAGACGGTTTTAAAGTTGAATCTGTGTTTATTCTGTCACAAATACTCTGCATTTAGACTTTTACCAACAAATGGTCATGCAAACTCAGTGACCTCCTCAGTATAACCTCTGCTCTCTGCAGGCCTGCAGTCTCTCACCCGTTACAACGAGACTACGGACTGGCAAAAGAAACTCACCGCAGAACAGTATGTAGTCACAAGAGAACAAGGAACAGAGGTGGTGAGTTTCATATATGAATGACCATGTGACATACATACACGCACATGAGCACAGTGGACTTTGATCATCACTGTGTTGTTGACCTGTGACAGGTTTAATGAGTTCAGCTACAACCTTTATTATATTATTAATTTAAAGCCACCTGATTAATAGGTAATCACAAATGTGAATAAAACATAATACTAATTTGCATTTTAACGGTATTTGTTGGTGTCCTCAGCCTTTTAGTGGGATCTACCTTAACCATTATGAAGTGGGAATGTACCACTGTGTTTGCTGTGATGCTCCACTCTTCAGGTAACACATACACATACTCATAGACACCGGTTTTAGTCCTTTGTAGTGTAAATGTTTGATCATCGTTTGACCGACTGTTAAACGATGTTTGTGTTAGTTATTTGTATTAGCACATGTTTATCTGGAAAAATTCTGCTTTCTTTCATAAAAGTTCAGAGGCGAAGTACGACTCTGGAACAGGCTGGCCAGCATTCAAAGAGGCTCATGGGACATGGGAACAGGATGAAAGCCATACCTCCATAATTCGTCGCCCTGACAACAGCCTTGGTAGTGCTGGGACAGAGGTCCTTTGTAAAAATGTGAGTTGTATTTTGGGTTGTGAAGCCAAAGTTCAGTGTACATAGTATAGTTGTTTTAGGTAATGTTCACGTCTCTACGGAAGTCCTGAAATGACAAGGCTAATCCATTCTTTTGGTTCTACACTAAAGACATTAGAGTTTAAGAATATGACGGGAATGTTATACATTTCAGCTTTTAGGAAGGAAGGAACATAGCACCTTTATTGTCACCAAATTTTGAGTGAGAACGTATTGGAACAGATAAATTCAAGTCAGTTTTTTCAGGATATTCCAAGTTGTTGTACTGACTATGCCCACTGTGCATGCAGTGTCTGCGATTGTTTTTCTGTTCTCAGATTCATAACCTCTTATTTTTTTCCCACAGACAATTGTCTGTTTTTTACCAATAAATGATAAATAAATCCTCACAGATAAAACAAGTGTAGTCATTTAAAGTTGTTTTCTAATAATTAAGTTCTGTCTAATTATGACATTGCTTTTTTTTTCTGGTTCTCTTTGTGTGTTTATGTGTGTGTCGTACAGTGTGATGCCCATCTGGGTCATGTGTTTGATGACGGACCAGACCCAACAGGTCAACGATTCTGTATTAACAGCGTGGCCCTTAAATTTAAACTAAGGGAAAACTGCAGTCCTGAAAAGTCGGAGAAAGTCTGATGACCTACGATGACGTGCCTGATCCACTGAAAACACCTGCTGTATGTGTCACTGTAGGCCGGACCTTTCTGGCAGGCAAAATGAAGGTCCATTCCATGATTTTGACACAGCTGTGGAAGCGAGAAGCTTTGTGTAGCATACATTGTTTGTGTGTTCGAATTTAGCTGAAATTTGAACACAAAGTAGTTCTTTGCTAATGTAGGAAATAAATGTTTGTTTTCAAGTGTTGAACAAGCAACTTAGTCATCATCATTACCATCTGAGTGGTTTTCATGCATGAAACATGCCAAAATACACTGGGGCTGAATTAGAAATACCCTTTTTCTGTAGCGGTCCCCAAACACAGGGTGTTACAACATTGCTGTGTCTTATGTTTTTTGTCTGGTGCATACATATGTTAATAATTTGTCAATAAATGCACATTTTCACACAAACACATTCTTTTTCTCTGATAATTTACTGATCTTACAGTTTATTAAGATTTTAAACTCAGTATTTAATGATTATTTATTTTTGGCCCCTGTACTGCAGTATGGCCTAATGTCTATCAATAAACCAAGTTAATATTTAACCTAATAGACCTTCCTCTGTTTCACATTGTTTGTCTCTTGCCGTCTGACTGTTTATGCATTTCTTCAGGTTGAGTAAAGCAGATAAGGAGTAATAGACAGAGACCTAAAGGACAGAAAAGAAGCAGAGATTTGGGAGACAAAAGGACAAAGGAGTACACAAAGCTGAGCAATAATTCTTGAGTGTAGTAGTGTCAGTGCTAGGATGGCTGCAGTTTGGTGTCGCATGTTGGCAGTGGTCTTGTTGATGTGTGTGTGTCTGTGGGGATCCAGTGAGGCTGTAGGGGGGGCCAAGAGTCGACCACGACCCCAAATACGACCCACCATGAAGCCAAAAACCAACCCTATCGAAATGACCCCACCAGCACAGAATATAGACATAAAGCAGGTAAGAATACTGGAGGAAGAGGCAGAGTATTCACAGTACTGTGCTCCATGACTGTGTCTTAAGTGCTGGTTTTAATAAATACTTTCTGTCAGCATTTTGTTTGTGACCATTTGAAACTCCTGCGCAGAATCAAATGTGACAAGGCTGGAAAAAAACACGAAAAGGCTGCAGTGGAAAGAGGTCTCATTTAGACAAATTAGGGAGTGTGTCCTGAGAGGAGAACAGTAAATTACTCTCTGTGTTGTTTCCTGGCCTTTCCAGAGTGGAAATTGTATTCTGTTTCTGATGTGATTCACTGGAATGGACAAACAGTTGTTCTTTTCAGAAGAACATGAGCAAAGTGAACTTTATGGAACGAGGACAGTTTGTACCCTTTTCAGTACATTGACTAATTCAGCAGGGCTTTTTGGAAGAAGTTACTAGAACAGATAATATTTCAATACTAGTCAAACTAAAAAGAAAGAACATGCTTTAGGACATAAACATATTTCAGAATTTTAGTCTGCTTCATTATGGATTAGTGTGTGGGCAGCCAATGTGGACATGCTTGTGTTGAAGTGTCAACATGGGGAAGGGGGGTGGTTCAGTCAAATAGAATTTGAACAAAAAAGATAATGGAGCATAGCAGTTAAAACAGATCTAAATTTATTAACAGAAGAGAAACATTTTTAGTTACTAAATAATCTATTTGAGTTTGTTCTAATGTGGTAAAATACATATTCTGTTCATGCACATTGGCTTGATGCTGCTTGTATATGCTGCAGATGACAGGAAAGTGGTACCTGCTGAACATTGCCTCCAAATGCTCCTACCTGATGAACCATGGAAGCAAAGTGGAGCCAACACTCATTAATTTGACTTATTCCTCCGCGTCCAACCAAACACTGTCCGTCAGCACAAAAACACGACAGTAAGTACTAGCACACACTGTCAGCTGTGGTTGTTTTAAAGTGCTTTATATATAAAGGTGATGATGATGATGATGATAATATTGCTCTCACTACAACTACCAGTACCTCGATTTAACAGCAGAGAGTGCAAACGAGTCACATGTCTGTCCACTCACTTATTTCATGCTGACTTCATACTAAAGCCACATGAATTTAATCTGGGTATCTTCAAAACAGGATGTAGTTAGAACAGTTAAATCCATCAGATTTCTCCCCTCATTTAAAAACCCTTTAGTCAACTTGACCCAGAGTTGGCGCAATTTACCAGAAATACCATTTATATCTCGTCTCTGCTCTTCTCTTCTCTTCTCTTCTCTTCTCTTCTCTTCTCTTCTCTTCTCTTCTCTTCTCTTCTCTTCTCTTCTCTTCTCAGTAATCACAACTGCTGGGAGATTTTACAGGTCTACAGTCTAACCCCAACCCCTGGACGACTAATACTTCAAGGTCCCTCACTCTATTTTGTTACCATAATAAGCATGGTAGTAGTTTTCCATCACTCTTGTCTTAACATGCCCTTTAATGTTGCCACCAGGAGCCCGGCCTGAGCTGAACATTGACGTAGTGATTGCAGACACGGACTACAGCTCATATGCAATCGTGTACTATCAGAAACAGGGCAAGATGACCATGAAACTCTATGGTTGGTTTCCTCATTGATACTGTATTTAAACAGTGGTATAAATGGTCTTATTTTATTTTAGTGAGTAGATTCTGCGCTATGGTACGTTAAAAAAGCATTTTGAATGTCACAGTGGGTTTTTTTGTGCTTTGTATTCAGGCAGGTCTGCTGACAATCTGTCCGAGCCAATGTTGACCAAGTTCGAGCAGCTTGCTGAGAAACAGAATTTTTCACTGGCATTCCTCTTCCCTTTTCCAACATACAGTATGTCCACATAATAAAATATTAATGACAATAATATGTAAGCTGGCAAAGCCACAAGCCTATAATTTGTTTTGACTATATTGTCTTAAAAATATTACATGATATTACATATTAACATTCTATATTACAGATTAATAATAATCCATAGCTATTCTTAATAATTTTAATACAGTAGTTTACAATAGAAGTATGGATCCTCAGGTTCTTTTAAATAAATAATTTGTCTTACTTGTAATGACTTACGGTTTTAATTTTTTCACTTTCAAGGCCACTGTGACGTTGTGGACAAGGACCACGTCATCAGTAAGTAAAATATATGTTTGAGACATTTTAAGGAGCATCAGAAATGAATGATGATAATGAAAAATCAGACCTAGTTTATTGTATAATCTCAGATTGTTATATCATGAAACAGGGGGAGAAAGAATGAGATTGGTTAAGAACTGCTCTTTAAGGAAAACAACGACCTGCTGTTTTGACCTTCCCAAATACTTTTCACGTTTGCTCCTGCAGGCTGTGCATGTGTTGGCTTCAGTTTGTGCAACAGTCTGTTATCCCGTCTTACAAAACATCAGCACAGCTTCTATGCAATCAAACCAAGCTCTTTATTTTACAGACTGTGTCCCCACATGTTGAAGAAGCGGAGTTTTGTGCCAGGCAGATCCAGCTTTGCTCTTCAGTGTATGCATGCTGTAGAATTTAGAATTGTCACTATTTTTAAGATGTAGAAAGACACCACCAAGATGAGATGGTCAAACTAGAAAAGTGACGAGTTTGGATGTGAGCATATACAGATAAATAAAACAAAATGAAGAAAAACAGAAAACTAACGTAGTTTCAGTAAAAAAATAAAAACAATGAACCAAACAAACTGCATCTGTGGTCGATTGTGGTTGACACATGATTATCATGCAACTGTTATTATCATAGTGCCTTTTCATACTGCCTGCTTGCCTGTGTGGATTGTGGGAGAGAACACAGGAGGGAAGGGCTATGTTAGAGAATTTAGGTTCAGATGTGGAGCTCCAAAGTGTGTGAGAGAGTTTGGTTACAAAATGTGCTTGTTACTGCCCCTTGCTCCAGCCAGCACATCCGAGTGTTTGTTTGCTACATAAGCAGCTGTTAGGAAGTCAGTGCCTGTCTTGTTTCCTAACAAAGGGAGCTCACACCACTCCATCAATAATGACTTCGCAGTAAATAGGCACCTTGAATTTTACACATTGTAAATGATCCAAATGCTCATACACAGTGATGGAAACAAAGCAATGAGCTATCAAAATTTAAAATTAAATCATTGTCTACATCACCGGTGTATCTGATTTCTTGTTTCTGGGTGTGATTTTTTCTATTTGACTCTTATATGGTGAAGAGCTTTGCAGTAGAGATAAACCATGCCTGGGTTAAAGGAACTTTGTTATATCCGACTTCTTCCCACATTCCTCCCTGTTCACCTCCCCCCTCTCACTTCCACATGTGCCAGTTGTGTAACAGTAGTGATTTGCATGTCAGTAAGTGGAGGCCAAAGAGTTTCTCTAATGCGTCCATACTAGTGAAGGAGGAGGAGACAGAAAAAGGGAGGAGGGAGATGGGATATAAGGAGCTTCAACTTGCCTTCACCTCCTTATGTCCCACTAATACCTAATTCAGCGCAGAACACAAAGAAGAAGCTATGACTAACAGACTTCTGAGCGTACTTGCTGCACTGTTGTGCGTACTGGGTGCTTGCGCCAATGTCGCTCCTGTTAAAGACTTCAACCTGGAGAAGGTAAGGGAGATAGGGAGAGGGACAAGTATTACAACTGTAATTCCACAATTATTTGTTTTTAGAATTTAGAAAGGCTGTTAATGTTGCCTATTTCAGAAAGTGTGGTTGGTTGTTTAATTCACTCAAGAACATTTTATTTGAAAGCGGATTTGTATAATGCCTGTTAGCAGTTTGTAATTTACATATTTTTGATGTTATTCATTGATTAACTGAAAGTAGGAACACATGAATGACTCTTTTTTATTCACCTTATTCAATTTAGATGGCAGGCAAGTGGTACAGTGTTGGCTTTGCTACCAACGCACTGTGGTTTGTGAACCAAAAGGCGGAAATGAAGATGGGCACAGCTGTGTTAGTGCCAACAGCTGAAGGAAACCTGGACTTTTCTTATGCCAACCTACAGTAAGTGAGTCATATGTTTACACATTAAACAAACAAAAGCTCAGTACACTACAAGCATTTTTCTCTGTTTTATTAGAGCTGATGGTACCTGCTGGAGAATGACTCACATTGCAAATAAAACGGACACTCCTGGACGCTTCACTTTCCACAGCCAGGGTGAGTAAAGTACCACACGCTCAAACGTGGGAGAAATATGCATATAGTTTACATTTAGCAGCCTGACCTGTCTTTTTCTGTGCTAATCAGTTTGGAACAATGACAATGACATGCACATTGTTGACGTCCTGTACGATGACCATGCTCTGGTGCACACCATCAAGACAAAAGATGGAGTGCCAGAGGTCCTCAACAACCTTTACAGTAAGTCTGGACCATCCGTAGCACAGCAGCATCCTGTGGAAACACTGTGTATTGATGTATATAACACTGTATGAATAAATATTAAAGCAACTCATTCTGTAATTGCAGGCCGTAAACCAGAAATTAGTGTTGACCTCCAGGAAAAGTTCACACAGTTCTCCCTGGACACCGGAATCCTCTCTGACAACATTGCTATCCTGCCTAAAAATGGTACGTGATTAATACAGAAAAACATACAACACTTTCTCCATGTGTATGTGCATTCTGGCTGATTGTGTCAATGTTTTGCTGTAGATGAGTGCCCTGAGGCCTGAAGAGGGCTGCTGCCATCTTCCATCCTTCATCTTTCACTTTAGTGGAGTCCTACTACGTATTCACTGTGAGGCCTTTTACTACAGAACGCGGACCACTCTTGAGTCTATAGCAGAATTTTTTTTCAACCTATGCTTAACTTTGGTGTTATTGTGAAAGTCAGAAATGTTGTTAATGTATAAGGACACTTTTAAACATTATGCTACTCTGTGCTTACAAATGACAGTGATATGAAAATGTCTTGGTTGTACAATGAACACAAGAAATGTGTGAAATATAAAACAATAAAGCTTTTGCACAACATCATTATACAACCCATAAAGAATTTGACCTAATGGCTGTGTGAGAATGGGGATTTGTGTTGTGATGTTATATTAATAACAGAAAATGAAGGAGAAAACGAGAGCTAGGAAACTCATGCAAGGAATCAAAGTTGCATTGAACTGAATTTGTGCTGTTTTTGTTACCACAAGGGGGAGGCCTATGACTTGTCTCAGACGCCTTCATGTCATTCAGATGTTATGTTTATACTATACCATACCATGAGACAATAATTAACGAATCACTTAAAAAAACTAAGAGGGAATAGATGATGCAGCATTTGATCTAACCTCCTGATCTAAACTCCAGCTGCATTTTGCAGGTCATTTTACATTGATGGATTGGCTTTTACACTTTTTAACTTTCAAAATGGGTTCCTCCCATAAACTAGACTCTTATTATGTTATTTTAACATCAACTTTCTGAACATGAAAGTGGTGCATAGAGGAAAAGAACACAGATTTCTGCAGATAACACATATTCCCTCATGTAAAGCTGAAACAGCTCACGAGAATATTTGAACACTGTGTCATTAAACAAATTGAATCTTTCGAAAACAAGCAACTCAAAGAGACTATGTTCTACCTAAATAAACAGAATTGCGTTTGTGTAATGTTTGTAATGTCTACACAAGCAACTGAGTGCAAGTTGGTGCCTATGTTGTGTCCTAACACAGAGAGCTATGTTGGGTTCAATATATCCTAATGGAGTGTACTTATTTAGAAGAGATTATGTTCACATGATACAAGCACTGCCCTCGCTCTTGTACTTTTACCAATATTGAGAAGAAATAACTTTATTAGCATAACTGAAAATTATCACATGCTGCAATATCACTGCCTCGGAATTTGCGTCACCGCAATAAATACTTCATTAAGTGTATTTGAGTTTGATCTTATGTCTGTTTGCTGTGTTCCAGTGTTGCTGTGTTAAAAGTCTTGTGCTAGTTTCCCATTATTCCTTCCTCAATCAACACAAGTCAGCAGTGTAACAGCAGTGATTTGTGTGCCGGTGGGAAAAGGCAAACGCTTTTTATTGAGTAGAAGTTAATGATAAAAGGGAAAGAGGAGGAGACAGAAGGGTGAAGAGTGGGATGGGGAGCAGAATTCTGCAGAATATAATGAGTGTTTACTTGCTTTCACCTCTTTCTATTCCACTGATAGAGCGCTTTATATATTATTGAAGAAGCTCAAACTACAAAGGAGAAGCTATGAGGTACAAAATGCTGGTGGCTGCTCTTATGTGTGTCCTGGCTGCTGGTGCTGATGTCACTCCTGTTAAGGACTTCAACCTGGAGAAGGTGAGACAGAAGAAAAGCCACTTTGCCTGTCTGCATCTGTCAAAATGTTGCTGAGTTGTTGGTTTCTGCAGTTGTTTGTTAAGTTAAGTATACATTTGTATATTATACAAAAAAGAACTTCACCAAATGTTTCAAAGTACAAAGGCTAATGTTAAATGGTGGTTCTGTTTTTTACTCACACATTTTATACTTGATGCATGTTTTGCAGTCAGCAATTCAAAGCTGGTTCACTTTCAGATCCCACTTTTCTTTAAATTAGATGGCAGGCAAGTGGTACATGATCGGAATTGCGTCAAACGCGCAGTGGTTTACGAGCAATAAGACAAATATAAAGATGGGTACAACTGTATTCGAGCCAACTGCTGAAGGAGACATGGACATGTACTTGTCTCATGTCAGACTGAAGTAAGTGATAAAATAAATATATAAAATAATATTATAAAAAATATTAAAAAGAAATCAAAACGCAAACATTCTCTTTTTATTAGAGATGATGGGACCTGCTGGAGAATAACTCACCTTGTAAATAAAACAGACACTCCTGGACGCTTCACTTTCCACAGCCAGGGTGAGTAGAGTATAAACACACAGATACACTGTGAAAATAAAAGCTTTACAATTGTATTTGTGTGATAATCAGAATGGAACAATGACAATGACATGCGCATTGTTGACATCCAGTACGATGACTATGCTCTGGTTCACACCATCAAGACAAAAGACGAAGAGTCCAACATAGTCAATGAGCTTCTCAGTAAGTCTGGATTGCACAACATCATTCCGTGGAAAGGATATGTCAAAGGTTAAAGCAACTCTTTCTGTGATTGCAGGCCGTACGCAAGAAGCCAGCGTTGCCCAGCAGGAGAAGTTCAGACAGTACTCCTTGGACACTGGCATTCTTCCTGACAACATTCTTATCCTGCCCAAAAACAGTGTGTTATTAATATAAAGCACATCTGTTTTTCATTCTACACATATACGTGTGCATTCTTGCTGTTTTTGTAAACAGATTTGTCCTTTCTACTGCCATAGATGAGTGTCCAGAGATGATTGTGGTCACCGCCCATCCAACTGTTTCTTGATGAGTCCCAGAGGCTGATGTCTGCAGCATCACAAAGCTACAACTGCAACAACATAACCTACAATGAAAGACTCTGACTCGAAATGCAGCACACCACAGACATTGCAATTCATCTCAAATATTTAGTGACGAGTCAGTTATAATAAATAAATAATAAATATGTTTTAATAAATGGAACTGAATGGCTTTTTTTTTCTCCTCACAAATCTTCTCATGATTGAAATGTTCATCACAGGACATCAAGTCAGTCACACTTCAAAACACACATTATAAAAATAATATATAATGTAATTAATTAGGGTTTCCTCCCACCATCCAAAGGCGTGCACGTTAGTTTAATTGAGCAATCGAAATTGTCCGTAGGAGTGCATGGTTGTTGGCCCTGTGGTGTACCCCGCCTCTCGCCCGAAGATAACTGGGATAGGCTCCAGCACCCCCCCCGGCCCGACCTTGGACAAGCAGATGATAATGGATGAATGGAATTAATTAATTTATTAATGTTTTAGTTAAAAAAAAGCTATTTCTTAGTTAAGATAGAGAGTAACAAAAAAAGTATTCTTCCTGCAACAATTCCAATATTAAAGCTTAAATAATATATTCTATGCTTTGTCAACAAAAATATTGTTGGGTTTGCATTTTAGCTAAGAAATCAGTGCAACTGTTACACTAATGAGTGCAGTATAGCTTAATTGGAATCCCTGGGAAGTGGTGGGACCTCAGGAGATGGAAAATATTTGAAAGTCTTATTAATTAATTTAATGACAGCAGTTAGTCTCAACAACAGGTAACTTAGAAAACAAGATATGATAAGTAAATATGTAAACATCAGGTGATCAGATCAAAATTCAGAGATCATGTTACAAAGTCCATGGATGAGGTGGACAAATCACGCAAGAGCTGACGCAGACCCAGGTCAAACTAAGGTCCATGCACTTGGTGAACAAATAGTTACAAACAGCAAACAGACAGAAATCAGGTACCAAAGAAAAGAACCAACAATGGAAAAAAATGTAATTTAGTTTAGTGAAATTTATTTTAAATGTGCATGCTCACCATCATTTCATATATTAAACTTCATTCTTCAATTACCCCTAAAAAACTTGTTGAATAAAAGTAATAGTAAATAGAAACAGCCCAGTTTCTATTTACTCTTGCTTTGATTTCAACTTTGTGTTGACTTGCTTAACTTGTTGTGTGTAATGTTTCCTGCAGGAATGCTGCCTGCCTTGTGTTTTATCATCATCCATCACCATCGCAGGAAGTATTGTCAGTGCTCCTCTGCCCCCTCAGCTCCTGGTGAAACAATTATTCATCAGTTATTCACCAATTATTTTTGGTGGATTTATGTTGTTTTTTGTCTCTGAAGTCTGCGTGCAAACATATGGGCCAACATGAAAGTACTGTATTTATATCAGTCATGAATCAGAGTTGTCTGGAACTCATTTGGCTTTATATTGCCATATATTGTATATGTCATACATATCCAGAGAGTGACTGTTGTTTGACTCACCCTGAAAAAAATGCTGTCTCATCCCATATACTATGACAGGAGTTGGCTTTGGAACTGAGTGCTGATAACAAGCTGGATGATCCCTGTCCTCTTTAG
Source organism: Microctenopoma stevenorrisi (assembly GCA_032270685.1). Taxonomy (NCBI): domain Eukaryota; kingdom Metazoa; phylum Chordata; class Actinopteri; order Anabantiformes; family Anabantidae; genus Microctenopoma; species Microctenopoma stevenorrisi. The sequence continues at coordinate 19,095,968 of JAUMTR010000012.1, forward strand.
CCCAGAGGATATATATTTTAAATATTGACTCAACAAACCTCACAATGGTTTTCCACTTTATCCTTGTCCATCTTAAATCAGCTTAGGCTGTGTATGTATGTTTTTATACTGCATGTTAAAGTTTTATTTTGTTACTGTGGATGCAGCAACAGACCAGATTTTGCAGCGGTACCTCTGAGGCCAACTAATCGTGCCCATGTCTCTTTTTAATACAGCCTGAGTGCCTGAAATCGATAGTGATTCAACACTATTTTTTGCTTTTATTTATATTATGAAGCATAAGTAATGCTTGATATGCTGTCGTTAACTCATATATTTAACTTCATCTCAAAGACATAAAAAAAGAAAGTTCAGTAATTCTCACCCAAATCTCTTATCATGCGTAACTTTACAACCATCTTTAAAATGCGTCTGTGTGTGTGTGCACACCAACCTCCTCCCTGAGAACATTGTTATCCTGTCCAAAGACAGTATGTCATTCATATAGAAAAACATAAAAACACTTCATGTAGAAATGCATTGTGGGTGTTTCTGAAAATGTTTTTGTTTCGTCTGCAGCTACAGGTAAATGGCCTTAAGCCCGAGAAGACGCCTGTTATCCTTTTCGCTCACTGAAGTCCTGATGTCTGCAGCATCACAAAGTTACACCGGCTGCAAAGAAGCATTTGACGTATATTTCAATCTTGAAACAAATCAGTTTTATATTAACATATATTAGTTGAGAGTTGCACAGTTTCTGCAAAATAACATTTGTAGTTTTAGATAACTACGTAAGAGTTTTTTTAACACAATCACGTTACACAGTGTGTTTAGTGTGTGATGCCACCCAAAAATTAGTTAGGCTGAATAATAGCAAAGGACTTTCTGTATTATTGAATTTAGACAGTTCCAACTACATCAGTGCAACAGAAAATTTTGAGTTTTATTTATACAAACTTCCTGACAGCGTGGAATTACACCAAACTAATTCCGTTTTGTTTTACTATGCCTGAATGAAGCTACATTATCTGGCCACAAGGGGGCATCATATGGTTTTTCTTACAGAATCTTCACAGCGAATGTTCATCAGATACAAATGACACCTTGAAAACAATAAGATATTTTAGAATTAAATTACAGAATCTCACTTCCACTTAGAAGAAAGTGGGTTTTAGATTCATACTTAGTACCCATAAAATAATATGGCATAAGTTGCAAAATAGCCAATTAATATTGTCTGTTAGGTTTTATTATGCTGAAGATGATAATGTAAATGCTAACATTAAAGCAATGCATAGAAAAAGACAGATATTAAAGATCAAACACTCTTTATTGAACTCAGTAGAACTGAAAGCAAAATGTCTGGGTTATGGTTTTGTATGTCAGAGCTGATAATCCAGTATCATTATTTTCAAGGATAAGTGTGTTTGTGTGGGTGGGTGCGTATAGTCTGAGTATTATAATACTTATAAAAAAGGAAGGTATAGTCACTTCATTGCTTTTATGCATTAAGTTGTAGCTGGAGAAAGTCTTCTTTGAGGCTGCAGCACGAGGCAGGCTGAGTTCAACCGGCTGTCCTAATGTCTGTGATAAAGTGATGCACAGTTTGCCATCAATAACGAGGGGGAATGACAATGATGTACAAAACTACTCATATAACAGGGTCCCATGAAAGCAATGAAAACAAACAGACATATAAAAAGCAAATTCACAATAAAATAGTTAAGTTGGCAGCTGGTTTCAACAGTGACACTTTGTATTGGAAATGCTACAGTAAGTAAAACAGACGAACACAACTGACAGGAAAACATATAAAAGAACATATAGAACTTGTACATCTGCATGTTTGACAACAGTGGCACTGTGAGAGTGAAGCTCAGTTCGTTGTAGACAAAGCAGAATATTCCTCATGTTGTAAATGAACAAACACCCTTGAGTCATGCTCTATGAAACATGCGTGTTTTCTTATGTACGTGTGTAACAGAGGGTAAGTGGAAACTTATGTTTGTACTGTGATGTGTGCAGCAACTGCGACTGCATATCTCCCCACAAATAAATGCATCAAAGTCTAACTTTCATCAGATTAAAAAGAAGTTGGCTGGGTTGCTTCACCCAAGCAGCCTGAATTCAAAATCAAGCCTCGACTGAGATTCATAGGAACACAGCACCATTCAAGTCAACCTGAAAATGGAGAAATCATGCAGACGCAGTCAAGTTTTTGTAGTAAGCCTGTGTTAAGTAGTCCAGGGCAAGGCCAGGATGCTAGAAACACCTTGAAGGCACAATGGATTAATAAGCCAATTATCAACCTAACCTCATCCCTGATCTTCAGCAAATTCTAAATCTTAGGTTTTTTTTTGTTTTATGTAGCTTCAGCATCTCAATGCCTGGACTTCAGTGCATTAATATAACTCATTAAAAGCCAGTCAAATTGTGCGATCAGTATTTTTAAGAACTAAATTTCTTCTTCATTTGAATATATACCCAGTGATGCATGCATGCATTTTCAACCGCCAGCTCACAATGACAGTCTGCGATGTAAAAAGATGTAAAAGAAATTCTTTATCTCCACGTCAAACATTAAATGCAGAAAATCGGAGCCAATCTGTGAGTAGTGAAAGACCCGTGTTTGGCAAATTACTTCTCAAATCTGAGACTAAAGGCTTGCGGTTTTACCAGTTCCAAATGAAAAGAAAGCTGCTGTGCTGAGCTAAGCCAACTGTGGAGTGTCATGATTTCCCATCATGCTCTGAGAAGCTCCTCTCTGCTCGTCTTCAGAGAAGAATGTCCCAAACAATCTCAAGTACAAAGATTTAAAAAGTCAAACTCTATATTTCACACGCATATTATGGACAGACTTATCAGTGTAATATAGATCTCAAATTTCTCATTAGTTCTAATGTACCCGAATCTGAATACAGCTTTTGTAAGAAGAAAAAACTAAACAAAACTTTGTATTTACAAAGTGACTTCTGGTGTTCTGTGTTCATCTCTCTATTACCATGATATTATTGTGACAGATATGAATGTTGAGAGTCTGGTGCAACTGCAGCCTGACAAATGAAAACAAAGGGTTTGGCTTGTTCATATGATCTTTTCAGATAAACGGGTTTTGTTAAAAAATTTAAATCAAAACACAACATAGACTTGTAATAAATCTGTGCTATCACACAATTCAGTAATTATAATTATTTGTCATATATATTATTCAAAGGACTCCTGAAAACTCCCAAGCACAATACAAAGGAGGACACGCCAGTTAGTATATACAGTACATATAGTCTCTTTTAACCGTGCTCTTCTGAATAACTGTCCTTCTCGTTCTTATACTCTGGATATATATTTATATAAAAAAACATAACAAATGAAAAGATTTTTGTACATGTCTTTCCTACATCGCTGCCTGTTCTGGGAGATTATTGTCCTCATGAACGACGGTTTCTCCACTTCTTCCGCGATTGGTCATTGAATAAAACCTCCTCTATCGCTGGAACGAGCGGTCTGACAAATCATTGCTTCTGGTGAAGTCCCGCCAGTAGCTGTTAGATAAACCACTCCTTCTTTGATTCGTCAATGGTTTCTGGATTATCTGTACCAATGATGGCCGTGTCCGCCGATTCTCCGACAGACTGCCCACCGCCCTTAGCCTCATTGGTGTGGTAAGTGCCTTTGTGACGGAACATGTAGCGGATCAGGAACACCAGAGTACATAAGATGGTGAAGATCACTACTGCAATGATACCTGCAAAGGGCAGAATATTTTGTGAGTTGTTATTTTCATCCATTTTTGTGGTGTTAAAGTGTTAAAGCGTGTGCAAATGGTTGTTTGTCTCCGTAGGTCATGACTGGCGACCTGTCCAGGGTGCACAGTGTTTATCAAATTTAATAAGAAATACAACCAATACATTAATCGAGACAACAGCAGGCACATAAATTACACAATTATTGTTATCACTATTTCAAGCAATAAGAATAATCCACTAGTTTTAAATCCATTAAGCGTAGGGATAGCTATGACCGTAAAGTTTTCCAACAACACTCTATGCAGCCCACAGGCTGATATTGTTCACCACTGTTCAAGGCATTTTTGTGCATGTATCTTGACATCATGTGAAAATCTGACAGAATTTTCCCTTCATAAGTGATAACGAAGTGATAAAGGTACCTCCAATAATGGCCGAGTCCCTGTTGACTCCATCAGGAATCACTCTCTCCTCGTTAAAGGGGAACTCTGCATCTAAACATAGAAAAAATAAACACTGTCAAACCATTGATACACTTATATAACCACATTTTAGGAATGTTCCTTCCATTAAAAAAGACCCCCAAAACAATAAAACAATTACGTGTAAACACGTATGAAAAGCGTTTCCCTTTTATCCCTTACATGAGGATAAACTGTGTTTGAGTACTCGTGGGTCTAACGTCTATTAATCTCAACACTATAGATGTTGTTTTGAAAAAAATTGTGCTTTCTCTGGATTGTGAAAAACAGCAACAAAACATCCATGGAGTTTCTGTTTGATTCAGAAAATTCTACAGACTCATCACAGTATGTGAGGGGGGTTTCGTTTTTAGTTGAGTTGCACTTTGACTATTACACATCAGGGTAATGCATAGTAATGACACAATGGCAATATCCAGAGGCATTTTGTTTTCATGTTGTCTATTCATCTGACCGGTTACCCAATACTTTGGTAAAGTTTGGGAGGGAATGCCTTTAAATTTGGATTTGATGATGAACTGATTAGATTTTGGTGGCAAAGTATTATATCTCAGAAATGTCTGGAAAGAATATCATTACTTCACAAACATCCACTTGGACTCAAGTGGACTACTAAACTTATTAGAATATGATTCTGGACAGACGTGTGTGTACAATCGCAATGCAGTAATTCTAATTTTTAATATATATTTAATACAAAAATCCTTGTCAGGTCAAGAGGTTAACAACAGCTGCTGCTGACTCTCCCTGAACAGGCAAAAGTGGAAGGTAAATAAGTGAGTGAGATACCTAATGAATACCCTCAAAAACTGATTCACCCAGAAATGAGCTGCTAGCTATTTTTGCTGCTGACTGCATAGTTCTCCAGGGAAGCAAAGACAAGCAAGAGTAAGAGAGAGAGGAGTAGGAGGGGGGGGGGGGGGGGGGGGGGG
>JAUMTR010000012.1:19120551-19130666 GCA_032270685.1 Microctenopoma stevenorrisi
CTATGTGTGTGTGAATCTGTGTGTGTCTGTGTGTGCGTCTGTCTGTCTGTCTGTCCGATTGGGGGACTTCTGTGTGTGTGTGGGAGTCAATGCATGGCTTTGCCATGCATTGACTCCCATTCTTTTTATATGGCAGGCACCTAATAAGGAACTTCGCTGGTTTAGTGAGGGTGGGGGTGAGGCTGCTGACTGGAGGATGATTTTTGCAGATTATATAGTACAACTTTTCAAGCTGACAGCAGACTTTACACTAGCGAGCAACCCTATATTATAAGTATGGACCTTACCATTGTGTCTTAACACCACAGCCAGATAGTCTTGTGTCTTGGAGCTGACGTACATCAGGATAGCTGGTGCAGTGGATGTGCTGAAACTAAAGGCCACCTCCTCCTTCGTTAGATTCACTTCATGTGGCATCAGCTGGTGCGTTTTGACCTTTGCGTCTCTACTGGCTCCTGCAAATGCTTCGGGCATGAAGTTGTACCTGACGAGAGTTCCTGCCTCAAAGAAACCCCCAACATCTGGGTGAGACGGCAGAAGACATATGATAAAAATGAAAACCACACATTTACCACAAGTTGGTGACTACACAATAAACAACATAAACACTACTGTATTTGTTAAAGCAATTCAAATAACGTCACAGCAGATATAACATGGAAATATGTCCTATAAATGTGACAGTGTTCAGCAGGCATAGCAAAGTGGGTGTTACATTGCTGCGCTCCAGCATCTGAAACCAAACAATTCATTGTTTACCAGTACATTAACAGACCTAATGGCACATGCTAGCCATCACAGGAGGCTTACTGATTCTCGTAATCAAATGTTGAGATGAGAAGAAGGAACCTCATTTTCTAAACTGTTGTGATGCTGTTGATGATGTGTGTTTTGTGCGCATGTGTGTGCTCATTTCAATTACAAGGAGATAAAAGGGGCGCTGCGCGTGAGACAGAGAGCAGAGAGAGCTTTGCCTGGGGTTGCATGTGTGTGTGTGTGTGTGTGTGTGTGTCTGTGTAAATGCCATGCAATATGCCTTGACGTAATTGCCTTCCCAGAAATGAAAATCTATGAGTACACCCCTCAGAAATAAAAGAATGTACAGTATTTATGAATCTTGTGTATATTCACAGTCATCTCACAATGGAAACAGTACAATAAATGCTTCAAGCTTCATTATTTAAATATATTATCAGGAGTATTACTAGAAAAAGGGCGCGCTCTTTGTCAGATATCAGTGTGTAGGCAAATCTCTATTTAGCTTCAGAGCAATTCTGCTGTGCGTTGATACTTTTAGGCTTTAAGTCAGGAGCAGTCCTTTTAACAACTGTTCTTGTGACATTTTTAACTAGCTGGCTTCTCATTTAACTTTCTGATCTGGTTAGACTATCCATTGTCTGTCAATAATCATGCTGCTGGTTATAAACAACCTTCCTATGCCTGTTCTCCCCATATTTGTGTGTGTTTTCTTTTGGTACTCTGGCCTTTTCCCACCATGTATGTTGGGTTAATTAGCAACTTTAAACCTGTCGTTAGGTGTGACTGTGCAGGGGATGACAGCTGAAAGAGGCTCCAGCCTGTGACGTAATCTGTTGTAATTTAGTGGTACATAATTTAGGGAACAATATAATTAGGTCAAGTAGAAGCCTAACTCAACAGAAAAAGAACAAGTTGCCACGGTCATGTCTAGTGGCGGGAAGTCCTCTTTTGGCTTGGCTCCATTTTAAGAGCCGATTCTTATGAAGCTCAAAGCCTTATAAATTAGCTTAATTTAGCAATTCTGAATGGTCTGTGTGTTGGTAAGCCATTTCTTTTCTTCAACAGGAGTCGCTCTTCTGTCTCTACAAAGCATCAGTTCTCGTTTGCAAACGACACATCTCTAGTCTTCCTAAAAAGCTAAACATTTTGTAGATTCATCTGTAGATTATGTGGGGCCTATCCATGTCTTCCACGTCATCCATGTCTTCCTCTAAAAACAGGACGAGAGACCCCAACCAGCTCTAAGTCTCAGCAGAAACACATGCAACTGACTAGATGTATACTGCATGAGAAAACTCCACTCCAGGGCAGGTTTCTTTTTCTTTTTTTTGTCTCATATGTTTTATGTGAGGATATGAAGACATTTTGAAAAGGGAATTTGTGCAAGCATGCAAACCTCTGTAGGTATTTCATATGCGTGTGCTTTTGTGGGTTTGTGTGACCCTCAAGGGCAGAAAAGCAAAACAATGAGAGTGTGTAGTAATAATAATAATAATAATACTGTGGCGTGCCCTGAGCAGTCTGTAAATATGGATACAATGGAAATGCACTATGCAATTATGTGTGGTTTCATGCATTTTTCACATGCTGGAAGTATAGGGAGATTAAAGGAAGAAGAAGGAAGAGATTTGTAAATGGAAATAAAAAAAACAGCAGAAGGGTAAGTGGTAGAGAAGAGAGGGAGGAAGACACAATAGGTGAGGAAGGGAGTGAATAAATAAGGAGAAAGGAGAGGTAAGAGAGGAGAGAAGAGGGAGAGAACAAAAGAAGGAAACGAGGAAAGGGGGTTATGTGGGAGGAATAGGTAAAGGAGATCAGGGTAAGAGGCAGGAGAGAGGAAGGGGGGAGGAGCCCAAAAAGAATCAAGAATAGATAAGGCAAACTGTAGATAAAGAGACCAATAGACGCAGGATGAGGGGGAAAAAAAGCGAGTTAATTGGACACAAAAGGTGGCGGGAAAGAAGAACTCTGAGGAAGATGACTGGAAGTAAAGACGAGCGAACAAGAAAGAAAAGACGAGACAGAAAAGAAAGATACCCCACCCCCACCCCACCCTCTACACACAGTAATCTCTATTCTCTAAATCCTGAAATGCTTGATTGGTTATGACAGAACTCAGAGGAGGTCTTTTTATGTCTTACACTAACTTATCATCACACACTCCCACCCTCTCCCACACCATAACACACACATGTACAGAAAACACACACCCTCTGCTTCTCTGTCATCTTGTCACCCCCCCACCAAGAGCACAGGGGAAAAACAGTATTCAGCTGTAGGAAACAAATTAATTCACGTGTCGGGGATCAACTCTCCGACTGGGAGCTAGCAGAAAGCCTCTGACAGCACTGCTGCTCTTCTCCCTAGAGCATTTTATCCAAACTTGTTTTGGGAAGTAGAACTTTAATAGTATATCTAATAAATCCCTGTGAAACAAACATGATGTTTGAGAAATATACAGCGGCGCAGAAGCAGAGTTACAAAATTTTAAAGCTACCCTCTGCTCGTGACTCTGACACTTTGTTTTTTAGTTTGATCCATCAGCTCTGAATCGGCACGGTGTTAACATTCAGCGAGAGCTCTCGCGTCAGGGAGAATTGGTGGGTAAGCACAATATTGCTCTCAATTGATGCCTTTTATCATAAGCCCAAACACTTGGAGCACCGACAGCTACAAACTGAATAGGAAGTGAGGACAATCACAGAGTGCGGCAAAATCACAGTGGGTTGTCAGGCTATGAAGCTCATTGAAACCTAACTACTTGAGCAGTAATCCTGGCACTATTTAACTCTGGCATCGTGAACTAAAGAAGGACAGAGCCATTGACAATGTGCTTTCAAAAGACGCCTGTAAAAGTTGTTAGAACGACGTTAGCTGAGAGATTATGACTCAGTGCGCCTGAAGAATCCTGAAGTTCTGAGCATAAAGCATTTTGTTAACTTTGAGGAAGGGAATAAAAAGAAGATGAAATGAAAAGTAGTAAAAAAAGTTATCTGTTCTTCAGCGAGACACTCCGTGGAGTTTGATCCTAGAAAGCATCTTACCTCTGGTGCAGAATGGACCATTGTACGCTGTGTCAGTGCAGTCGCAGGAGTATCCATTGTACTTCTCCACACACTTCCCTCCGTTCCGGCAGTACATCCCAAAACTGGTGCAGTGGCCTTGGCATCCGGGCTTGACCCCAGGAGTGACCTTTGCTCTCTCTTCCAGGTCAAGGGTAATGCCGTTCATCCGCAAGGCTCGGATGCAGCCCAGAAACCCTCTTTGTCCCCCTGCAGCGCCTGAGGAACAGGAGGTGGAGAGAAAGACAGAGGTGGTATCAATGTAGTAAGGACACGTAGCGTGGGAACATGAGTAAAACAGAAAAGAAAACTATGAAAGAGGAAGGAGGACAAAAGGAGGTCAGGGTCACAGAAGTCATTTTGAAGGCAAGAGCATTGTTTTAATCTCTTTTAGAAACGTTAATATCCTAATGCCTGGAGGAAGCCGCTGATGTCACGCAAATTGTTCCAACTGTGACATTGCTCTTGAAACCACCTTCAACTTGTTTGATTTCTTTGCTAATTAGAGCAGCGGCTAATGAACGCTGTAACTCTTAATGAACATCTCACGAGCACACACATGCAGATGGATGCATGGATGCTCATGAACTAGATAATGCAAACAAACACGAGCATTTAAAACACACCACACACAGTGCAACTGATCTGAATGAGTCAATATGAGCATTAATGCTTAGCCTTGGGGTGTCGATAGCCATTCCTCCAAAGTGCTTCCATCGTCATTCTGGCCTTGCATTATTACAGCCTAACTACCCATTTACTTGGACAGTGTAGGGGTGTTAAATAGATTAATGTTCACCTAAATGACTATAGCAATAAACAAACTCATAAACATCCACCCACATGTATAGATTCAAACATACAAAAGCACAGTGGGCAGTTACACAAGCACTATACACATGCACGCTCATGCACACTATCATTAACACCAACCAAGGGGCATTTTAGTTATTATAACCTCTCAATTATATGCTTCGGATTACAGAGATGTGTTCATTCAAGAAGACGAGACAAGACACACCTACGGTCGTGGCAATTTCCTGCCTCGGCTGCTGCGTTCTCACAATCACGCCTGCTAGTTTAGCCACACAGGTACAGCACCAATACGATTACTAATACATGTATTTTGGTTCTCACCAGTCAATACATTATTCATACATCAGGATGCAGGTTGGCTTTCGCACTCTTTCTTCCTTTTCCAGTCCCACAAAGGATTTGACTTCTAGTAGACGTGTTAATAAATCTATTTTGTACCAATGATTGGCTGGAGGTTTCTGCCACCTGTTTACCCATGTCTAAATCAGTCTCTTATTAAATGGACAGCTGGCTCTTCAGCCTGTGGAGACAGGGAGGGACACATACTGTACACTCACACTCATGCACACAGGTGCACGCAGCTCGTGCATAATTCAGATATGTGTGTAATAGACCCTGACTGAAGTCAACACTGATTTATCAAAGACAAAGTTGAGAGTATAGTGGCAGCAATAAATATTTTATAAACTGCTTTTTTATTCATGTGTGATGTCTGTGTTTCTTTATTTAAGCCAACATTTTTTAGTTTTCTTGTTACTTATCATTTTATTTAATAAATTTCCAGTTACTATCCTGTTTGATAATTCAGCTTATGCTAATGACGTTTTCTATAAGCAGACACAAACACACGACCACGGAACAGATAAACAGACTGAGACAGATAAACGTGGAACAACCCATTTATTTATGGGTGCGATTTGTGTGGCTCAAAGGTTTTTTTATGCTGTAAAGATGTGCTAATGAGGAAATGTTTCAGATTAATTAAGAAATATATAGACAGACACATTCATACGATCTTCAACAGCCATATTCCTAATGAAAATAATAAACTGGGGCCTGTTGACCTTCACTGCATGTGCATGTGACACTCACTATGTGCTCAAACAGTTTATATGGGGTAAAGACATCAGCTACTGTGAGGACTATATTGTACATGGTGATGCCTGCTCCAATCACGCTATTAAACTCCTCATGTATACTAACAGGCAGCACATCTGTTGCACTACTGTCCTTCCTGTTTTTCATTACCACTCTCTGTCCGTTTGCTGTTCAACTCAAAAAACAAATCCTCAGTACAGTGTTTACCCACTCCTTGTTGATTTGTGATGCGCTTTACAGTATGATGCCATTTACACTGGTGTTAGGTGAGTATTTTTATTCATATAGTGTAAATGTCATTAGAGCGGACTTTAATACAGACATGCCTTTAAAGGGAGGACATACGTTATTCTCCTGTTGTCTTCGGGTCAAAAATCGGGTCGACCCGAAACTTAAAGACTACATAAAACACACACACACACGCAAACATAGATAATAGAGAAATAGAGAAAGCCGCTTGTAACTCAATGCATTCAGAGGAGGAGGCGTCTCCCCTGTACAACAGCCTCTTCAGCAGTTGTGAAATCTGTTCAGGTGGCTAGATCCCAGTTGCTGCCCCACCAGGGGCAAGTAGGCAAAGGATAGTCAGAACATAATCAGTACTGTCCACCAAAGAAGGACTGTAATACACATACCGTGAGCTGTAAATGTGAGAAATATATCTGCACAATGCATGTGTCCACATTTGCTTTCATCCCTACATGTACTAATTGATCGCCTGGTCCCTGCTATTGAGATTTTGTTTGTAATGGTTGTTGCCTAGTGCTTGTTCAAATGGAACTGTTGGGTTTTCTGCATTATTTTCTTTATATATACACTTATATTTTTGCAAGGTCTTAAACCATGTAAAGTGCCCTGAAATGACTTTTGTTGTGATTTTATACAAATAAAGATGAATTGAATTGAATTAATGGGATGTGTTTAGGGGGTAGGCAGTGTTATTTAATTGTTGTCTTGTAGTGCTTGCCCTCTTAGATAGTATTGTTGGTTTATGATGTTCACTTTTGACTATTAAATGTGCCTTTAGAAAATTGCATTCCAAACTACTTTCGCGCACTTGTGATACATTTTACGTACTCTAAAAGAGTAATCTCTTGATTAAAAACTACCAGTTACCACCTTTAGAAATAATAAAAATAAATATCTACCTCATTAAAGAAAACACAAATGAACATATATGTCTTAAAATGAAAATGGGTGGTATCCACTGAATGAATGCAATCTTTCTGCACTGTAAAAAGGGAAAACTCTATAAAAAGTTTTCAAACAGTTTCTGGTGAGTGGCAGGTTGTTTCTTCATGTTAAATACATTTGAATCATTTTTGACCTGGAGGACAAGGGGTGTATAGTGAAAATGAAGACAACAGGAGGGTTAAATGTTACCTACTGTCTTGGCAGGTGAGCGAGGCTGGTTTCCCTGTGACAGGTGACGCACAAATTCAGTGAGCAGCCACATGCAAGATGTCGATCCACGAAGAAATAAAGACAGTAGGAAAAAAGAAAAAACAGCAGAAGACAGACGACAACAAACCAACCATGAGAAAATCAAGCAAAGACATGCAAAATAAAAAAAAAGTCTGATGGTGAGCATTAATCAAGAGGGAAATCAAAAGAACAGATGGTGGCGTTAAATAAAAAAAAAACTTAACAAGATTTATAGTTATATGCATGTATGAAGTGAATTGGCAACTAAAAGTTAACAGTGTGAAGTAAATGACAGCAGGCTGATGGTGTAACATTTACTCTCAATGCCATTAGAGCAAATGAGCCACTGGGCGGTAAACACTAAAGCAATCAAATGCTTGAGGAGGAGCATGTTGATTGAGAAAAAGAGACGATGACAATACAGAGACAGATCTGTGTCACAGGTGAATAAATCTGCCTGTTGTTCCTCTGCGCAGTGTGTGTCAGTTGAATCATAAGAGAGATAATGTCTATGGTTATCTTCTTCTTCTTCTTCTGCCCTTTTTTCTGCAGTGGAATTCAGAGTTGTGTTTTTTCTTTTCTTTTGAGCATGTAGTTTCTCTGCCTCACTGACTTCAAACAGCCACATCAATATCAATCTGAGACAATGGGAGAAGTGGCACGATGTTCCATTACAAGAAAGCATCAGGTGAGTTCACATAAAATACGGATGCCTACAGGGCTCTCCCTCCACCTCATTCCAAATATTTCCATCAAACACAGTCAGATCTCTATCTTCTCCTCGTGTCAGAAGCCAAATCTAAACCACTTCCCCTCAGTGGTGGGGTCACTTCCTGTGTGTCAAGATGCAACTTCCCAAAGCAATCCTCAAATGAGGATTAACAGGGATTAGAGATCAAGATATGAGAAAGTGCTGCCACCTCAGTGGATGTTGTTACATACAACTCTTTCCCTGCTCTATCTCAATACCCTGCAGACTTTTCTTGTGTTTCTAGATCTATGTCACACACACACACACATATAGAGACCAAAGCCTTCTATTGTCGTTCTTCAGCAGAAAAGCCATAGTACACACATGCAAATGAGAGGATGGCTGGAAGCCATTATGTTCCTGGTTTTATAGCTGCAAGCTGCGCAGTGACGAAACATTCCCCGTCTCTTTCCATTTCGCTAAATGGAAGTACAAATACACAGAGAGGCAAATTGGGACATGATAAGGTGAGGGAGTTTTAGCAGTGGTCAAATCAGCAAAAAGTGATGAGACAATGAAATTATATCAGGAGGGTTAAGGCTATCACACTGGGATGCCTGATTGGAATTTGAAACAATCTCCTTTGGGCAGAACTTTTTTTCCATGAGATAGTAGGAACTCTGTGATCCCTCAGCAGCCTCAGCCTCAGCACTTTTCCTTCTATCCGCAAATCCCTAAAACTATTTCAGCCCCAGAGTTTGGTTTATGGTGCATAGACAGCTCAGCACAAAAGATGGAATGAAATAAAACTGTGCAGATTGTGTGGCATTTGAACTCCGGATGAGCTCCAGAGGCTGAAAGGTATTGTGCAGAGAGGCAGATACAGTTATAAGGTAATAATCAGATCTCAATAACAACAGTAACTGATGTGATCATGGTCTGGTACAGAATGTATGTGTGAGACAGCGAGAAGGCAACAGAGTCCTCTCTGTGCGATAATAGTTTCTTAATCCAAAATAATATAAATGCTGAGCCAGTGTATTAAAGCTTTAAAGTAAGTGAATTAGGTTTATGTTAGTTACGCGGCCCCTCAGACAGCACAGAGGATCCGTTTCAACTTTATTAAGCTCTGAGTTTCTGAAGGATGTCCTAAATAAAGAAGGTATTGTATGTCTGTTTGTTGGATTACTATGAACTTTATTAGCACTGACTGTGGCTAAGCTGGACTGAAGCCTCTTAAGAAAGAACACAGTGATTTCCAGGCTTTAACTTATGAAACAGTCCTCACAGCGGATGCTTGTTTCCGGTCAGCATCACTGAAAGTACAAAAAGTTTTTTAAATGAACAGTTCAGTGCAGTTGATGTTTACTTAGGTGTTAGATTTCCCCAAATAAGATCTTGTAATTATGGCTCCCTTCAAAAAGCAGATAGGAATTTTGCTAATGTGAATCGTTATTACCGCTGTTAACTGTGTGGAACGTGTGTGTGTGTGTGTGTGTGTGTGTGTGTGTGTGTGTGTGTCTCTCACCCACGTAGAGCTGGCTGAACAGCTCTAGCCGCGTGTGCCCCTGTGCAGGAGCAAGCTGAGATGCCCGATGAGTCTGATCCAACTGAAGCACTGCCTCCTTCACGTTGCGCTCGGCCATCACGCGATGCCACTGGTCATCGTTGAGAGGTGTGGCTGAATGAACCGTTAACTCCACGGGCCCGTTCCCGACATCGAAAGAAAAGGAGACCACATGGGGAGCTGCAGAAAGAGTGTAAGGAAAATTAATTTTACTTGCAAACATCATTGAGAGACTTGCATGAAACAAACATCACAACTTTCTCTAACCCCATTAGTCCCTGCCCTGCCAGTGTAGTCTGCAGGTATGTATGCATTCAATTTTTAATCTAATGGCTCATTTGTTTCAAGGCCACTCATTTGGCTCGTATGGATTTTAGCTTTGCAAAACGCGACTGCTCTCAACTTTAGGCAGAACTAAACTGAGAAGCGGTCGATACACGCCTCCTTTTGGAATGTTTGGATTCACTTGACATGAGCTTGAGTCACCACAGTTTTCATGGGTTGTAGCTGTTACTTTCTCTCGTCTCTCACCAAAGTGTGAAAGAAGAAACAAATTAAAAATACTGTGTGAATAAACAGAAAGGAAGTGAAGGACTCTTATTTTCTTGCATGATTAAGTTTAATTATCTTAAAATGAGTGAAATTGTGTGCGCGTGTGTGTGTGTGTGTGGGGGGGGGGGGGGGGGGGGGGTTTTTT
>JAUMTR010000012.1:19130676-19180446 GCA_032270685.1 Microctenopoma stevenorrisi
GGGGGGGGTTGTGTGTCATAAAGTAGTAACAATGCTGAAATACCCTGAAGTAAATGTACTGTTATTCTGTAGTTCAGAAGCCTGATAATTGTCCAACGGGGGGCGCTGTTCTACCTTTTATAACCCTGACAGGTAAAACGTACATCAGTATTTTTATAATACTGTGCGCGTGTGTGCGCGTGTGTGCGCGTGTGTGCGCAAGTACCACCTGTCCATTCCAGATGTTTTGCGACTGTGCTAGTGAGGTCACTCTCTGATGCCTTTTAACCTCTCTGTAGGGAACAGTGATCTGTGTGTGTGTGTGTGTGTGTGTGTGTGTTCTCTCCTGTACGCAAAGCGAGTGTAGTAAGGTAAGACACAGTCAGGTAAATTCAGAATACTCTGAGACACTACTATCCTACATAATACACATCTATATATTTTACTGCTGAGTAGCAGGACATTTCTAACTGCACAACGTTATTTGAATTGAAAATGTCAACAAGAGTTTCTGAATACATATTCATTACTGGTTTACTCATCTAAAAAAGCCCAACCCCAGGGACCGTGTTGGAGACACACAATATTTATTACGTTCTACTTATTCCTTAGCAGGATAGAACAAGGCACTGCAGAAACAACACAATAAAACATCACGTGCCTCCACAGCGACACTGCTCATTAACTGCCAAACACCCAAAACATTCATTCAAAAGGTGCACTGCACAGATTGCCTCATACATTTGTGTATGAATAGGGGAGACGTTCAATGAACGCTGCAAAAAAAAAAACAATGATAAACCATGGCTGCTTCTGCAGAAAATCTCAGTTGTCATATTAAAACCTAATTGAACTATTTTCTTAGTGATTTGTTCCACTAGGATTGCTGTGTAAAAGCTATATATTCTGAGTGGTGCCATATGTTGGTTATTGGCAAGAGCGCTCGAGTCATAGAGACGATAAATAACCTCTTCATAGCTGAATATGTTACTGCTTCATTATAGCTTCACTAGACTCAGATATTAAAATGGATCATTTTATGCAGTTGTCAATGTGGAAATCCACTTATCTTTGCCAAATCAATAGGTCTGGTCATTTACTCCTTTTCATATTGCTTGGTCATCTGATTACCTTTATTCACTCTACTTTGCTGTCTTGCATATACACTGTACACACAATTCTTTTGTTATCTGTTGGTTTCACTCTTTATTTCTTTTGTCATTTTGTTTTTTCTAGTCTTGTCTTCCCGTGTGTGTATTTCTCATTGTTTGTTCGTCCCTCACTTCTTTAATTTCTTCCTGGATTCCTTTCTTCTAGACATTATCATGTATGTCGAAAGCATTAGAAATAATTTTAGCAAACATCTGTCTTGATGTAGTGGATGTATAAAGCTGTAAAACAAATCTGAAAAAGCTTGTACACTCATCTACCTCTGCTCACCAGTGCTGGACAGCACGTGAGTTTATTTATCTGTGTGTTGTTTAAGCGGCACTGCAAAGCAAGATGAATGCCCTGTGACTTTGTTTTTACACCCTGTGCACAGACAGGAATGAAAAGTAAAGTGCCTTCAGAGCACAGAAGCTGTCTTATCTAATTGCTTAGCCAGTACAGATGTTAAAAGTGTAAATGTTCGTGTCCTGTATGTGTATACTTGCATGTTGGCCTAGAAAAAAACTCTTGTTTCTCCATTAATCTTTTATTATTGAGGAGCCAAATTACGCTTCAGCACGGTGCAGTAATAATAAAGATAAATAGTGAAAGAGCTTTTGTATGTCTTTGTGCAAAAGATCACTGCTTGTGTGGGTATGCAAATGAGTTTGTCTAATGTGATGTTCCATTTTGTAGCTGTTCATCTGCTTTTGGATGAATGGCAGTATATTAAGTGTGAACCACATTGAGAGTGCAGTGGCAAGCCTGCCGCTGTTGAAGTTGAAACAAGATTTATAGCAGCTCCTCAAAAACCAAGCATGTCGTCGACAAAAAGCTCTTCAAATGAAACCTTCGATAAAAATTGTCCTCTAACAGTTTTCTGACAAGGAGTGAATAAAAAACACAACTTGCTTGAATGCTTTTGGCTTTGGTAGAGATTGTGATATTGCTTTAACAACTCACGGAGACATTAGACATCTCTGAAAAAGAGAGAGTGCAGAGCTTCAGAACTTCATAAACTAAGTGTCTGTCTGATTGTCACATAAATAGAAGAATTCACTTTTATGAGCCAAGGTCTCTGCAAGAAAGACACAAGACCAAAAATACTGTATTAATAATCTCTGGGCAACACTATCACTGAAACTGCAGCATCTTAAAGTCTCCAAAACATGACACTTATATATTTATCACTGAGCTGCAGAGGCTCTTCTATCTGTCCTCGATCCCTTTACCAGTCCTCTGCACATGCCCTTAATGCTGCCTCTCAAATGTGTCTATGTCTAATTCTTTCCATGAAGATTCAAACAGGAATTGTGTCCAGCTGATGACTTTGAGTCTGCTGAGGTTACATGTAATATGTATTTACACAAGGTGGCATTTGTGCATCGCTGAGTGTGTGTTTATGTGCTTTAAACTCCTGCAATGGCACAGCTACGCAATTCGGGCTTAATGCTAGTCATTTCATGCCCTGACTGGATTGTAGGAGATACAGTTTTGCACCAGCGCGAGGACAAAGATTATGTGTGTGTTTATGCCTCGTGCGCGAGAGTGTGTGCGCGCGCGAGAGTCGTTTTGCAAGTGTGTGCTGTAGGGCAAAATGCAAGATGATAGCAACGGAGAGGGGAGAGGAAATCGATGTGGGGGCATTTTGAAAGCTTCGGGAGACACACGCTACACAAAGACACACACCCTCTATCTCCTCTGGCCTGCTGTGCAACCATGAAAGACTAGGGACTTATTGTATCTCTGTGTGTTTGGAAGACAAATTTCAAGCCCTTTGGCAAACCTCTCACTGTATTTGCATGTACAGTACAGTATAGCGTCAGCACGTTCACTGGCTCCCTGTTCACTGACAGGTCGCCTTGTTCTGAGCTCCTGAAGACGTTTTGTCTTCCACCCAGAAAAAGAATCAGTTTTGACTTATTGGAGAAACAGGCTTAATGGTCTTTCTGTTCAATGAGGGTTGTTAAGTCTTGTAGTAATGGTTAAATGTCTTGATTGTCAATAAAAGAAAAAAAAAAAAACAGAAACAGCTGACAAAATGTTATCCAGTAAAGCGGCTTTTCGAAAGAACTACAGCTGAAAAAATGTTTACTTTGTGTCTATGCACTGGCATTTTGATGAAAGAATGGCCAGACACACCAGCAGGAAATAGTTTGCCTTCTGTTCAACATGAGTCTCAGTGAAACACCGTAAGGTCCCAATCAGGCAAAGCACTTTTTGCAGGTTGCAAAACACAAAGAGTATTGCACTGCAATTTTTATTTTGCGGTAATCTGGGCTAAGTTGGGCAGCTGTTTTCCCATCGATGACACTGTGTGGTGAAAGCAAAAGAAAAAGACATTTTTACTGAAACATACCTGCCTTTGCATTCGAGCCTTTCTTAGTGCAGCACATACCACCTACAAGACTCCTAACTTTTATTTGAAGCTGACTGTTTGTTGTCTACAGCGATGACCACAGCTGCAGGTAACTCACTTAAAAATCATAATCAAACACTTGGCTCCCGTCTCGTTACTGTGCTCACTACACACCAGTGTCTGTGCTCTGCCAAAGACTGTTTGATCTCTAATACCACTCTACAAGTCTACTGTGTGTTTTGTGCATTATGAAACCGTCTAGCTGATAACGTGATGTGCTGAATTCAGTATTTAGGTTTTCGCAGTGAGCATACACGATCTATAGACTAAGGTAATTAGTTAAATTATGTTTGAGACCCTAAAATGAGTAGGATTCGTCATCGTCTCATAGGCATTGGTCAAAGAAAATTACATTTTCACATCTTATGTTTGTCTCACTTGTTATAAGTTGCTATTGGGAATGTCAAAAAACACTTTATTGTTCAACTTTTATTGAGTTTCATGTGTTTAGCTGTGGGGTTTTCCATCTTTGGAGCCACTACTAGAAACTTAAGTATTGTACTAATGCTGAAAAGTTTATGCATATACACAATGAAGCCTGAAAGTGTTTTAGTAACAGCTCACCCCGTGTGTGCTTTGTTGTAAGTGTGTGTTTCCGTGTGCTGGAAAAGGATGCAGTGGCAAATATGTAAGGGATTTAAATGTTGCTGTTTGCAAGAATGGTTTTCAGAGGAAGAGTATGTGTGTGCTGTGCGAGCTCGTGTTTTGTCATCCCTGAAAATGTGTGATTTGATTAAACAGAGATTCATAATGGACATAATTATTGCACACACCAATTACCTTAAATAAATGATTGCTCTCTCTTGCAATCACACAAAATAGTATGCCATAATCAGGAAGGCAAATGGTTGTTGTTGGTGTGCATGTAGCCTTCTGTGTTTCACTGTGTGTGTGTGTGTGTGTGTGTTGCAGGTTGCACTCAGCCTGTTGGACTGTTGGATAAACCTCAAACCAGGCTAGATAAGGGGTCAGAATGTGAGAGAGAAACGAAAAGAGACAAGACTCTCATGCACATCACTCAAATGCTTCTTACATTTGAGCTCCAATCGAATGAAGTCAGTGTTGCCCAGGTTTTCCAGGAAGACGCCGTAGGCTGCGCTGGTCTTGAAATAGAAGGAGATATCAGCGCTGGTTTCACCCTGAAGGGTGGCAAAGTGCAGGTAGGATGATGGGGTTGTGAATGATGCAGAATTCCAGTAGTTATCTGTGGAAAAAAACAAAAACACAAACAGATTTACAACTTTAAACCAGCCTGTCCCACATCTCTTCAGCGCCTATTGTAACCTCTATTAGCATTATGCATTATGTGTCCCTGTTCAGATCTGATAAGCTGCAGAATAAATTCATCGTAGAAGCTGTTTCATTTAAAATGCTATGTATCATTTTCATTTCATTCCAAAGAGCCATCAATCTATTCTGGATAAAATACTTTTATCTCACACCCATTGTTTAATGTGGCTCATTTAATATCCCCTCAGTAAAAATTCTTTCATCACCTAAAACTCTATTTCTCTCTTAACGTGGACTTTCATTTCCTGCAATTTCAATGGTATTCAATAGTGTAAAAAAAAGCAGAGGAAGATCAGCTTTCCATTGCAAATAAAGACGTATAAAGAACACGAGTACAATGAGAAAATGCAGCAGGAATCTTGATAACTTCTCTAATCACTTTGGATTGAAGCGAAACCTAATGAAGACAAAGTATCAGCACGCTAAACGGCTGCTGATGAATTATCAGACTATGGTTGATGAAGTGACTTCTTTGCTGTCTACTCTCCCTCACCATGTCTCCGTCTTTCTCCCATCAGTGAAGCACAATGGGCGATAGGAGGGGAATGGGGGAGAAAAAGGAGAAGACGGGAGAGAATTGAGTAGAGGACAGCTGAGGAGAGGAGGAAGCAGAAGCGCCAAGAGGCCATGCACGGGTGAGAGAATAGAATATTGGAAAAGTGATGGAAAAAGAAGAGGAAAGTCACGTAGAGGGCAGAAGACAGGAGAGGATGAGGAACTGCAGGGCATGTGGAGGGCAGGAGGACGAGAAGGAGAGTGAAAGCTAATGTGGTATCAGGTGTGTAAAATCTCTTTGATGCCTCTGAGGATTGGCCTCAAACTCTCTGACACAACCATGGAAAACAGGAACAGTGGAGCAGAGAGGAGAAATGTATGAGTGAGTACAGGAAGCATGTGTTAAGGATGCAGTTAATGTATAGGAGCTATCTTATCCTAACTATTTTTAATCATATAATTACATACATATTTACAAGCCGTAGTTACAACACCTCCCTGAACCCAACATGACTTCTTCTTCGTCAGATTTTTTATTGTACCAAAGGTACAATAAATGGTAAAGCAACATATTCTTAAAATTGAAATTTTTAATTCAGAAAATGTGCATCGCTTTCTTTCTACCTTTGACTTTTAAACGACAAAATGTAACAAGATCATCTTTGAGTCCAAGTGGAAGCTTGTGCCGAATGTGTAGAAATTCCAATGGTCTTCCAAAGATATCACAAGACTGACACAGAGGAACTGCAAACTAATCATCCAGTCAGTGCACGTGATTCCTACAAGTGCGTGAGCTAATACCTATTTATGTGTGCACAGGTTGAAAACAGTTTATGTGTTTGTCTGAGTGTTTTTTTGTGTATATCTCCTGGTTTAGTGCGATAAACATTCACAAATGACACGTCTGAGCTCCTCCGCTCGCCTCCTTGCCACAAATCCTGTCACCAGGGGCAAGGGCAGTTAGAGGCCAAGGACACAAATTTGCTCACACACACACACACAAACACACAGAAACTTGCATATAAATTAGAGGTCTACAAGAGTGTAATCAGTTCTTAGTAAGCGATCTTGACCCTGGAAAAAAGGGCTGGTCATGGGTCAATTTTAGTTTTACTCCTGCAGGTCTGCAGGAGACAACAAAGTCCACACCACCTCTCAGCACCATCATCTTGGGTAACTTTATTATATTTATGAAGCTATGTTTTATTAAGGAAAGGTTCAAAATTCCAACCAAGTTGCGTGTATCCTACTGATAATGGCGTTTTATTTACTGTCCTAAAACTGTTCAATGTGGAGGCGAGATGCAGCACGGGCAACATCAAGGTGATACGAGAATTCTTCCCAAATGTGTTGCAGCATTTAACCTTCCACTGGGCTGATCACTGTTGTTAGTCCACGTCTAAGGTCATCCAGGTTTGCGGACATTGGCAGAAAAAAAAAACATTATCCCCAGTAGAAAAACTCATACCAAGTGAAGTGTTGGACGCAAACTCGACAGTGCAGAATGCCCTTTGCTGATGTGTTGCCATTTCCACAGTAAACAAGCTAACTGAGCATTGAGGCAGGAATGACACACCTAGAAAATACTCTGGTCAGTGACTCATTCCACAAATATTTTTAGGTAATTTAGTCTAATATCATAAGCCTAAGATAAGATCATAATTTGACCTTTTTTTCTGTCGTTATGACTTAAGTGAAACGCTCTGTGCTGACACGCTTGGTGGCACATAGCTCTGTCTTCTTTTGTGTAAACTATATAAACTGTATCAATGATAGTGGTACTATTATCTGTAATTCAATCAGAAATACGTGTCTTACGTGTTTGGATGTGTATTTTGTGCACTGAATAAGACATAAAGAATGTTAAGTGGGAGAGTGAATGGAAGACAGACAAAGACATACAAGCAGGAAGGACACAGGGATGCAGAAATAAAGCTGGGAGGCAAGTCACGTTTCAGAAGGCTGGAGAGAGAACAAGAAGAAAGGAGAAAGTGGGAGGTTAGAGAGGAAGGGCTCAGAGAGGATCCATGGTGTGAAAAGCTGGGAGAACAAACGAATGAGGGGGTTGATAGAAACTGGGTGTTGGAGAGAAAACAGAGTTAGAGGAATAAACATAGAAGCCAATTCATAAACTGCTGATTGCCCTTGTGCCAGAGTCACAGATGCAACTGGTTGGCTGGGCTCTACGGGAGAGTTATCACTCCCATATTGAAATGTTTATCAAACAAATCTTTGACAAAAATGTTCCAGCCCATCAGTGATTTTCCTGATTAGATAAAACACAACAAACTGATAACAAAAATACAACACAGCCTGTCCACAAGTGGGGATATTTTGCTCATATATTTTATTATTATTTATGTATTATTTAGTTTAATAAAATGCAAATGCCACTTTTTCCTTGGCATTTAAAAGGTTCATTTTAACTTCCCACATTTACTGCACAGCACTCTGTTCTGTTTGTCCAGCTTATGTAAGAAGAGCTCTGCCTAACAAGGGTTTTTTTTGGCATCACCCCTACCTTTTACCGGCTTCAGATGCTGTCTCAATGAACTGTGGCGGTACAACATCACACAAGTATAGTGGTTTTCATTCAGAATGTCAGCTTCTCAAATGCAGCAATGCATGTCTAAGCCGGAATCTGATTCAGAATATGACAATGGGCAGGATAAAGATGACTACAACAGGATGTTCAACATTTTTTTAAAACATAACCCAAGCTTTTATTGCATTCTCGAACGGGTTGAGGAGACAAGAGCTGTGATATAAATATTGCTCAAAGTCTGTTGCTGGCCTGTAACTGTAGACATTGTTGTTTGTGGTTTTTATGGTTGTTCGTAACATAGAATCAAACTTACTCAAAGGCAGGTTAAAACAACACTTTGCATGAAACATAGTGACTTCCGCACAAACACTTGAACTAGCATTAGATCCATAAGCAGTGCAGTAAAAGCAAATCTTAGAGGGTGGGCGGGACAGTGTCTTTAGTGGGTAGTGTAGGAGCCCAAAACGGACGTCCACAACACTTGATGTCAGTTGTAGCACTGAGAAAAAACTTCTAAGAATGAAACAAATGTGAGCAACACTGACGCCAGCTTGAAAATGCATGCAGGCATCTTTGTAACATAGGTAAACAACTTCACATATGTAACAGGAAAAGCATAATATGAAAGGTACAATAATCTGTGCACCATCAGGCATTCGTCCTTATGTATTCATACGGAGAAGCCTTTTAGGAAGCACTACAATGGCTAGAAATGGGTGCTTAAAAGACAGTTGGTGTACAAATGCAGTCTGAAGTGTTTTTCTTGACAAGCCATTTACTCTCTCTAATTGGTTCTCAAGGTGACCAGTGCAGAAATTCTCATCCTGTTGTCATTTCTTCTCCTTAATGCTTTTGTATATTGTCCTGCTTGGACAATATGAGCTAAACTACGAGTGTCTTTTTCTGTCTAAACTGGCCTCTGTTGCTAGGATACACAAATGATAGAAGCTTAATTTGCTGGAGACACAAGATAATGGGAAATAGATTTTTTTTGTCAAAACTTAGATCAAATTGTTTTTTAGTCTCAATAATCTTTCGCTACGTGGTGAGGGGCCTCTACAGCCTCCCATTCCAGTAAGATCAACATAACAATAGAATAAATACTGAGAAATTGTGAGTAAGAAATATCCGTTAGATAGACATTTGTTGTAAATCTCAGAGCTTAATTATCTTATCAATATGGATATCAAAGGTAACTGGATGTTTAAGTTCCTTGACGATGATTTCATTCCAGACGTTTTTCTCATGTCAGTCTTAAGAGTTTAGTTGTCATTAAAAAACCCTTTTTGAGATATCCATGACCTGGATGACTGAGAATCTCCACATACACGGATATCATAATACATTTACCATTACAAGTTTGTTTAGTTTAGTTTATTTCTTTCTGTGGACCGGCCTATAGTGCATGAGTGTGTACATATCGTCCGTTATCTCCTGCCAAAAAGCATCAATCACGACTAACTAGTTTAGACATCATAGCTCCTGAAAAAAGTACCTGTCAGAGGCCACTGTGTTGGATGTCCCAGTTACAGAATTAGGTTAAGTCTTTGAGTTTGCAAAAACAATGAAGGCATTATTGATAAAACAACTGCAATGCGTAAAACATGCAGGACTAGTCCCAAGTTTGCCTGAGTACCAAGAATGTCAATACTAATGAAGGTGAAAGTGTTGAATTAGAGGAAAGAACGCAGAAGAGGTCACAGGAAAGTTAGCTGCAGGAGCTGATTTGCTGATTATGCCACCCAGTGGCTCGAGCTTTTGCATTTTAAAAGACGTGTCTGTAGAGTACACAGCATAGAGTTTTTGAAAAAGCAGGACTTAGATTTAGATCTGATTTCATGTTAAACAATAACAAGCACATCTCCACCGCCTGCTACGACCTTAACAATCAACACATTTTACATGTATTTTTACAGTTTCAACAAAAACTGAGAGATTATAACCGTATAGGTGCTGTGCTGCGCTGCATTTGATTACACAGATGTACCTGATAAAATCAAACAGTGAGTGTCCAGTACACACTCCTCTATCACCCTGTAAC
The DNA here is from genome assembly GCA_032270685.1 of Microctenopoma stevenorrisi. NCBI lineage: Eukaryota > Metazoa > Chordata > Actinopteri > Anabantiformes > Anabantidae > Microctenopoma > Microctenopoma stevenorrisi. The sequence continues at coordinate 19,140,595 of JAUMTR010000012.1, forward strand.
ATCAAGAACCATTTCTATCTGAATAAGTGGAGCAGCATCCATAATACCATGAAAGATGCCCCTTACCCACCACCCATGTGCTGATTAAACACATAGAGATCTTACCATTCACATGTTGTCAGCATCAGGTTTCACAGCTTTTATGTGGCAGACAGCTGGCTGCAGTGATCACGGTCACTATAATATAACAAATGCTCAGTCTTGTGACTTGGCGGTGCGCGCCCATGTTTATAGACATTTTTTACATGCTGTGAAAAGCACTTGGATTCAGCAGCTCATGTAACATGGTGTCTACAAGAAGAAAAAAGCAAAAAGCAGCTATTGACCTCTGGATTACTCCATGTGCACTTAAAAAAAATCAATGGCGGCGAACTCTAGAGGACGACGAGGAGTGAAGTTTGGGTCTGGAAGCCAACTAGATGATTCATCTGTCTATGCTTGACCAGATGGGTTATGTGCCAGCACTACCAGATGGAAAGGATGACTAACTGCACTGTCTCAGGTCGTTAGCACAGACATTTTCAGGCGCACAAACACACACACAGATCAGTGATATTTACGATTTCAGGCCTGCTATAATGCTTACTACTTTTTGGAGCAAAAAACACACGGTGCCATCTAATTAAACTTCTCCTCCTCTCAGTTATTCTGCTACAAACCTCAGGTGTAAAGTTGTTGAGAGGCATTTTTATCAAAGGACTAACAATAGCTGCATGTAATAAGAGAGACAGCTGCACCTATGAAAGGTGATTCTTCTTACTTAGTACGTGGCCCTAAGGGCACGGCTCTGATATCATCAAATATTACAGCAATCATCAAAACATAACACTTGAACCTACACAGGGATAGGAAAAGTATTTTATAAAGTTTGGCACATCACACACAGTACATCTTTTTCTCCCTCTTACTCAAATTTCTACTGTGTCCTGTATTTCTTCTCACCTGAAACTGAACCAGTGACAAATAATATAAACAAAAATAATCAGTATTTTTCTTAAGACAAGTCATCATTGTATGCTTTTATCTGTGGTGAGTCATGGAGATAAGCATAGCCTATAACAGGTGCGTAATATTATATTAATACAATATACACTGCTTTGCTTCATTTGCTGCCATTTATTTTCATTCCCTTCAATTAAAGTGTCCGAATCCTTTTAACATCAATAAATGGGACTAATTCCTCTCTGTCTGTGACTGTATGGGCTGCCTTTAAACTAGCCGTGGAAATGGGCTTCATTAATGCTGGAGCACGTACATACAGACACAGGCAGTTACACTTGTACATGCTCTTGTACCCAAGAAAGAAAGAGAGACAGAATCTCTCTGTCACACACACACACACACACACACACACACACACACACACACACACACACACACACACACACACACACACACACACACAGACACGGTACTTTCTTACTAAAACTTTTCATTGCTGCCTAAGACATTAGTCATTTGCCTATGAAAACCCATTATATGGCAGCCAATCATCATTTCTCTTGCCGAGCGAGAACTCCACACAAAGTATGAGAAGCATCAATCACACGTGGAATACCTATTCACGTGTAACATTTTTAATATACGTTTAATAAGCCTTAATGGGCTAATGTATAATGTATGCTTCATATTCCAGTGTCTTGGTCACTACTGTGAGAAACATACCTCAAAGTTATCTTCATTTTAAAGTGAGCTTGTTAATTTGATCACTCAGCATAAATAGATAACTCTTTCTTTGTCTCTCCCTTTCACTTACTCACCTACGATAAATAATAGAGTAAGACAAAGAGAATTGGACTCCTTCCTAGTGACAGGAGGATCCATCCTTCGTAATTGTGTCTGCCATACTGCTACATGATAGCCCCCCCCACACACACACAGACAGATGTGATGTCATGGGTCATTAAATTATGGTTTGTTTGTATGTTGGCAGCTCCGTGATGAAGGGACATTAGTGAATGGAACCAGATTGCTGATGAGGGGACCATAATGAGTGTCACACCAGTGAGGAGAAAGGGCAGGTTTTCTGTCATGTTCTGCACCCCCGACAGAACCAGGCCACTTCCTGTCAGATGAACAGATGAATGGGCAGAGAGACAGATAAAGATGAGAAATTCAGTGTATGCAAGATGACAGTATAAATCATATATATGGTTTTCTTGCCTCTATTCCTTGGTAGGTAGTGTTAACCCAGCATTGTATTTCTGCAAAACATGTGAAGTGCACATACGTATCTACACTCACAGTTAACAAAGATAGCAAAGTTAAACTCTAGTTAAAAGTTATACTACACGTCCACAATTTTTTTTTTGTATAAAAATGAGAAGTCAAAACATAATATATGAAGCATTAGCACTGGAACGATCGAGCCGCCTGGCACTAAAGAATAAATTCATGTTTGCTTTTCCGCGCCACAGGATATTACTTTCCACAAAACCTCTCTGGTTCTTTGTTACATCACACAGCAGATACCACCATTACTTTTCTGTATGCAGTTTTAATCTATTCTCTCTTAGGGGGTAAAAAGCGCAGGGAATCTCAAAAGACAAAAACATGTAATTTAGATGTTCATACTGTTCTGTTCTCTCGATGTATAATACAGAATCAGATGGCGTAGACTTACTAGAAGAAATTGTTGCCTTTACTGTAGTTTCTTTTTTAGGCCACAAACAGAAGGGATAAGAAGAAAAGCTGGCCTGAGGCATATTAAGCACACAAAGTAGGTTTTTGGCTCGTACGGCCTTCAGCATGCCTCCAAACAGATTGTACTTGTAAAACCAGAAAAAATGTTTTAGTACAACACATGCTTTGACGAGGGTGAATCGAGGACAGCCACGTAGACGTCAAGGTACAGTAACCTGTTTAGGATTTGTCATTTGTGCTTTTCTGGTGAGTCGAGGTGCCTGCTTAAACGGGACGGTGGCATACTTCAACATGTCAATGTCACTTGTCCATCCGTGTTACGTTCAAGTTGACTAGCTGACACAAAGACACTCCTGATGTGGAGACTCACACAGAAAACAGTGATTGAGAGTTATTTGATGAGCAGCCCCCCGCACTGCAGTTACTGAATATACCATTATTGTTATTTTAGATTGAAAAAACATTTTAAATGTAACTTTTTTGAGTTTCTAATAAAGCTCAGAGAATTATATATAAATATTACATTAAGCCAGTGATGCCATTAATCACCTGACAAAAACATAATACACAGTGTAGGACTGACAGACTGCACATAGATTCAAGATCTGTATAAAAACGGAGATGTGTGAAGAGAGGGGTGGGTCAATTTGACAGAGCTGTAGAATCTTTGTGTGTCATCCAGTTGACCCAAAGTCCCACAGAGAATAGTATGCCAACACTGATTAGAAGAGTAGAAAGGCAGAGAAACAGCAAGCATTAAATTGCCCCAGTGTGTGTGTGTGTGCGTGTGTGTGTGTGTGCTTCTGCAATCTTTCAGATTTGATGTTTACTTGGAAAAACAACCAAAACCACAAGGACTAGATGGAAGAGAATAAAAGGATGAGTGGTAAGATTGAAAGTCTCCACACATACACAGGACTGATACATGTGGTTCTACATACAAAAATACACATATGCAGACCTGCACAAAATAACTGACAGTCAAAAGAAGAATCTAAGATAAGGCAAGAGTTTCTTCAAATGTAATTATAAGCAACATCTTGTTCCCAAACTCCCAAGTAAAATAAAAGATGATTAATCAATTTTTTAACTATTTGGTACAGCAGTTATTCAAATTAACAATTTATTCTATTATACAGTATATAATGAATGATCTATTAAGAGAGACTGTTATACTCATGAGCGAAATTTTTCTGTATTAAATTAATTTTTATATGAATTCTAGATCGGTTTTAAGCCTCTTCCCTGTACAGCAGACAGTATTCTTAAGGTACACATATGACCTTTTTAGGGCAAAGAGGAAGTGATCTAATTTAGTTTCGACTTTTGTGTTTTATTGATCCTGCTATACCTAATCTGTTTTAAAATCACATTAGTAATTAAAAAAAACACTAACATGGTTAATTGGATATCGTAGAGAAATACACAACCTTTATGTGCGCGGAGCCTGTACAGCTATACAGAGTACATATCATTCCCACTCTCCTTAAATTAAATAATACCTAATACATAAGTCATTTTATCTACCTGCATATCTCACTGAGGACTCTACAGCGTAAAGTGGTTTAGCTCAACACTGACCTTTTGACTTTTGGATTAGAAGAATATGCAAAACGCTGTTTGTTCCACAGTGAGAGTTTATATCAGGGCTCCAGTGATCTAATAAGAGCTAAAGTATATCTGTGGAGCGGGTTTAATATATTTATGTCAATGCCAAATCATTTTCAGATTCTTTTGTGTAGTGTTTTTTTTATATTTAAATCCTTATTGTGGGAGAGCTGAAGGCTCTCCCAAGTATGAGATCTTCTTTTACCTTATTGTGCCTAAAAGTTTGCTACGCAACTAATCCCACAGGCTTTGTCCTAAAAATCCCATTACAACTTCATAATGTTCTGCCTTTGGAATCGTGTGCATGTCATTCAAAAAAAGATTATCGTGTGGTTTGTCTGTAATTGATTACTTTAAATCCAATTCAGGATTTAATTCGGATGGGACTGCATGATATGCACATTTTCGGTTCTCCTATTAACTTTTTGAGTGTAGCTTGCCTATGTTACTCTTGTATGTACACCGAAGCAACTGGTGTCCACACATACCATACACTTGCAGTGACTGACCCGCCAAGTGTGATGCATGTGCACTCCCCCCCTGAACCACCGGCTGGTTTCCCCCATATATTGTGTGCTCCCCGCCACAGCCCTGCCGGTTAACATTCAGTGTGACATTGCACCTGGCCCAAACGTCCCACGTGGTGCACCCCATCGTGAGGCGAACACCCTGGTGCTGCTCAAATCAGCTCTCCCACACAATTGCTACAGCAATTGCTAAATCTAGTTCTGATTGAATTACATTGCATTTGCCCACTGCTAAAGTAGTGTACATGGCTGCTAATCTTTGCAATAACAACTTTATATACAATATATATGCTCTATGTATCTATGACATAACACTTACTGTCCCCCTGACAACGAAGCGGTCCAACAGTCAGCTTGGCCAAAGAGCCCGGTCTATTGGTGTCACCCACAGCAACCTGGCTGACTGGTAGGTGTTCCTTATAAACCAAGAGACCAGAGTCTTCTCTCCTGTAGGACGAATTGAAAGAAACATGTAGATAGAGGTAAGAGAAGATATACTAATTAAATATACTAACATAGCTTTCCTTGGCTTTGAGGCACATCAAATGTTGTTGATAACAATAAAAATACAGAAGCTAATGATGAAAGAGATCCAATATGTGATTGCAGGATACAAACTTACATCATATGTACCACCCAAAATTGGTCGCTCCCTTTGTGAGATCAAACAAATCCCTTTTTATGGCAATGACCATGACCAAACGTATTTATTGCTTCCCAAAGTACAAAGACAAAAGGAAAGGAAAGTAGAGGTTTTGAGGGAAAATGTTTAAAACCAGGTGATGATGATGAGGCTGGAACAAGTGGAGGAGTAGGTAAACGTTTACCAGCCTCAAACATGACTTAACTCTCCAGTCCTGCTCTAGTTTAACATATAAATCTTGTATAAAAGACACATATTTTCTCTGATATAAACAGCTGAATGTGGTAGCTCCATGAAGGAGGTCTGACTCCAGCAGCAGAGCAGGAGATCCAGTTAAGGTGTGTTGTAGAGCCACCTTACAAGGTTACTAGCAAAATAAATTGAAAGAAAAAAAAACGCAATGAAAAAACGCAAAAAAGTCACTGTCGTGAGAAGTGGCAAGTGTTTTAAATGTCTGCCGTTCAGTGGTAAAGCAACAGTGAACAAGCTGGTTTGGGATTGTGTATATACATCCATGTCCATTTCATTTGTGTGTATTTGCGTGTGCTTGCATGTGTTTTTGTGTGCTGCCAAAATATTGGTAATGAGTTCAAATAGAGTTATAAGGGTAATATTTCAAAAACTTACTCAGCCAAATATTGAGACAATAATGCCTACAATATTAATGGGCAGAACAACACAGTGTGAAACGTATTTGTAATCTAATCAGTTTGAGATGAGGGTGGCAGGAAAACAAAAGAAATCTCTCCTTCTTGCTAACATCTAGTAATTACAGACAAATATATATCATTCACACATGCACACAAAACAATGCAACTGGTTTAATGAGAATATCCATCAGCTGGCTAAAGTACTGTGTTTCCAGAGGCAGTTTGTTCATAAGGGAGATGGGGGGACGCACCATCAAAGAATTATAGTATGACAATAATGTCTCTGAATAGGGTCCAATCAGTACCAATCCTTGTTATGTGACATGCCGTGCCCCCTTTTTTTAGGGCTATATCAGTCTGCACCCTGCCACCCAAAGACATGCGCGATAGTGGTGCATTCTAAATTGCCCATTGCGCTGAAAGTGATGGATCCGTTTCTATACGTCAGCTCTGTGATCAGTATCGGCCAATTTCCGTGACAAAGTGTGTGATCTCTGATCGCCGCATTTCATTGCCGATCACGAAAGACGATCACCTGTAGCACATATTTTCTGTCATACAGAGTCCTGAGTGCAGTGTAACTCCACCCTCCCACTTTCCTTCACACTGCAAAACACTACAAACTACAGACCTGTTCTATGGAAAAAGGAACCTGAAATAACTTCTAATGTCATCTGGCACTCTACAAGTACAAGGGTGTAATCACACTGATTATACCCCAGCATGGGGGGTGGGGCGCCCCCTTTTGTTTGGTAGGAGAAACACTGGTAGTTATAAGCAATAAACATAGATATGATATTAAGCTACGTCAGCTCTCATTCTGGAGCATTATAATTTAACACCACACATAACACACCAATCTATACCTGTAATCATTTAGAAAATGTACAATCCAAATGATCGATATCAGTGATTGGTCATTGGTGATCGTATCGGAATTGGCAGCATAAAACCTGATCAGAACATCCATAGTTCAATCTATATTTACCTGTTTGAAATGTGGTTTAAAGAAAAACTAGACAATATCTGAATTGAATTTCTGAATAACCTCTCTAAACCAACACAGTATTTTGTATGACTAGAACTTTTTTTTCATCATCAAAAGACATTTTGTATCATTATAGGTGAAATTTGTTTTTTACTTTTTCTACTTAAGTACATTTCAAAACCTGTACTTTTTTACTTTTACTTAAGTAAAGGATTTCAACCTACACTTTTTTTTAACCAGAGTATTTTTTCACATCAATATCTGTACTTCTACTTAAGTAGAGAATGTGAGTACCTTTGACACCTCAGATTGCTACGCACATCAACTGGATTTTATTACACAACAAACAATGTCTCCCATTCCAGCTGTTTTAACAACTATATAGATTATTGCAGTTTAATAATTTATGTACTCTGGGTTTTTATCATCTCGTGGGTTATTGATCACAGGTGTATTACTTTTGTTGCATCTAGCGTCTTTTGTGGTTCCTCTATTTTCTGAAATATTTGTTGTTGATACTTTCTACATTATTGAGGTGATATAATTGATTAAATTTGACAAGTAAAGGAGTTTACTCTACTCTTTGTACTGTAGTTACTACACTTATTCTATAACAATACAACCACAATAACAGTTTAATGTCTGGTTCATTGTGATTTATCTGCTATAACGTCATCGCCACTGTTCTTTGCTGTGGATTTTTTTCAGCTGAAATGTGTATGAGTATTAATAATAATCTGTTGTAATTTGTTTTTAAATCAGTATTGTTCATGTCCCTGAGGGTGAATCGGTAAATTTCAACCCACCCTAGTGGGTTGGTTCATTGTACATCTAAACTTAATAATTAAGACACCAACTGTAAATTGGTGTATTTTCCAATAATACTGTCCCCTAAATTTGTGGACTCTGTGTAGTTGGTTAATCTGACAATATGCAGGAACCTACGGCAGGGAACTGTGTGTATGTAACCAGGGATGGTACAAACACATCTGTTAGCATGCAACATTGTTCCATGCTGATCAAGGTTTTATCCGTAAAGTGTTGGTCTTTCTACCTGACGAGAGAGTACAGCTGTGTTCTAGTTGTTGCAGTATACCTCCTGCCTGCCGCAAATGCTAACCAGGCACTAGCTGAGCTCTACAACACCATTCGCAAACTGCAAACCCTGAGGCATTTTTCAAGCCTACAAAGCTTTCAATGGTTCCTGCATACAATTCTCCACCTGAAATCATACCCGATCACGTGGGTAGAGTAAGGGGGAGACCAACTGACAAACCTTTCCTACACACTCCGAGCCAGTCTACTATCACTCCTAAGTGCCTCTACCACCATAATTCCAATGCAGAAGAAGTGCTTTGAAAGGCTGGTTGTGGTACCTATGTTTGCAGATGATACAAGTCAGCTTTTACACTCGATGCTCATAAGACAAAAGAGACTTGAGGTTGACTTCAGGAAAACATCCTGTCCTCAATTCACTCAGATTTAAAACTTCAGATGGGGAGATTGTAAAGAGCAAGTTCATTGGTGTGAACATTACTAAGGGACTTACAGAGTCAGGAAACACCACTCCATTAACCAAGAAAGCCTATTCTTTGCCCAGACTCTGCTTTCTGTGGCAGCTGAAAATAGCACTCTCCTCCCAGCCTCTCCACATTCTACAGAGGCACCACTGAGAGTGTTCTTAACAGTCGCATCACAACCTGGTAAGGCAACTGCAAGTGTCTGCAGAGGACAGTAAAGACAGCGGAGAAAATTATTGGAGTGCCTCCCTCATCACTGCAGGACACTTTTCACAAGCACAGTGTTCTCAAGGCCTTTAGCGTTGTGCAAGATCCCTCACACGGACTGCGATGCAGGGGGAGATACTGCAGCATCAGAGCCAGATCGGTCAGGCTGCAGGACACTCTTTACCCCCAGGCGCTCAGGCTCCTTAACACCATGCTGCCCCATGGGTCCTACCACACTGTGTACCGCATTTAATTTCACTTTGCCACCTCCAACATAAAACTCCTACGCATGCATATCCACTTCCCCGTCTGCAATTAGAACTATTGTTCTAAATTGTATGAATGAATGAATGAATGTATGTGTGGCATGTATATTTACATGTTCTAATATTATACTCTGTCTTTTGTCTCTCTTTTGTTTATGCTTTGCACTCTTCTTGTCTCTTGTTCTTATTTTAGCATTTGTATTACATAAATGGGACACTGCAGACCATAAGAACCACCATTTCATCTCACCGTGTATTTGTATATGGTTGACATGACAATAAAGTTTAGGTCGGTGGACTTGCCCAGACTTTCATTTAATTCAATGCAAAACTGAATCTGTGATTAAATTAACATAATACATTACAAATTGTTTGTGCCCCTGAATTACATTTATGTAATAGTCAAACTTACCATTGTGAGTGGTCTGCATCACAGTTGCAGTCATACTTGGGATCAGTGCAGTTCCTGTCAATGCCGCAAGCACATTTTTGGATTCCAGGCCCTGAGCCCCCCCAGTAGAAGTGCTTCTCACTGCCCCGGCCTACCCACCATGTGTAGGGGGTCCCATCTGGGCATCAAACACAGACAGACACACACACAGAAAAACATATAAGTTCCTTTCAAGAAAAATCCCCAAGTTCTACAGTGTTCATTGCGTCTCTGACAGTGGAGTAAAGCAGAAAACACTAAAACACAAACTTTGTGAAGGCAATAAAGTTGTCTTGCTAGGCTGCACAAACTTCTCCACATTATAAGTGATTAATTGTTAAATCATTAACTCCGTGAGGTTTTTCTTGCATTAATGTGATTTATATTGACAACTGGCAGGTGCATGGTGAATATAATTCATTTACACAACATCTTTTACACAGCTGGATGGTTAATGCCTTTGAGACTGGCAGGCGCACTTAGTCACAGATCACACCTGTGATTTCAGAGAGCTATTAAAATACTGTCGTAGCTGAATTTGCATTTATCTTTGGTATTGTAATGTGTTATTCTGTGTAAATATGTGAAAAAGTTTGGGTGAATGTAAGTACTAGTGAGCACATCTGTTTACACATAAGTGTGTGCATGTGGTCCTGTTTGTGTCTACGTGTCTTTTAATGACTGAATGAAAGGTGAAGCATCATTGCTTTTTAATAAGAAATTTAATATTGTTTTCTTTCTGCCTTGGCTAACATGTTCTGGGAGAGTAAATAGGCAGACAGATAGGTGTAAATATTTTGGTGGGTGGCAATATATCACAATAACAGCAAGAGAGAATGAAACAATATTACATTTCTGTCTTTATTCCAAGAAAATAAGCTGCATCGTCGATATCACTTTGTCAAATTTCATCAGCAACAATAAAATCTCCTGAACCACATTTCTTTACTGGGGGGGGGGATTGAAGCAGACTTCCGATGAAGCAAAATTGCACTGAGGTATGATATACTGTAATATTATACTTTTTATTTCCTTGATCTCTGAGGCTAAACTCCAGGCAAAAGTTGTTTCTTTGTGTGTTTGTTTATATACAGCATTATGTGTGTGTGTGTGTGCGTGCGTGTGTGTGTTTGGCCTTGGTGACCTGTGGGTTTAGTGTCCTCATAAAGAGAATTAGCCTAATTTCTCTTCAGGCCACTGTTCAGACAAACCACTGTCGATAGGATTAACATTGTCTCCTCCTGAGACTTCACAATACTCTCCCAGTCTCTGAATGTGTGTGCGTTTTTATTTCTACACAAGTAAGTACCAAGTTTGAGTTTAAGACCTTCACAGTTAATTCAGGGAGGTCGCCAACAACAGCCAACCTTGCTAAGTCTCTACTGAAACTTCATCCGTCTTGCCCCCAACCCAATTAGTCAGTGCCGTGTCTTTGTCCTTGAAATGAATGGCAAGTGGATGTGTGATGGTTATTCTAGCTCTGGTGTAAGTAGGAAAGTAAACATTCATTTAGCAGAGTTAAAATGTTCTTTCAAAATCACAAAAGAAACTCTAGAACAAAAGCCTTGTATATAGAAATGTACTGATTTAATGGACATACGTCAGTATTGGCTGATTTTTGTCATGGCAGTCACTGATAGTGGCCCATTTTTTGTGCCATTCCAAAGCATTATTTTCACACACAGTGTTGTTGTATCAACAGACTGTGGCAGTAATTCAGTGTTGCCCATACTTCAAATTTATTTGCTGTATAAAGATCCTATTTCACCGAAGAGCTGTGCACAGTATACGGATGCTGCTCTGTCTGCTGGAGGACAGTTGTTATTTTTATTATGAAGATTCTGTGATTACCTGTCATAAAGAGGGAAATAAGAACTAAAACCGAGATATCTGTATTTAGTTCTTATTTTAAACATCAATATTGGCATTGGCCCAGACTTTATTAGGTCCCTAATTGTTAGTAGCATGATGGACTTGCAAGACCAAACTCTCTAGATGGAAAACATGCAGAAAAACAGTACATTTACTACATAGATAAATACACAAGCATTAATAAAGTATCATATGTGTCATAAGTCACGCTGATACAGACAACACTGTATCACGTGCCTGAGGCAAGAGGACAGACACTCAAGTAAACAAAAAGATGCAGTGTGCTACGGTGGGTGAACACAGCACACCCAAAGACTCATTCTCTCATTTTCTGCTTGGCCTCTCACTAACCCTTCCATTTCCCAACACAACAAATTCCTACTGTCACTCTTGTAAGTTTTTCAGACAGGTGGGGAGGAACTAGGACAAAACTGTTTTGATATAAAAAAAAAGCATCTTCATAACTTGGTTTTCTGGATGAGTAATCAAAGATGACAGAGAGGACAGAAGTAGGGGGAGAGGACAAGTGTTGTAGGAGTAACAGCAGGACATCAGGTGGAATGGGAACTATGTATTTTGCCAATTTACGTCTCCTCTGTGATTTGGTTTAACGGCTGCCAAAACAAACATCTCAAGAGCAGACGAAGTAAGGAAGGAAGGGGCATCATGACACGGCAGAAAGGTCATTTGGGCATGGGTAGTGCCAAACAGAGGAGCAAGAGCATGGCAAGGCCCAGCACCTCTCCTTTAAGTGGTCGGTCGGTCAGGTCGGTTGATCCACTCTGATACTAGCAGAATGACACTGATGTATTCTGTCTACACTGATTAAACCCTGAACACGTCGGCAGAAATTATCGGATAAAAGGTCAGGAATTACACCCAAAGTGAAACAACTTCTGAATTTTTCTCTTAGTCAATCCTTGTTGATTCTAAGACCCAAGTGTATTTATTGACTTAGGCGCTGACACAGAGTTTATTGATGCAGAATTTGGGCTTCACGAGGAATTTGTGCCCAAACGGTTGCATTTAAAGTGCTCTGGGTAATAACTTACTCCACTAGATCACTCAGATAAACATGCCATTTCATTCTTTTTTAGAATAAAACACACACCAGCTACAGTAAATCAACTCTCCATATCTGCAATTAATTCTGGGTTACACATGGCGACAGAAACACAATCCTCAGACTAACCGAGTGGTAGTAAAAACCGCCTGTCTTTGTGGCCTAATGCAGCAGATTCAATGTCACCTCAATAAAGTCTTGTGGAATATTTCTCAGATCTTTCTGCATGTTCTTGCGGAAATAGTGTATCTGTAGAATAAATAGAAGATCTGTGTATGTGGTGGAGCCTTTTACGTTAACCGGTACTCTAGTCAACTTTGAACACGCCCTCCATGTCAGAGCAGTGTTGTCTTCTGGAAAGGTGCATGCTTAAGCTGGAAAAAAAACTAACTTCTCATCTATCTCCTTCCTCTGTTTCATCTAATCATCAGGCTACATCAAAATGGATCCAGAGTAGATGAGCACAGTTAGACTGACCCCCACCACCAGCTCCAGCACTTGTTTGCCTTTGCAGATTTCTGTAAGAAATTAATTTGAGGCTACAGTGCACTGACTGCTACCCTCAATCAGCTCACCCTTTCACGCCACTCTGTTACATGAACTCCTGGTGCTGATTAACAATTTTCTTGCGTGCTCAAATGCAGGGTTTGGAGCTGTTTCATTCCAGCAGACATTTACTGTACATCTCTCTTCTTCCAATGTTGACCCCTCTAAACACAATTATGATATAGTTTACTGTGAGATGTTGACCGTAAAGCTGCCATTGGAGGGATAACGACAATGGCTGAAAGGAGAATCAATCTTTCGTCATATGGACTGACCACAAAACCTGAAATATATATGCACTGTCAAATATCTTAAATTCTGTCAACCAGGGGCGGATCTACAGGGGAGCAAGTGCTCTAGAGCCCCAGCTGCCTCCTCAACTTTTATGTCTCTAAAATAATACTTAAAAAATGAATCTCTTGTTTTGTCTGTCCTCTTATAGCTTTCAAATTAAATATTACTTCACCAGGTTATGGATTGTCATTACCAATACCCACATCTTGTCAGCGATCCCCATCACAGACTTTTTGTTCCTTGTTCTCTCCACGGGTGGCACTCATTCTATCAGACTTGCCATTCTGGTCTTTGCGGCCTGGTAGCTCAATGGGTTAAGCGTCAGACTGGAGTGTAGAAGGTTGCAGGTTCGAATCCTGTCTGACTCCTAGTCCATCCCCTACCCCTGTGTCCCTGAGCCAGACACCCAGCGCTAGCTCCTTGTAAGTCGCTTTGGATAAAGGCGTCTGCCAAGCAAAGCAAAGTAAAGTAAAGTAAAGTAAAGTCTTCCCCATACTTGTCTAATGGTTCAGATCTTCTTCTGGTTGTCTTCTTCTGGTAGCCCTCTCTCTCCAAAGATGTAAGTAACTTTGTGTCTCTCTACCCAGTCTGTGCTCAACACAAGTGGAGGGGCTCCCTTGGTTAAACATTTCCAATGATTTTGTCACAGGTCTGCCTATATCTGATGACAATGCTGTCTTTCTTACTGTAAATACTTTAGTACTTTGTTTCTCTAATGTTTCTGTAATTTTGTGTATGTCTTACTCATACTGTCCACTGCGTGTGGTCCACAGTTCACATCCAAATTAAAAGTTATCTCACTATTTCTGTTATTGTCTCTTCTGGTTACCATTTGCAGACTAAAGGGCAGACTGAGAGGATGGTACAGTCTGCTCTCAGCCTCTGCTATTATTCACTCACTTCCTCAATCACATACCTACTTTGAGCTGACCATCTTCCTTTATATACTCGTTGTCTGCAGTTGCTTTCTGCGAGATTGTAATGTTTCTGTGTGAAGGATAACCTGCGTTGATTTACCTTTTTCCCGACAATCTGAACCTACGGACCTCTCTATTCCTCTCAGTCTGTAAATTTGATATAGCAGTTTAGGCTGTCGTTTGGATTCTGAATCTGCTCTGGTATGGTTTGTCTGCCAGCTCCCAGGCTGTGGCTTAAACTGCTTCTGGTTAGTTAAGGATTGTGATACTTTGGATTTGGGCCTGCTTTGTTCACATTCCTATCTCTATGTTCCTTATCAAGAAACTACCACCTTCTGTGCTGTTATTGGTCTAAGATATGCAATCCAGGTGAACACCTCCTGAGTGCAACAGGGAGCCATCACCATTTACCCTTTGTCTTGGCTTGAGATTCCTTTCCTCTCCTTCGCCCCGATAACTGACTGTGAGTACCTACCTTTTTCTACTGACTGTTTGTTCATCCCCTTTGTCTGACTTCAGTAGCGTTATTCAGACCTACCTGTTGTTTTCATTGTTCATCTCCCACCTCGGCCTGGTCTCTCCGGCGAACATATCTGTCATCTTTGCTTTTATGTCCTAATTCTCAAACATCACACAACTAGAGTCTTGCTAGTGGTAGCTAGAGTATGTGTGTATGTGTAGCTGGTATAAGATAAACTACAGTTCCCATCTTTTTATAATAAAGACGCACGTAACCCATGTGGCTTGCTGATTTGTTTTTAATTGCTTATGAATAACTATGAACATCTAAAGCATAGATAACTAAACTAAGTTAGGTTGAATTCACAGATCTAAATCACGTATGGTCTTAGTGTCTATGGGATTTGTTGAGGAATAAAAAAACAATATAGAAAGTAAAGCACTGTTCTTTAAGTCAAGACAGTACTCTTAGGTGCCTTTTCTTTGCATAATTATGGGACAGAAGATTTGTTTACTAAAAGTATATACAAAGGAATGTATAGTATTTGTACCTATCTGTACCCAATGCAACAAAGCACATGTTCATGAACCACACTAAGTGTAGATCACACCCTTGCCAGTCAAAGGGTTTACTGAAAGGTCACTTCATCCAAAATGGCACTCAACATGCTTGGCTACTCATATCCCCAGACTGGGAGATGATAACTTTTAAGAAAGGTGATCTGTTGGAGCCAAAATGTCAAAATGGCATTAAAAACTTTCTCATTACCTGTCTCACCTTTTGTTTTGTACCTTTTCTGAAGTGACAGCTGTCTGTCAGCCGACAGATATATAGTAGGTGCAAACATCGAAGGCACACAAACGCAGAGGTGAGGACATAAACAATTTATTCTCTACGGAATGTAGAAGTGAATCAATTCTCTTCTTCTCCCAACTTTAATAAGACCAGCTAATGAATTATTTAGAAATAAAGTGCAAGAATAAGCCTCGTGTATGCTGCCAATATTGTACTTCCTGATGAATGCCCATCAGAAGACACAACAAAAATATGCACACCCACTCCCACACAGTTATATCCTGCTCTCATGCTCAAGGACAAAGACAAGATTATCTATCCAAACACACATGTACTCAAGTTCAGTCTTTGTGCGTTTTTACACAAAGACAATTTGATCAATTTGTTTTTTTAGGGCACTGCTAGTTTCTGCTCTTTGTTGTGGTCATTTGTTTGTATCGCTGCATGATGTGCACAGAGCCCGGTGACTCCACTTTGCACTCACTGGTCTTTGTTAGCGTCCTATCCCCTCAACATCTCCAATTTCTGTAGAGAGACCGTAGGGAAGCACATTAGCCATGCTTCTCTCCCACAAGCTACAAATAATGCAAAATGTTTGCATTCGTGGATATGAGAAAAAGAGTGTTTGTGTGCCTCCTTCTTTGTCTCTGTCCTATTGTTTATCTACAAGAGTGCATGTGTGTCTGGGTATTCTCCTCTCTGCTCTTTTTAATCCATCTCTGGGACTTTGCCTGGCTCCCCTGTCCTGTTCTATTGTCTCAATCTTTCTTCTCTCCTGGTCCACCTATCCATCAATTTATGCCGAGGACCCCTCCTACCTCTGGGCCATTCCCAATTCCCCGTGTCTCTGGCTCCCACATATTTAGTCCTCTCTCTACTTTCATGCTCCCCATCTTTTCTTTGCTCTCACATATCTCCTGGTCTCAGAGGCCTCTTTCTCTTTATCTTTCTTCCTATTATGTCTTTCAACCTTCCATTTGCACTCCTGCATCTCTTGCTCTAACAGACTACCCTTTTTTCCTCCCTCTCTCTCTTTCGTATCTGCCTCACACACCTTTTCCTTGTAGTCTCATATCAGTCCGGGTCAGTGGCCTTTCTCTTTTCGGCATCCCACATATCTGTCAATCTATCCCATGTCTCTACAACTATTTCCTAGGATCTAATCTCTTTATGTTCTCATTAGTGCTGCTATAATCTGCCCTTTTATCCATGCTAATTGCCAACTCCCTTTGCTCTGATCTTGATCTGAAGTTGTATTTGAAATACATCCCACCCCTCTGTCTCTCTCTTATGGTTTGATCTGCAAAGAGCTACAATGCATACAAAAACATCAAATTCCTGTGATCTGCAAGTCCTTGTAACACTTTACCCTTGGTTGAGTAACTGTGGGTGAAATGGAGTTCTGAATGTTCTAAGGTAAGTTATTAGTTATGGAGTTCTTAACTGCTATGGCATTATAGAGCAATGTGTTTAAGAGTAGATTCACAACATTTTATGGGTTCATTAGGCACAAAAACTTCTAAAAAACAAGCTCATGGAAGCATATAACAATGATGTTAAGCTACTCCACTGATCAACGGTTTGTGGTAATTAGCAAAGTAGGGGAGAAGAAAACTGTTAGCATACAGCATGGGCATAAACAACGTGAGACTATCAATCTATGCAAAAAAGCAGTTTAAAAAAATAGACTGTAAAACAGGGGATTTTTAAACTAGCTGTGCTCTTGCTCTGTGCAAAAAGGACCAACAGTTTATATAGACCTTGTATTTTGGTGGTAGAGAAGGTTAAAGACAGGGCTGAAATGACTTTGCTGTTGCCTGCAGAACACACAATATCAGGCATAGACAATCTCTATTGTCTACACCAGAACACGCCGCAGACAAGCCGGGGAAGGCTAATGAGTTATTTCAACAGTTTCTACCTGAGAGCACCCATAACAGGAGTCACCCCCTGACAGTTCTGAGGAAAAGCCTCTTCCACTGCTCGCTGATCAGCACAGCGTCATGCCCTACTAAGTTCACTCTGCATACCTTTGCACCTATCTACAGCACAACGCAGGTCATCACCAAGTGTATCCGGCCATTAAATGAAAAACACCTCTAAAGGGGGAGAGAGGGGAGGAGAGGGAAATTAATATCAGTGGTTGTGCCCCTAATTGGCTTGTCTGCTTGATAAAAGACACAATAACGCGACTTTGCTGCAATTACCTCCTCTTTCCTGACTGCACTATGCAACAGAGCTGGTATGTCTGCACACATAAACACAAGCACTTACTAAAAAGAATATGTGCGCACACAGAAACACACACCCCGGGCAGCCATTGTAACTGACAAAAGTGTAGGCTGAAGACCATAAACAACCATAATCATCATTACTGCAGGGTAATCTCAATCAGTGCGTGTGTGTCTGTGTGTTTATGAGTATAACTCAGATCTAGTGCCATGTCCCCTCAGGTCAAGGCCAATGGACGGATGTGTCATGAGGAAAATGGCTTCTGCCAAGACATACTCATTTATCACTCTGTTTTTTTACTTACTCCATCCATCTCCTCGAATATCCATCAGGCTTGTCATATGGATGGGGATACAGTGAACAACACACATAATTAGAGAGGAGGATGAACAGGGCATAAACAACCCCACAGAGAGGAGGGTAAAGAGGAACACAGCAAGACAGGAAATGAAAATCAGAGAGAAAGGCTGGTGGAATGAAGAAGCAAGTTCAGAAGACAATCAAAAAGAAAAGAAAATCATACAGTCAGAAACAGAGCATACAAAAAAGTAAGACTTGACACATAACAGGTGAAGAGGCGATGGCAAAGTGCTGGTTGTGGCAGAGAGAATGTTGTGAGAGATTTTAGATGCAATTCGTACAGTATGACTTCTTTACAGTCCCTCTGGAAATTGCTGATCAAAATACTTGATCCTGATATGAGAAACGTATAAGTTGTGAGAAATGCACAGCTAACGTGTAAAGATTTATGCTATACATAAAAGTAACTGTCAATATTCTGATTTAGAGTTGGATTAATTAGATACTGTTTAATCAAGATGGGAAACAAAAAGGGAAGTCGTGTTGCTTTGCTCTGTTAATATTCAATGGGAGCACTGAACACTTTCTTCTTTGTACTTTCCTCCATAAACATGTTTTTATAGTGCATGCAAAGAGCATATAGATTGCCAGCGTAGTATTTTATTCACAGGACTTCAGCTAAAATGACTTTATCACAACGTGATATACAGCCATAAACACACCCCCTTTTTTATTTTCATCAGGCACACAAAACATACACAGCTATGATTTTTGTTTCTGGTAATCAGAAACCCAAGAGGATTAGGATTATGAAAACACAAAGATAAAATGGCATTTTATACCACTGGCCTGCAGAAAAAGTTGTATGTTGCAGTTTTTAGATGTTAAGTTTGAATTGGGACAAATGCTCTGTGGAATTAAAACTCGTAACCGCTTCAATTTCTAGTGTATTGAATTTCTTGCCGTTTCTTGACAATTTGGCCTCTGCAGTTTACTAATTCTCAGTTTTAGATCTAATTACAAATATCTATGACATTTTCGGGATCACCGAGGTGCATATACTGTAAACTATGACTAAATCTTGTACATGCACCCACACACTCAAACATACAAACAGTATGCACACACTCATGACAAAAGTCTACATTTTTTTCATGTTGCTGTGACACAAAACAACAGAAACAAGTCTCTCTAGTGTCTATCAATTGTCAAAGAAGGTCTTGCTAGATTTTGGCTTTGTATTACTCATGAAGAGCATGTGCATTCTGCTGACACCTGGGTGCTATGCTCATCATTGCACCATTTTGTTGTCAGAAGCATGACGGATGTCAGGCTTTTATCCTTAAATGCATTTTTTCCCAAAAATGTTGACTCCTTCCCTTTTCTCTTTTTTCATCCAACTGTGCTGCTATTCAAACAATTGCTACTCTAATATTTTTGGTTTATTCTCATGTGGTGTGATCAAACAATATACCTATCAAGTCATATCCGTGGTAAAATTTGTTTAAGCAAACAAAGAAGACTGGAAATGGAAGATGGAAAAAGACAGTCAACAATCATCAAGGAGGGCTGATTCCTACCTGTGCTCATGTCACTCTCTTGTGCATTATTCCTGTCAATACTGATTTAAACACTTGGTGAGTGTATGGTAATGTAGCCTTGCTTTCGGCACAGCCTTGGTGATATGTGACTGCATTTCTAAATGAAAATCTTTGATGTTAAACTAAAAAAATGGTCTGGCCTTGAAAGTCTCAAGCATACAGTATAGTTGTGCTGGTTGCTGGCAAAGCATATTATGTTCAGAGGACATTTTTCACTTGCATACATTGAGAGTCACAGTTAAGTGAAAAAAAGGTTGGGCAGCTTTAGAAGCAGACAGAGGTTCAGATACTGTCTTTCTGAGGAGAACAAAGAAAAACCTCTGACACCCCCCTCACACAGAGTTAGCTACATTCTTCTCCAGTTCAGTCTTTGTTTGCAGTCAATCCACAGGTGAAGAGGTTGACCTCACTGGGCCGGACGCTAACCCACTGGGGTTCTCCATGAGCATACAAAGACCGAGCAGTCTTGTCTATTCTACTTCTTTTACACACTCGATCTCTGTCTGCCTGCACTCTCAGCAGCTTTCTATGTTCCCTGCTTGGTATTCCTGTCTCCCTATCTCTCTGTACCCTCTTACTTTCTATCCCTCACTGCCCCGCTGTCTCCATCTTAGCTTGAGTTATTGATTTCTGTAAAGGTTGAGTGCAGCTGATGCCCCCCTTTCTCGTTTCTCTTATTCTCCAACTCTCTCTTCTTTACTGTCTTACTTCTCTATCTTCCATCACTCTCATCTCCTTAGCTGGGTCTACCTTAGGAAGTCAGTCAGTTGCTATATTTCTTTCTCACTCTTTTCAACTTTTGCTAAATGTTGTATCTCTCTAGAAGACACAACTTAAGGAAACCATTTCTAGACTCTGCCATTTACTTCTACATCTGCTACTTTGACTCACAGTACTATTCTACCTTGACCTCATCTGGACAGAATGAATAACTGGACAGCCCCATTGGGGACTTGTAGTACAGAAAAAAATATTTAGAAAATGTGGCAGAAAACATGTTAGGAAAAATATTTTGGTGATGTGACAGGAAAACTTTTTCTACGACAGCACCTAAATATTTCCTCTTCTACTACAACCCTTAGAGGGATCTATAGAAACATCTTTCACAATCTCTGTGATGCTGCCTTTTCATAAAATATATAATTTCTTGCTTAAAAGCTAGGCAGAAGTGCATAATAAGTATGTACTAGATGTAGTACAACTTGAATGAGAGAAACTCTTGTGTGTATAAAATTTTAAATGAGGCAGTGGGTCCTGAGTCCAATGCTCTTTTGCATTTTTCATTTTGTTTTCTGACGAATATTTGGAAAAAGTCCTGCATTTTATTTTCTAAATAATGTATAAGCTGAAAGACGTGACAATATAGTGGGTATAAAGGGCTCATTGAGCCAATAGGATAGACTCTATCGAGTTTATAGTATAGTGTAGTATTTTACATCTAGCATACTCTCAGTAAAGGGGCTCAGCAAGATGGATTGAAATTTGTGCATCCACACGAGTGACCTTATATGCATACCTTTATCTACAGTATTTACATCTCCCTCAGAAGACATATTCATAGTCATTATCATACCAATAACTCACACATCCAGTCTCACTTCAAATCTTTCCGCATAGACTGCGGAAGAACTTGCTGCATATATTTGGATATAGTCAGGAAAAGTCCTGCTGGACCTGATGTAACGGTTCTTGCTTAAAGAGGTTATACTAATGTCACCAATGAAAAATATTTATAAGTGCATTAATGGGATTAATAAATTGAATGAGTAATAGGTTAGCATGATTGTGTTTAATACACTGTGGTAATTAGACTGGAACATAAGCCAGCAGTGCTTC
The DNA here is from genome assembly GCA_032270685.1 of Microctenopoma stevenorrisi. NCBI lineage: Eukaryota > Metazoa > Chordata > Actinopteri > Anabantiformes > Anabantidae > Microctenopoma > Microctenopoma stevenorrisi. The sequence goes on from JAUMTR010000012.1 coordinate 19,161,993, forward strand.
TTGTTTTAAAGGTGTTTAATGTCTTTATATTTTATTACCACACAATCAGAAACTGTGTATGTGTAAATCTGTCAGCCATGTACTCTACTCTCTTTTACAGAACCAGACAAATGTAATTCTGAATCACAGATTTTGTTTTACGAAGTTTTCAGACAATATGTCGTGAATCATTATCCAATGTGTTGTTTATGGTGGCCCCTGTAAATGTAAAAGCGAAAGTGAATGTCAAAGCGACAAAGAATAGAATTCCCATAACAGAAAAGCTCCAGGCCGCTATACCTAGCTCATTTACATCTGAAAATGCAATGCCACTGTCTAATTAGCTAGCTTACTAGCTTTAGCTTGCTTACAGTTGCTAATGTTAACAGTTTTATTTGCTAATCATGATCATCGCTGCCCCTAAACTCAAAATGTATTAAGTGTCTAACTCAGTCCCCATCAGCCCAATTTCATGTTCATTGTTTCTGTGTGTTACATTTTATTTTAATTATTGTTATGATTTGTCTAACTGGTGCCTTTTATGCATTTGGTTTTGTATATCCGTAATTTCCAATAAAGATAATAAAAAAATAAAATAAAAAAGTGACTACACAGAACAGCTGTGTATAGGTATATATGTACAAAGACATCAGAGGATTGATGAGAAATCCAGGTGTTTATCTGATTAATCATAATCAGATAACTGCTGTTATCTGATTATGATTTATTAGATTATGCTGTTTACATGGTCTTGTGATATTCCAGTAACTCCAGAAATTGGATGATGATTGAACTTGTAGTGTGCATGTAAATGGGCCCAGTGTCTCTCCCATATAAGCAGAGACAATACAGAGAAGAAGATTTTTAAATACAGAGCATAAAGCCCCTTAAGACCTGACAGATTTGACTCTGGCTTGACTAAACAGTATAGTAGCTTTGTATCGATATTATTTAATAGGTCATCTTCAATACAAATAAAAACCTAAAGCAACAGTATATTAAATGTTACCCACCTGTCCATCATTCCCTAATAACCTGTCTATAATATCCAGGGGATCATGATGACCACTTTAGTAATGAGGACATGGCTGACAGGTGAGGCTGCACCTGGTTTGAGGAAGCTCATTAAAGAGTCCTAATGATGTGCTGTGTTCCATTATTGGGAAACGTTTCAGCTCTCTGGCCAGTCTCCCCATTTGGTTGCTGTGTTGGCTGTGGGCAGCACAAGTGCTTTGGTTTGGTTTTACAGCTTGAATGCAGAATGTCTGTGAGATCTGTGGAGAACTCATTGGATATGCAAGCATAAGGTTCTGCGGGAGTTTACTCGATGATAATAGAATTAGAGTAAGAATTTTTTAGGTGCTGTGTGTTGCAAAGTATAAAAACTTGTGTGAAAGTGTGTAAAGAACACATGAGTTTTCAACCTTTTTACTATGCTAAGTTTTCTTTTTTGAAAACATAACATGACAACATAATATTTTGTATTTTACTGGTTGACTTGGAATTCCTTAAATGTTACATGTGCGTTTATGTGTATAATGCATTTTAGCTGCAGGCCTGTGTTGATCAAAATTGCAGTGCTTGTGCATATTAATGGGAATTTGTGTTTACAAGTTCAGTCTTTTAATTAGGGTTTGGAGTTTGTTTTTACAGGTTTAGCATTGACCAAGAAAATGACAAAATTAATTAGTCCCACAAAATCTGCCGCGAAAAGTTTAGGTAGTTCTAAAACAAATGTGTTAGCCATTATGGTGTTGTGTGTGTGTGTGTGTTTGAGAGAAGGAGGAGAATGAGAGAGAGAAAGCTGCTATGCCAGTTAATAAGGGCCTGCATAATGGAGCTGAAGTTCTCAGGTCCTGTCTTGCTGCAGAGCAGAGTAAGTGATGAATACACTTCAGTCATTTCAAGACAGGCCCTCATCATTTGCTGGAACTGTCATACAGTTATCGGGCCTTACTGGAGATGAGGACTTGTCCATAATTGAAAATCAAGTTTATAAATGTCACATGTATCCACTCATATAAATTAAAAACCAGTAAATCCCCACTGGCACCTAGTCCTGGCAGTATCTATCAATCCAAAGGTCAACATTTTAGTCAACAGAGACAACCACAAGTGGTGGGTTTGTTCATTATTAACACAAAGCATTTTGGGCCGCTTCCGTATGAGAGTGTGCCCTAGGCCAAATCTAAAAATTATCTTCCTGTGCAACGTAATAAATAACAATAAATTAAGTGCAGCATTTATAATTGTAAAACGTTGCTAGACTCCATTACACCACAAAATCACGTTAGTTAAGGTGAGCAGAAGATTGTGGTTTTGCCTAAATGCTAATAAACAGATTGTCACGTAATCTTTTAAATCAAACCATAATTTTTGTAAAATGAATCCAGACAAACTGGATGTTGTACTGTTTGCTAAATATTTTTTTTTTCTGGAAACATAATTAAATTTGTTTTGTAAGTTCTGTAACAATGTGTTCTGTATCAACCTGTCATTTACGTTAAATGACAGGTCGTTAAAAGGGTGATAATTGTTATAATTTGCTCAATATTTTAGTAGAAAATGTAATTTAGCAACAATTATATTCTTACCAAAAACATGTGTTCACAGTTAAGCTTAATGGAAAAGTAATTTTGAAGGTGAAGGTAAGGTGAAGTATACGCATACTTCACCTTAGGCTATCTACATTCAAGGTCTAATTCCTCCGCGGTGGTTTCTAAGTGAGGAAAATAGAACGCTAATCTATTCTGGTGTAATCATGCTTTGACCTGGCTAATGGAGGCAGCATACCCCAGGGCAAGATGTAATCAGGAAGACAGTTAATAAAATGAACAAGCTTTACTGATCTGCTAATGCCCCTGACCTTCCCCCGAGGGATGACACTTACACACACGCAAGTGCATATTTGTACATACATGCATTCACCTCAACACTACTCATACATTTCGATGGAGTCTCAGATATAACCATTCACGTATACTGATTAATGTATACACATGGATAACTAGAAGACAGTATGTTGCATAAATTAATCATTATTATCTCTGATCCTTCAACTCTCTCGCTATTATCTCTGCTCTAAGTCACCTCCTGAATGGAGGATGGGTAAAAGAATTCATTTGTCCAAATCTCACAACTATCAAACTTTCAAGTTCAGATAAATTCACATTACACCAGGTCGTACTTCAGGTACAAGAGCCACGAGTCCATAAACAACTTGTCAATCAAGCACTATAATGACTGACTGGGCAAATTCACACTTCCGACAGGGTTAAAGTCACATGATTAACACAGAAGACACAGATATACGCACAGATTTACATATAGGCACATGTGAATTAGTACATGTACACTAACTGCAATTGCAAAGACGCAATCTATCTTGAAACTCCTAAATAAAACTATTATGTTAAGGAAACAACAACACCAGCAGAAGAACAAATCAAAACATATAAAAAAACTGTCACGTTTATATCCATCATAGAAGTCAGACCACAGTACAGAATACCTGACTGTTTAGCTGTAACCTTGTATATCCACGTTTTTTTTCCTTCTGACTGGCTGTCACTTCTTTTTATGCAGTACGCAGTCTCATGTTTTCTTTCATATGTTGGCGTTCTTGTTTCATGTTTGTTACTGCACCGTTCCGCTTTAAAAACCACATTTTAGCTAGAACGTTTTTTGTTGCTCATCTCATATTCTTTTAATCTATGTTTTCCTCATTTGTGTCCGAGTATGTTTTAGTTACTGGAATACATCTGTTTCAAGACATTTTAAACTTCATCCTAAGTAACATAATAATCAAAACTACCATTTACAAAATCAGCCCTAAGACTAATGTAAAAAACAGATGTCTGTTTGGGAATTAAGTAATTAAGTTTTTGAGGAGAACATTAGACCAAACAAACCTTTTAGGCTCATTATCTGGCCTTGTATGCAAACACAAAGTAACACTGTATAAGGAAATATTTTGTAAGTAAAGATGAGATACTCCCAGCACCATGCATCATCAAGACTTGAAAGTAGCATTTTACACCTATCATCTTTGCAACTTAAAATGTACCATAATATTAACACAATTCAAGTGTTTACTGTCAAAACAGTCCTTTGCTTATAGGTTTTACGAAAAGACATGCAGTGCTGTCTCTGTGTCCATATGATGAACCACAGTGTAATGGTAAACTCTGTTCACCCTCCAATCATGGTTTTATGATATTAGCAGCTCAGATACAGCTTCAGTTCCCTAGTGTGGGATGTGCTTCAACCACTTGGTGGATTACAGCAATGCATCAAGGTGCTTGCAGCAAAATGAAAATGTAATTCTCTGATTGCTTCAGGGAAATACAAGACGAGGGACTGGGAATGATTGCTCATTGGAACATGATCTCTGACTGCTAAAGGGAAGTCCCAATGCAGCGACACTCCCAAACGGCAAAATCCCTGCCATAATTCCTAGAGGTCATTCAGAGGATATTATTCCCATGAAGGTTATGTTTGACGAGTGATAGGCTAAGTGTGGAAGAGGTCTCCTTGGGGAATGAAAGCAACCTTGCCAGTGCAGTATCACCCCCTGATATTACCCTGACAGAGCATGTATTAATGCTTGTACCGAGACATTCAAATAAATACAGTCGTAGGGCAATAAAAGAGTTAAACACTGTTGACAGTGTAAATGACTATTGACAGATCAGCATCTGTTAAAACCGGAGGCCCCAGAGAATAGAGTTGAAATGAATTAAAATTATAAGCTGTCACAGTCATGTGTATTGATATCATACACAGTAAATTAAGAAAAAAATCTTTCATAGAAGAAGGTTTAAGATCTAATTGCTTCTATGCAGAACATATCATGTTGCTGAACTTGAATGTAAAGATGTATGGGTCGCAAAATTACCTTAAAAACAATGAAAATTAAAGTTGCTTTGAGTGAAATATTCACCATTACAACTCAAACTCAAACAAGACGGACAGAAACCTTGGAAATAGGAGGATCTGGCCAGTTCATTGCCAGGAGGGAGGCCATGATGTGTATGTACACTGAAGCACATGGGCATGTACACACACAAACCACTAGAATGGTTTGTGATTTACATACACCAGACAGACGAAAGGTTTGGCGAGAGACAGTGGCAAGCAAAGGTAACGGACTGCCATGACCTCCTCAACTGTTGGCAGTAAGCTGTAAAAAGAAGAGAAACCAGGGGGTGAGAGTGAGAGAAAAAGAGAATAAGAAGGGGAGAACCCAGTAAGTGGACACAGAAGTGAAATAAGACAAGAGATATTAAATCACATCGGAGGGGTCAGGGAGCAGATTTCTTACTAACAAGGCAGAGCAAAACACAATTGATGCTCTTTGTTGTTTTTCTTCTTCCACTGAAATCTCCATGTATTTCTACTCAATGGCAACCTCTCTTACATAACCCCCACACCAATGAAGCATTCTGAATTCAGCTGTTTCAAACAGAGTATGTGAGAAAGAATCAGGGAAACAGAGAGAGCAAAAGCAGAAGTTTAAAGCTCCGATGCCAGTCCCCACTGATTGTATGCATTCTGCTCCTTCTCCTTCTTGACCTCTATCTCTGCTTTTTTTCGCCTTTTGTTACATAGGAAGAAAAACCCCGGAGAGGAAGAATAATGTACCACGAGAGCACGGGCGTTGTTAGGCCTATTTTGGGTGGGATGATTGCACAGCACCATTATGTTCTATCTCTCTGTCTTCAGCTGCAATGTTACAAAGAAATAATAATAACTTTATTTAAAAAGACTCCAAACAAGAAGAAAGAGCAGTTCTACTATATACTGTATCACATTTAATATTAAATGCATTGATTATATACAGTCATGGCCATAACTAATCATACCCCTGGGAAATTTTAACTTAAAGTTAATGTTGTCTGCTAACCATTTCTTCACCACTCTTGCTGTGTGTTTTGGGTCGTTGTCATGCTGTAATGTCCACTTGTGCCCAAGGCCAAGTTTCCCTGCAGACTGCCGGATGTTGTCGTTGAGAATGCAGCGTCCGTTGGATTGTCTGCCTTGAGACATTGCCACCAGCAGAGGCCAGATTCACCAGGATGGCCTTGGTGGTGATCCTTGGATTCTTTTTCTCCTCTCCCACTATCCTCCTGGCCAGCACAGGTGTCACTTTTGGCTTCCGACCACGTCCTCTGAGATTCTCCACAGTGCAGAACATCTTGTACTTTTTAATAATACTTTGGAACTTGAAAACATTTAGATATGGCCTTGTAGCCCTTCCCTGACTTGTGAGCAGCCACACTGCGCAGCCGCAGGTCCTCACTGAGCTCCTTTGTCTTAGCCACGACTGTCCACAAACCAACTGCAGGGAGCTGCTGTTTCTCACCTGTTAAACTGATTAAAACAGCTGTTCCAGATTAATCAGGATAATGAGGATGCTTTAGGGCAGCTTGGACTATTTGAAACTTTGTTTTTTTCCAGAGACTGTGACAGTTTGTGAAGTGTATGAATAATTTTGGACATGACACTTTTTGCTCAAATGTAAATAAAACCTGAGAAATGTTTTTTTTCCTCAATAATGTCTCTTTTACATCATCGTATTATCTTAGGTAGGACACACCTATGTCATTTCTAGTCAAAAAATAACTTCCTGCTTGAATAAAAGTAACTTTAAGTCAAGATTTGACAGGGATATGATTAATTATGGGCTTGACTGTATACATATATAATTACATTATAATAAAATAGACATCCTAAAGACTAAGGAAACCAAAGAAAGGGGATGTTCCAGAGAAGCCATTGAAGGAAAATGAGCCAGCTAACAGCAGAACTGCTGTACAAGAGATATTAAAGTAAAGGAAGCCTATTTAGATCTGGCAAAAATCTTTCAGCGCTCGCTATACACGCTAATTCCTTCCTACCACCGTGGGTAAGCTCCCTTGTCTTACAAGGGGGGTTGTTTTCATTCGTTGTTTCTCTTTTTGATTATAATAGTCTTTCTCGTTGGTTGTCTATTTCTTTAGGTGGAATATGCTTTTCTCTTTCTGGTTTCTCTCTCCTACAGCCATTCCTTTCTCTCTTCCTGTGCAGTCCATCGAACAATATGAAACATAACCTCTCACTCGCTGAAATCCCTGCAATCTTTGTTGTGTTTGTAAGTGAACACACACATCCACATGCAGGTATAGACATAGTAAACAACTGCACACAAATCTCACACTGTTCTGGAGATGGAGGAAGACAGGGGCTTATTGAGATGAAGCATGGAGCCTTGGGGGCGACAATGTGGGCATGATTGCCTGCTCTGCCAGCCTGCTCTCCCCTAAAACTCTCCAGACACTAAACCCCACCAGCAACCTCTGCTAGCTACCAAGGGGGGGAGAAAGAGAGTGCCGTATTTCATTTCTCTGCCTTTTGCAATTCATCACCAGCCTCTAATAGCAAACTGCGAAGTTAAGCTGTCGCTGTCTAGAAGAGAATGATTCTTCAATCAAGCTGTCTAAAAAAGTAAAGTGCTGGTCAGCCCAACTTGTATATCACTCCTGCCTTTAAATAAATTCGACAGCATAAAGAATACACTAGGTGTCTTCATGCGAGAATAAATTCGGACTGATTTTAAATTAACAATCTACCCTAAAAAAACAGTGGGTTTAAGGAAGAGCTGAAAGTTGGTGTTGACATTCATAGGCATTTTTAAAAAAAATTTTCTTCATATCGTTGTGCATTGTCTCATGAAAAGAATCCATATTATTGCTTTGCATATTAGTATCTAAGATCTAGTATAATTACTAGAAAAGTGAATACATTTGCGGGAAAATGTGATATCAAAGTATCCCATTAGGCAAACTTGTTTTTTATTCCAGAAGATTCTCTATGCAGAGCGTTGTCAAAACGTCCAATGATGTAGTAATTTTTTTTTTAAAGAAAATGATCCCCTTAACGTCAACCCCCCCACGAAACCATTTACAGTTTTCTTCTTATTACAGCATCAATAATTCTGAAATACTCTCTGGGAAAAGGGTGATGTGATATGTAAACGAAATAAGACCTTGGAGCTTAGCGAAGCTACAAGCTTTAAGAAATAGTTTAGCTCATCACACCACAGACACTTGACTAGAAAATATAAAGGTAAAAATATGGAGTGAAATGAAAGAAGAGAGACTCTTGATGCCGAGTGACACATAGAAACACAAAGAGAGGCCGTTGTAAATCGGAGCATTTTGAAGAGCAGATACAGGAAGAGCAACAACAAAGAAAATTCTACTGTTGGTGTTACACTACGTTATGTGATCCTGTTAGCTCTCCTGAGATACTGTACCGAAAGTATTGTGGTGCGGAAAGCACTGAAGAGGCAGTAGGCTGCTTAGAGCCACAGGGATAGAAGGCTAAATGACAGATGATACACAGATTTAAACACCGCAGGATGGCCCAAGGCAAGCTGGGAGCCACAGACAAGAACCCTTATATGGTAACACAGGCACTGAAAGTGAATACTCAAACAGATAAGCTCATGTTGTGTCTCATTTCAGGGGCAGCTTCCTTTTAAATTTCAAGAGCTAATGCATCATAATAGGCTGATAAGCCTGCACAAGTTAAAAGGCTTCTCAAGATGTTATAGATTTTGTCCAGAGTTTGGGGGAAAATAGCGAATGTATCCCTCCCTTACTGTATCAGTCGGTTTCTGATTCTACAAGCTGATGAAAACTTCAAAATATGACCTTAACTGTGGTCTCCTGTGTAGCCTGCTACGGAGAATCCTCATTTAGTGAAGGAAACGAGGCAGGTTCAGCTTATGGGCTGTAGTACTCTGAAGGCCACACAATTGTTTGTAATGTCCTTTGAAGGAGTTGGCCTCGAAAACGGGACTCGGCTAACATCCCATCTACATTTGCATGCACAGAGGTGTCTCAATATCTCGCTGTGAATCTAATCTCAGTTTACAGCCCACCACATGGCATGAGCCTTCCAGTGCACCCAAAAAATGGATTATGATAATTCCATAACTGCCTTGAAAGAAGCAGTCAGGAGGAAACATCAGTGGCTGCCCTGAAACAACCTGCAGAGGTGCACAGCAGGAGCCATCGTTGGAGAGATCCGCTAACACATACTTCTGTTCAACCTTTCTCGTTCCTCCTCTCTCTTTGTTTCTTCTCTTCTGCATTTTCTTTTGTCTATTTTTCCCTCCATCCCTCCATTCGATACGCGCACACAGCCACTGCACCTTTTGAAGTGGGTGATAGCTTTGTGACAACATCAACTCCTGTTGAGGCGCCTATTGTAAGGGCACAATGTTGCTGACAACAAGTACAACAAAAAGCCCATGGCTTCACATGGAGGCAGAACGGATGGAGAGCGACATGGTACCTTAGACTCACAGGCTGTAATATTTCTGTTCTGGGTATTGTGATGGTGTGCTGTTATACACTCCACAAGGCACAAACCCACCATGTACCACACAACACTCTCTCAGTAAGACGCTGAAGGTCCCTGCTCAAATTACAATAAAACAGAGAGTGACAGCGGAAAAATCCTCTGCATAATTATCCTCTGCTGATGTGAAAATCCACAAAAAAAGGAGCAAATATTGAGGCAACGGCAAACAATAAGGTTATGAAAATTTTAGTGTCAAAAGAAAAACAAACAGTATAAATGAACGCAATAAGAGACAACATAACCGCAACTGTGACATTAAATAGCAAGTTTAAAATGCTGCTTCCCAACGCTAACGTCTTTCCACAATCCCAAGATGAACCTGAGACATTTTAGTGCTTACCCACTGTTTGTGTGTGTGTGTGTGTGAGCAAACAAAAAACCCAAAAGAAATTAAAGCTAATTATTTGAAAAAATGTGCAGACATCCAGACAAATTGCTATTTTGTCACTGCACATGTGCTGGTAGGCAGAGTGCTACCATCACCATTTTTGTTAGGCAACACACTAGTGGCTAATTTTCGCTGCTTATGTGGAACTGTACAGCATCTGGATGTGTATTAGACGAGTTCAATGCAGGAGCCCTTTGGAATTTGTGAGCATTTCTGAGCACAATTGCTTGGATTAACCCTCGCTTCACTGAAATGCTGATTTTGTGGCCACTTCTAATTGCTTGTTGAACACATTGCACACATTTAAGGTTATTAATTAATTACATCTATGGTTCGATTGAGGGTTTTTTTCTCTGAGGAAGTAATTTAGACACTGGCCACTAAGCACCCCGATTGGACCTAACAATCCTAAAACTGAACTGCTGGCCTGGGTGGACACAGACATATGTTAATAAAGGATCACTCACAAATGCCATCGAACTCTTTGATTCTGTAATTGGATGGGATTAGTTCGGGCTGGGAAAAGCAGTTCCTAATTGGCTGGGCCAGAGACACAGTTTACATAATTAAAAAACATTTTAAACAAGGGAATCTGAAATAACTAAAGTGAGAGATTTAGTAAAGTTGGCACAGATTCGAACTCCCTGTCTCAAGCAGAAAAAATGTGGGCGTGTTAATTTATAGTCTAGCATCAACAAGTTTCAAGATAAAAAAGCAGCACAACGTTTAAAAAAATTACATTTTGTAGCAGGTACTGGAAAATTTGTCTTTAGGACAAGTCTGCAGATTCTTTCAGAAAGGATGCAGAACAGCAGGCAGAGGAGCTCTGTTCAGCCAAGATCACACCAACTCACTGCAGAATACTGATGCAAAGTGTAGAGGCATGCTGCTGCGTGTATAAACCTTTGGTAGCACATACATAGCATTTGAGCTTTCAGTCTTTTTGGGTGCAATCTGTTGACATAAGCAGATTAACTACCACCACCACACCACACTCATCTGCTGCTTTGTACATTTACATCACAAGTTATGATTATATGACATGAATTCACTTCATGCCTTGAATAATCAATTCCTGTGCTACAATAACCCAAACCGGGGCTTTTTTTCCCAGTTTATTGCCCAAGTGATCAAAGTGTTTTAAGCTTCGGTGCCTGAGTGTCTTACTGTAGTTTTGCTGAGGTCTCCAAGTCAAGGTTGAGGAAAAGTGTGCAAGTAGCGCCAACTGAGAGGCATCGTTCTGGGACAAACTGAATGAAAACCTAAATTGAAAATGGCTCCCACCTTTGTTGGGTCAGTGATCTCTGTGTGTGTGCATGTATGTATGTGTGTGCTAGAGAGATAAACAGAAGGGAGGGAAACTGCATGTAGGGCACTTTCTTGAGCACTGGAGTGCAACTGCATGAAAGGCAGGTTGAAATCTTTGAATCCTTTTAGACATATAAATTGCCTTTCACGCTGCTACATAAATCAGAAAGGACTATGCAAGTTTAGCCCATCTCTCCATCTCGTTTCTCTGTCTTACTCACTCTTTATCCCCACAAATACCTGAAAACTCTGTCTGTTCCATTTGTGCTGCTGTGACTGTGTGTGTGTGTTGCTTTCTGACATAAGCTGCTCTAGACAAGACGAGCCTGCCCCCTTCTCTGCCCGTCTTATAAGCTAACATCATGATCCATCATGCTGTGTTTCACCGGACCCTTCAATATCATGATCCCCCGCTCCTCATCCTCACCTGCAGCCGTCAAGCTGCTTGTCTGAACTGGCTCCATCCATCCCTTCCTCCTCCCGCTCACCTTTCTCTCCTTATCACGCTGCCTCATTTCCTCACTCTGTGTGGCACACTCCCTCAAACCCACCCATCTGTGCTCCATCTCCTCCTTACTGCACTCTGAATCTCTTACTCCCTGTCACCCCTCCTCTTTCCCCTCCCAAGTGTTTTTTCTTACTCCCTGGGCTCCAGTCATTCAGTCAGTCAGGGGAGAGACAGAGAGCTCTTTCCCATGGTCGGTGACCCTTGTCAGGGGGACAAACTGCCCACCACTGCTTGCCTACACAGCTGGAAAATTAAGAACTTGTGGAGGCGAGAAGGTTCAGAAAGTCTATGTGTGTACATGTATGTCTGTGATAGAGTCAGAGAGGTTCCCATCTATCTGTGTGTGTGTGTGTGTGTGTGTGTGTGTAGGGAGGGGGAGTACAGACAGATCAGTGTGTGTGCTGGCATTAAGAGTCTGTGCTGTTTCTGTATGTGTACCGATATGTTTGCGTGTTTGATCGGGTTAAATAGTCTTGTTTAAAGAGGAAACATGCTGCAGATGGCGTCAGATATCGCGGGTGTCCACCTGTTATTCCATCTAATGGCTTCGCAGCATCCATCCAACTCACCAGCCCCTCGTCTCTTTGTCCCTCTCTCCCTTCTACATTAGACTATTGGCACGCAACCACATGAATGTTCAGCGACCAAAGTAAACAGCATACAAAACTGTTTGGCATCCAACAGTTTGGTTCCCATCCCTGCATTCTTGATGTCATACGTAAACTGCTGTTTGTTTTCTATGAAGGTATTAACTACAAAGCTAATGCCCAGGTTCTGTTATTGTTATGTAACATTAATGCTGTTCTTTGATCTTAATCCAGTTTAATCGACCCCTGGGAGTGTAGCAAACACTGAGCACAGTTCAAAATACTTTGCTGAATTTTCCCCTGAGTCTAGGTGCATTGGGTGGTATAAAACATTCAATACACACTCTTCTCTTCCAGAGGAATTTAAACATGACATGAATAGTGCCTCGGCTACAAAAAGCATCAACAAACTTCATGAAGATATTTTAAATGGGTTTGAACCTTGCAATTCGGCTGCTTAGAATATGACTCAGAGGACCCAAATGACTGTGAACAGAGAACACAGCCAGGGTCCGCGAAACGCGAACTGCAGATTTGGATCTTACAGAGATTTAGTGAGGAAAATAAAAGTGTATCTTTGATAATCAGCCTTTACACAAGGGTATAGTTCAGATGTCTGTTTTATTTAGAGACCAAACCAAAAGAAGGGGCTGTTGTGTTGCTGCAGTATTTTGCAAGATATATTCTACAGAATAACACAGTTGCCTTGTGAATTCTAATGAAATTGTAATTAGTTTTCTGGCTACAAATGTGGCAATGAATAATACAAAAAATAAAACCAGGGCCAAATAGATTTTAAAAAAATGTTTGTTTCTATTCAATCCTTCAGAATAAAACAGCTATTTTTTATAAGACTAACAACTGTCAATACAGTTACTCATAACAATTATAAAAGCTACTTTTAAACTGATATTCACAGAAAATTTCAGCAAATGAAACTCAAAGAGTAAATAGTCGGAAGAACGTGTTGTTAGGGACTGGTTTCTGCAGAGGTGCAATAATGAGCACTTGCTAGTTGACATGTAGAAGTAGCAGCAGGATGAAATCAGCTGTAGTTAGCCTTAGTTGACAATAAGCAAACATACAGAATCTTTTTAGAGAACAATCATTACATCTAGCAGACACATGTATGAATTGACCTAAATTTGATCTGTACTTGTGTGACACATGCTAATTTGTGGGAAACATTTTCTTTTAGCAGTATTAAAAACATCACTGTGGTTGATATCACCAATTTTCTGTATGTTTTCGATTTGTTCTGCATTTCTGCCACCATTTATTTTTTACTTTTGAATAGTGGTACAGCTGTGGCCCTTTTGTGTTTGGTTTCCTAGTTTTAAAATGATTAAGTTCTGAGATTAATGAAAGGCTTTGAATCAACGACTCAGATAAAGGACTATGTCAAGTTTATCAGTTATTTCATATCATTTGTTTATACCCAGGAGGGCATCGTGCACTCAAGGATGAATCAAAGGCTGTGTTCCTTACACGCAACATGACACATAAGAGAAAAGCACACAATAACACACTCAAACAACTGGTGCTGACTAATTACAAGACAATGCTGCATGGTACATCAACATTTCATAACAAATATCATGAATATTCAATAGTTTCTTTAAAAATGAGACAAAAAAACTCTACACACAGATGTGTCACTGGCAAAAAAAACAAACACTGACACAGGCACCAAAACACAGATTGGCATTATCTGACATCAGTATAAACACAAAGATATTAACACGTGAGACATTAGGTATATGACAAGCAGAAGCACACACGGGGATCCTATCGATCTGCAGCATGAGATGCACATGATAGCAGGCAGGCACACACTGATGAACACTTGCAATAGGTTCATTTTCCATACTCCTCCGCCCAGCTGTAAAACTCTGCATCTTCGTCTTGCTTAACTTTCCGTGTGTTAGTTTTAAATCCCCTCAAGGTCACGTTGGATGATCAACTCTTCTCCCTGCGTTGCTTCATTAGCACCACTGAGTGATATTTCCTCTGTTTTTCTCCTGTTGTTTTTCCAGTTGGTCTAATCTCTCTGTGCCCCACTATCCCACTGTAATCCCACTGTTAAGACTGCCTCAAGTGGTAGCTGCAGACACACTCAGACATGTCAATGCACCACGCGTTTTCTCATGCAGACACACATTGCTTCATGCACACATGCTCCATGTCACAAATGACACTGGAAAACCTTTCTGGACATACTGTCCATGTCTGTCTGTGTGTGCGCGAGCATCATGGAGCAGTTTACGTGTGTGATCCATCACTGACACCTTTGTGTTTAATGATCAGTTTAGTTTGTGGTCATACACCACAGCTCGTCATACATTCAGTGTCCCCGGAAACTTTGGGGAGGACAAAACGCGAGAGCTGAGGATTGACTCAGATAATTGAGATCAATCCCTCAAATCATCACAAACAAGACAATATTATAATTACTCCTCAAGTGAGCCGTTTTTACTTCTGCATTTGCTTTTTATCTTTCTGCCAGGCGGAGGCCATATGGTGCATTGCGTGTGTGTGTGTGTGTGCTTGTTTTGGCATGTTGCACGTAAGAGGGTGCAAGTACAGCTGAGAAAATCCCATTAAGGGGGATATGTATTAGTTTGCTGTGTTATTCAAGGCTTTCTGGGACATTAGTACAGACATATCTTTCAATGTCAGTGCAAGCTGTAGAAAACAAACTAATCTGCCTCTCCCTCTCTTCTCTCTCTGCTCTGTCTTTTATTTGTTTTCCTCCGTCTCTGTCGCTCTACATCAATCTCCGTCTCACACATCCCTTCTCTTCGTTTCTTTCCTCCTCTCTTTGCTGTGCTTTTGCAAAATGCTGCATTCTTCTTTATCGTCTTTGTGTGTGTCTTTCTTATGTCTTCTTGCCATGAAAGTCTGTACTGATAAGTTATCATGGACTTTTTTCGGAGCTGGATACATTATCCAGTTGTGTGTGGTGCAAAAACAACTTTCCTCTGCTATCTTATATGCTCAACCGCAGCAATAAATCATGCCCCAAACGACACAGACAAATAAATAAAAACCATGATGCATCAGAATCTGGAAGTACATAGTGGAATAAGTACAGTTAAACTCTATGTGAACTAAAATCCAGGAGCTGTCTTTGTTCTGAGTTGGTTAAAAGGCACATGCACAAAAAATAGACGTGCATTTCCTGTCTGTATGAAAGATGCAGTAAATTGAGTGGGACACATTACTTTACATGTACACGTACATGTGTGTATGTTTACAGTATATAAAGTATACAGTAAAAGGTGAATGTTCTTGATTCTAACCTGATCTTAGTACTACTGTATACTACAACTCATTCTCATAGCATGAGAGGGAGGAGAAAGCTTGCACCAGGTTACTGTATAAGGCTGGCTGAATCATCCATCTACATTTCTAGCAGCACAAAGCAGTAAGAAGCTCCAGCTGTACGTAAAGTAAAAATAAAAATACATTTCTACAATTGTAACCAGTGTTCAGACAAACACACACTTACAAGTTAAACACAGACAGAGCTATAAACCCCACCGAGAACTGTCAGTATCCTAAAGTATCACTTATTCCAAAAATAAAGGCTGTGGGTAATGAGATGTTTAATATCACTACAAAGCATTCACATGTGGACTTGCTCACCTGAAAACGGACAAACTTAGCAACATCATTATCACACTGAGTTAATGAGATTTAGTGTCTTATCATAAATGTCATAGTTGTTGGTTCAGTAACTCAACACAACACGCTCATGATTAAAAAAAGTTCTCCAGGGAGACACATGCATATATGCCTTGCATATATTTTATTTACTTAATAGGTAACTGCACAAACAACTTGATATCCAAAAGCCGCTTGAATTTCTTTTGGCTGAATACTGAACCCCTCAAGCCATGAAAAAAAGAGAATTTCCCAAAGGAGATCAATAAGCTGTCACGTTCACTTTATCTTCACCCAGTATGCTTACATCAGATATCTCGCCCACTTGAAAAATTAACTGTGTAGAGCTTTTTCTCTAAGGAGACTCAGTTTAATACTGCCATCTGACAACAAGCTCCACTCCAATCTCCAATATTAGGACCATAGACATCTACAGGGCATAGATGCAAACTGGTAATGATAATACACACACACACACCATAACAGACATGGGTGCACATTTCTTTCTAAATGCATCCACACACAATGAATTGAACACATTCGCATTCTCAGTGTAGTCGGTGCACCCGCTTGAATTCACTGCAACACACACACCCTCATCAACACCGGTGGATTGGCAATTCTTCTTTAAAGATATGAAGCTCGAGCAATAATACGGGTTATTAGTTAGATTTGTTGGGAGCTTTCAGTACATTAATGTGTATGCGGGTGTGTATATTGTATTTGTGTGCGGTGCCTTTTTATATGTGCTGCCTAAGGCCCACCCATCAGCACTAAGTATTTCAGAGAGGAGATGAGATACAAAAAAATAAATAAATACATTATATGGAAGTGGAACTGGAAGAAGAAAAAAGCAGAGAAGCAGCAGAAAGAAAACATAAAAAAAAAAATATAAATAGATAATAAATAACAAAAATAAACTCTTATTTTGTGAGAATGTCTTGTATTTTTATAGCTGCAGCTTTGTGCGGCTTATATTCTCTAAACTAAGCTATGAAGCTGAAAACATGTGGCCATCCCTCCAATAAGTCACCTGGACTGGCTTGGCTATAGTCCCACAAGACCATTAACAAATCTAATGTGTTATGTTGAATTTCAATGCACACACTGACAATAACAAAACCATTAGCACATAGTTCACAGGGCTATATGTTTAGTGCTGCCTTTTCTCTATAGATAATGGACTCCCTCATAGGCCTTTTATATTGACTGGTGTCTAATTTAGGCTAAAAAGCTCAAAGGCAGGAAACAACAATCCGGGTGCACAGTTGGGACCTGCTCTGAAACAAAAGCCTGTAAAACAAAGTTGTGATGTACAGCACTAAAAAAAAACCTTAAGCCTCAAATAGGATTTGTATTTGAATATCAAACTGCACGTTAAATGATAGAAATCAACACAAAAAATTTGTAAGTAGAGAATGTATAATTATGTCAGTCGCTTCTGTAATGCAGTGGAAACGTGGGAGTATTGTACTGCTCCAACAATTTGAGCTTGAACATCATAGCAAAATGAAGAGTAAATTAAAGCTGACGTTTCATATTAAAATGGAAAACGTGATTAAATGTGATCCTCACCGTTTGATCTCTTATGAACTTTAACTTGCATTTAAAAAATGCCAAAACATGCACAGCTCCCAACATCACGTTCTCTCAGCTGGTTCGTGATACACACACTCGCTGGTGTTGTTATTGGGTACACCTGTACAATCCAATGCAATCCTCCTTATATATGGAAATGAGCACAAACATTACAAACACTTCTTATTGACGTAATAAATGTCTAATTATGCAGCTAATAAACTGTTCAGTAAGCATTTGGCTTCAGTGTCTGTCTCCGTAAGATTACGTAGCTTCAAATATAAATAAATAAAGTCATTTCAGCACATTGCATGTGTTGTTGCATTTAGCTAAATACTGTTTCAAAGTAACACATTTTAATCCATTAAGCTTTGAAGATAGTCGGGTCTCTTCAAAGTGTTTTTGCTAAATGTAACTTTAGAGCACTTGTCTTTTGACATGCCATGTCAATAAATATTGAGGACATTAGTGTGTGGGAAAGCTGATTATTATTATTATTTATTCTTGTATTCTTGTGCACTGCTTGTACATTCAAGCAAACAAAAAACGAGGACTTCAAAAGACGATTTTTACCTTTGAGGGTAAATCAGTTTACCTTCACTGAAACATGGCCCAGAGCTGCTGATACCATGTGATCTTTGGCTGTGAACTGAACCAGAGCTGTAATTTCACAGGCAGCCAGCTGCAGCAAGTGCATTCGAATCCTCTCAAGTGAGAAATGTGAGAATTAGTAACATTGGTCTAGCAAAAAATATAATTTAGCATAGTTAATAATATAAGTTATAGTAACTAAAACACTCAGATTGATTGGTTGCAGTTGTGAAAATAGTGATCTGTAAATGTATTCTGATATATTATATGTAAATAATAGATTTTGTCTCTATTAAAACTTTGTGGACTGGTGTGAGCATAACCATCTCCAGCTCAACATCAGTAAAACAAAGGAGCTGGGGGTGGACTTCAGGAAATCTGGGGGTCCTGTCACTCCTCTTACCATACGGGGAGAGGAGGTGGAGGTTGTGTCAGAGT
>JAUMTR010000012.1:19180546-19208668 GCA_032270685.1 Microctenopoma stevenorrisi
GGCTGTATTCATGGCAAACAATTTCCCTCTGGGATTAATAAAGTGTTTTGAATCTTGAATCTTGAATCTTGAATATTAAGTGAGCTTTTGTAACTTTTCTTAAAACAGCTTGCACTAAAATAATGTTTGGATTTTAATGAATTTAAACAAATGTACGTACAGTGTAACTATTAAGCTCAGGTCAGTTCCAGGATTTGGTACAACAGTGTTCTCCGCCCAACATTGAGCAGAGGGAGAGGGGGGGGGGGGCAATGGGCAGCAGGTACCGACTGGCTCACTCTATAAAAGCCAATAAAAGCGCACGTAAATGAAAAAACACACAGGTACTGAGTGAGAAAGACACTGAAAACTCTACAGATACACCCCCACACCCAAAGATTCCCCATCAGCTGGTGTTGTCTTTACAAACAGTTACACTGGGACACAATCAATGCACACAGACTCACATCAGAGAGATAGGCGGTCACACACCTTCGCCATCGCTCAAACTCCCATATGCATTCGGAAACTTTTCCCTCTCATGGGACTCTCGTGAGTTAGTGTAACAACAACGAGAGCAAGAGAAAAAGAGAGACGCAGACCTCGCAAACACCTTATTACCTCAGCTTAATGTACTGTAAAGTGTTATACTCTTTTTCATCGACACTGGCACCTGTGTGGCTATAAGCAGTAACTGTGGAGCGCAGGTAGACAGACATGGGCGGGGGAAAAGACACATGACTCTGTCAACACAACATATGACAGCATTATCCCAGGCAATGACGCATTACCAAGGCAACAGCAACTAGAGCGCACACATTACGGGATGTAAATGATTCGGGCTCCGCTGTGACGGATCACACTTTGTTGCTCTGTTTCTTGTACAGTCTCTCTCACTGAACTCCATTTTGTCGCACAGAAACCTCACTCGTCCAGCAACGCGCAGACACTTGGTTTTTTTTTCCCCATTTGTAAAACTTCTCACACCACAACTGCAGGTGTCTTTAAGGGACCTGGTCCAACCTATCCTCAAAATGTCTTCAGGCTAATTCAATGTGTTAATTTGCAACGCTGTACAAAGGCTAACTTTACACGTCAGCCTTGAGTGACTCTTATCAACTGAGTGAACACCCACCGCTCCCCTGCCCGTGACGGGTGGGGGACAGAAAGCTGCCTGCAGTCTTGAACGGAGATTGATTTCCATCGGTGCATTTAAAGCGGGGAATGAGAGGAGGAGAGGATAATTTAACATTAATTAGCATCTTGTCTACAGGGGGTAAGAAAAGGAAGAGGAGAAAGAAAGGGGCAGGGGAGGTGATAGGGGAGAGACGCCTGAGGTGATGGTTCTCCTTTCTTTAGTCTTTCGATATACTAGCTTTTGTCTCTCTCAGTCCCTGACTTGCTCCTTGCCTCGGGTCTTTTTCACAAATTAATGACATTGTAACCAGAACATTAGTCGGGTAATGAAAGACATGGCACAATTGGGCAGTGTGTGGGCACAATAGGCTAATAAAAGGAATATAAAGATATGTTACAATTACATATAGCATTATGTTTAATTGGCAGTTACTCTTAGCCTTTCTTCTGTCCCATCAGTAGTAAAACAACACACACAGGTAACAGGTGTTAGCTGACATAAAGGACAGACAGCAGCCGAATGAGCAGCGTTCATCGCTGATTAGTTAAGGACTGCATGTTTTCCAATTAAAGATAACTAGAGAGAGACCTTTGTAGTTCAGCTGGAAGTCAGTTAGCTGTGTTCACATTTCACGGCGGCGCACGATTATTGGTATGTTATGTTTGCAGAGAGACACAAGAGCTTAAGGGCAGAAGTGAGAGAGAACAGAGGGAGAAAACCGTCTGTCTGTTGCTGCTGCTGCTGCAGCATTTATAAAGGTTAATGAACATCAAAAACTGTATATGGGAGAAAAATAAGTGGTGTTAACCAGTGCTGTATTACACTCTAAAGCAGAAGTCATTAGGGTGTAATGCAAGACCTATGAGCATGTATGTGCAGAATATTACCGGCTGAGTTGCTGGTAGTAATTGAGACCAGAAGTGCCCAAGGAATGGACTGTAAGAACAGCATGCACACACACGGTCTCATTATCCTGACCCACACTCATCTCTGGCCACCCCTGTTTCTTTCCTCTCCTCCTCCTGTGTCACTCATTCTCTACTCCGCTCTTTTGTCTTCTGTACACTTCTGATATCAAACGTCAAACATATAAAGTATATTTAAACAGCACCGGTTAAATAAAAACAAAGATAATAAAGATAAATATCTACCTGTTTGTCAGCGAAAAAGAAATATATGTTGGCCCCTGCACTTCCCCTTTGTGCAACCTGTGAGTGAAAGGTAATGGCAGCTTGCTGTAACAGGAGTTTCTGTTTCCCTTTGTTTAACTCTTCATTCATTTTTATTGTCCCCAGTCTGTAAACCATCTAACTTCTTTTGCCCTAAGGTATACCTCCCTTTAATCAGCCTGTAACATTTTAACAGTGAGAAAATATGCCAACACAAGTAAATCCTGTAATGTGATAGAGCTGTATTCTATAATGATAACATCTTTACCAATAGCATAATAACTTTTGACATGACTGGACAAAAATGACATTGGCAATTGTGACTCTATGAAACAGTCCAGATTAATTGGGAAAGATTTGCTGGATATTCTGCACTGGAGTGTTCAGCTTATTATCTTTAAACAACACCATTTGCTGTTACTGAGTTGCAGCTGCAGTGATGCTTTTTTCACTTGAGAATCATTTTGAAAATTTGGTGAGAGGGTTCGATTCCCAGTCCCACCAGGTTACATGTCGAAGTGTCTTGGACAAGACACCGGTACCCTGTAGTAGCGCAGACACGAGTCTAGCAGCTGTCCAAACAACAATTTCCCCAAGGGGATCAATGAAGTATTTATTATTATTATTTATATTATTAAGGTTAAACTGTGTAACATTAATAAGACAGCTTATTAACTTATTACATTTACCGACTAAATTTATCTCTGGGACTTTATTGCCTTTTTTTTGGTTCTTGGTTTCTGAATAAGAGTACATGCCCTTGCCATTCAATGGCAAAACACTAAATGCAAAACATTTAGCAAGATTAATAATCACCAAACGCACATTAACTTCTGATTTAGCTCATTTAGCATAATATTTGTATATCAGTGTTGCCTCAAAAAAGCATGTGTTTAGACACTTATGTCTAACTCGTACAGTTGACTGGATTAATGACCTCATTTAGTTGATGGAAACATTTCCTCTCTTCATTAGCTTGGATGCTATAGATAATTACATCACTCGCTTCAGGCAAGTCTGAGAAATAAAGCAGAGTTCAATGAATGTGGTGAAGAAAGTAAGTGGGAAGATTTTGATAGGTTTGTTCATTAAGCAGATATACTACACATGAAAGACAGAGTCCCACTCATCAAAACACCAGCTGTGTAAAATATTTTTTTCAGAATTTTTCATTCTCAATTATCATGAGCATTAGTCTGTTTCAGTCCTGAAAACACTATAAATATTGTTCCTATTGTGCACATCTAACGTCCACCATTATTAATGCAACCACAAAAAATGGTTACGTAGTAATCTAAAATAAAACCAAACAGTTTCCCAAAGTGTAACCAAAATGTAAGAATGTATTTAGAAACATCTCTCCTGGGGTTTGCTTAATTGACATCTTCTGTGGCATTATAATCAGTTTCCACATACGTATATTAGAACTGTAAATGTGGTTTGTCTACACCTAAACCCTTTTGAAACAAGCTGTGCACACTGACTAGAAGTTATACGTTTAGACTTTTGTACACTGCGTACACCAATCTACCTTAAGTAATTTCCGGGATCCCAATCTATTTCCACTTCTATGAGGCCAAACAAAAGTCAACAAGACATATGGGACTCAGGCTAAACACAATGATGTCAAAACTGGAAAAAAGCCCCAATCCTCACCATAAAGCTGTGATTCCAACACAAAACTGTAAGTTTAGAGATGTGGGCAGAGATATAGTTTGTGGGAAAAAAATGAGATCTAAAAGGGAAGGAAGAAAATAATGTGAAGCCAAATTGCAGTTGAAAATGGGAGAAAACTGGAGAACAGAAATGACAAATGGTACGAGGGGGAGAACAGACAGAAGAGGGGAGGTAAATGTGAAATTGTGGAGTAAGAAGAGAGAATAGATGAGCTGAATTTCATAAGTGTGAATGGAGAAGATGACTTGGAGCAGAAGAGAGAGAGGAAGAGAGATGAGATAGGAGGAGAGAGAGAGGAAGAAAATAGTGGATGAATGTGTGCGTCGTGTGTAGCTGCATACATCAGCATCAAGCTCCCCCATTATTGTATCCTCCCATCCTGTGAATGAATAGATTTAGGACATGGACAAGCTGTGTGCCTTCGCAGGTGCAGGAAGCGTTTGAGTTAGAGAGAGCTGATAAAAGGACAGAATATGTTAAATAGGTGAGGCAGGGGTCAGACAATTAGGACAATTACTGCCTAAGTTCCAAATTACGGGTGTCACTGGTGAAAGAATATAATTCCCATTTAACGGTTCATTTAGCTCCAAAATGCCAGCCCTGGTGTAATAGATGAGATCTCGATGGGGAAAAAAGTAGACGTGGAGGAGCAGCAAGTGAGCATTTGTGTGTGTGTCTAGTATGTGTGTGTACGCTGTGGTCCGCGCTGGAAATGCTGTTGACAGTGTAATTTGATGAAAGCTGACAGCTAATTTATGAAGCATATTTTTTGGGTAAATGATTTTTCCCTGTGCTACTTTCTCACTCGTACTTGACTGGTAATTGGATTTCCCTAACTTGCAAGGTATGTATTAGGAGCATATTAGTTAATGAAGGGCCGACTGATTGTGTATGTGGGTTGGGTTGACGGAGGGGTACTTGCATGCATGTGTCATCACACAGCATATTTTTATTGTGTGTGAGCACACTGTTTTTTTAGGTGTAGGTGCCATCTCATGCAGCACGGAGGTTAATTGCAAAGTTTTGGTCTGCTGCACTAATACCCAACTATTACTAACCACCTATTGCTTTATTCCTATTCAGTCAGTCAAAAATCAAGAACACACACACACACACACACACACACACACAAGCATACATCTAATGAACCCACCATCCTCTGTTGCTCTCACACCCTGTCTTGTCTCACTCACACTTAATTGCCAGGAGTGTCTTGTCCTTATGGAGCTATTCCCTAAGGTGGGTCTGCATGTACCACGGTTCTGTTGCTACACATATTTTTCATTTGTTTTGGCAGATTTTAGCAGGATACCAATGTCATTAAGGCATTTTGATTGGTCTTCAAGCATCAAGTGGCTGTTAGCTTCACCATTAGGGTTTAAGCATTTAATTGCGGTGGTTAAAGTTGAGGTAAAAGGCTAAAAGAACAAGAACTTGATTATATATAAACAGTACTGTGAATAATAAGAAATTGCTCAGTGTTAAGCTATGCAACAAGTTACTAAACAGTTACTGTACAGCTCTGCAGTCTATTTTTCACTATTTAGTGTGATCACAGTTGTAGTGGACACGCTTGTTGTTGAGCTGGGCTGACGCGATTATTATTCTGAGAGTTTAAGCAAGTGCTACGACAAGTTACTTATATAGTTCAGCTCAAGTTTTCATCACACGTACAGTAACAAGTCAGCAATCATGAACTCAGCTCACCTGGGCTCCCTTTTTTCTCCTGCCTGCTGACCGCTCTGCGTAGAGGAAGCTGAACTCCACCCTCCGTCGCAGAGACACAGACACAGAGAGAAGAGGCTGCCAGCTAATCTCAGTGACTGCTCTTTTCAAGTGTTAATAAAATGCATCCAGATGAATCCACTGAACCTGTGGACCCATATACCTTTTCACATTGGGACAGTGTAAGTTTAGGTCGTGAACAAATTAAACTCTCCCGCTGCAGATATTTGATATTAATGAGCCAGCAGGGGTGCAGACATCGCCTGGTGCCAATTAATTAAAAATGGTGAATTGGTTAGTCCCTGTTCAAAGGACATAACCACCTATCCATTACCATAAACCCAACATTTTTTTACCTTTTACCGTTTACAGACCCAATGCGCCTTGTTTAGTCAGGTTGAACACCTGGTGGGGTTTGTTTAGACAGGTCTGAACTCAGCTATAACGCCTGGTTGCAAGCCAGAACGACCAAACCATGCCAGAACATTTACTGGATATGGACCAGTGAAGTAGTCTTGGACCTGTTCTGAACATATGCTGAAGCATTCATCCCAGATGATAGGATCTAGATTTAGTTGACAGCATTCTCCTTCAGTGTGTGATGTGGCTCTGTATTTGCAAGTCTTTGTTTTAAGTGCAATCATCCAGCAGCATTTTGCTTGGTATAATCACTGCAGTTAATTCCAATAGTGGTGTTATAGTATTGGTACAGAACATGATGTTCTTTCTTTGTCTACCTGTTTGTTGCTGCACAGCATTCCTTTCAGCAGTGAGCAGACAAGACTGAACTCACACGACTTGTAGTGATGCATTGTGTTTTGCCTGGAGTTTTCTATATATGAAGGGAAACAAACCACTTTACATTACTTTGCTTGGCAGACGCTTTTATCCAAAGCTAGTGCTGAGTGTCTTGCTCAAGGACACACCTGGTGTGGGGGGTGGGCTGGCAGTCTTGGCTGGGATTCCATCCTGCCTTAGGCGGCCTGGTAGCTCAGTGGTTAAGGCAGAGGGCTGGGATGGAGAGAATGGCAGGATCGATTCCCAGCTGTGGCACCCAGCCCATCCTCCACACCAAGTGTGTCCCTCAGCGAGACAACCAACGCAGGCGCCCCGAGCTCCCCCTGTGGCTGCTCACTGCTACCCTCAAGGGGGGGGCTGGGTCAAATGCAGAAGGCAAATTTTGTTGTAACATTTAAAACTGTATTTAATGACAATAAAGATGCTTATCCCATTGAGCTACCAGGCCACCCACATTACACACCGGTACAATGTCAAACAAACTAGGTTTGAAGTCTTATCCCTCAAACAACTTTTGGGGACTGGAAATAAAACACTTTACAATGCTCAAATGTTCTCACAGTGATGGCACTGACCTAAAATGCTGGTGTTACTACAGCTATGAAAACATGCATCCCATTGTACCTTATCCTACACTTGAACTAAGCACAATCAAAAAAAGACTTTTGTACTTGCACACGGGCACAAGTACACACACACATGCACTTGTTCATCAAAAAAGCTATCAGGCTAAATAAAAATGCTTTGACATATACTGTGAAAAACAAGAGTAAAATGCTGCCGTCTTTGTCTCGTCCCTTACCTCAGGAAGATGCTGAACAGCTCAAGGCCTTTCTCTGTGCTGCACAAAAACTCTTCAAAATCCTGTTCGCTGCACTAAAACCAACCATGACACAAATCAAATGTGTCTAATTCAGGCAAACCTAAACTAACCACACAAATTAACCATTTCCTAAGCCAGCCAAACTAATCCAATCCAAACTGATACCAGGCCTCGCACGAGTGAATTACAGCCAAAATGAGTCCAAACAAATCTAATGCAAATGAATGTAATCCAAGTTAATCTACTCAAAATGAGTCCAGCCAGGCCACGACTCATTTCCAACAGTCTGTTTCACTACTTTCATTTATAATTCCAGTTCTGGTACAGACAGGGTAACAATAGTTCAAACAAACAGATGGGACATATTAAAAAGAAAAAAACCTTCATACTGCAGGGAAGCTCGTCTGCTGTTGAGCCATAACAAGCTACACATAACACCTTGAATGGCTTCTGCAGCTTTCAGTAACTGAAATGGAGGAATGTAATATCATTTCTACAAAACATATTTGCATTTTGTGTTTTAATGGCAATGGTCAAACATTCTGCATTATTCACTCGTGTACTTAAAAGCTTCCTTCCCGGGCCGTCCTTCCCTCTAGTATCCTTAGAGTACAGGGGAGGAATTATGGGAAGACTCATTGTTATGACTAACCCATCAGAAGTGTGAAAACAGCAAACATTCTGTCTGTCTCAGTGCTGTGTACATGTGTTTGAGTCAGTGGTGAAAGAAGATGTCATCCTTTGCCTTTACCTGGAGTGTTGAGCAACCTGGACTTTTGACAGCTGTAGGCAATTTGCTGCTCACAGTATTCTGCACTGGTGGTGATGGCTGTCACCTGGAAACATAACCATGGATATGTATTTTCATTTTATCATATTCAGGCGGACAGGTCATTTTCATGTAAGAACAAATTATTGAGCTGCAAAATGAAACAAAGTGCACTCTAATGTTGCTTTAATTCAGCGTCCCAATGACTTAGAGAAGCTGAAAATGGAACAAGTGATCCATACAAATTAGAAAGGGGCATAATTACAGGAAGGCGATGCCATTCAAACCCTGTCATCTCATAGAACACAGTGGTGTTGTGCACCGAGCATGTAAAAAGAAATGCTGTCACTCCTTCCTGGAGTGTTGAAGCCTGTTAAGTTCACACACATTTTGATTTTGAGAGAGAGAGAGTAGATTGGAATTGCAATCTATAACCACTCAGCAAGAAAGATTAAAGCATCGACTCCTGCGTGTGAGAGAACTGATTCGGGCAGTCTGAGATGTTTGTATGTAGCAGAGCCACAGCTGAGAAAAATGACGCGAAACTCCCCTTATGTTATCATTATCACTGTGAATTTGAAAGGAGAAAGACCAAATGAGTAGTAGGTTGTAGTGTGAGGTTGAGTTACGTTGTTTGCAGTTACAAGATGTGCCAGTGCTGCTGTTGTTAGACAGACATATTGGTTTGTAAAATCAATGTCACCGCTGTGCCACACTTTTTTTATTCTGTGTATTTACTGCTAGTTTATACTAGTTGTTGTTCAGCCAACACTAATTAACTTCAAAAATACACTGACTCCGAAACCTGTTTTGGGGAAGTGTAAACTGAGCTGTGAATGTGTGACTAAAGGGTTCTCACACGTATCCGAGCAGGTGAGAGCTAAGTAGCACACGTGAAGAAAACAAAGACAACAGTTAATGGAGCTGAGACGTGATAAATTTCTCATGGGAAATATAAGCCTTAAATGGATAGAAAGATAGATTCTGCCTTCAGGCGTCATCATCACAAAAAAAAATAATCGCAGGCATTTAAGGGATCGTTTTGGGCTGATATGATTGACATAATTTTTCATAATCCAATGATGATATCTGTGAAAAATGATTTGTATTATATTTAAACTAAAGCTTTAAGAGATTTAAATACATGAATACTTTACCTAATACTGTTCTATCTCATAATATATTGAACAAATGCTCAATTATTTATTTATTTTTAGTATCACTGGAAATATTATATCAAAATTTAAATGAATCTTTTATATATTTTATATTTATTTAATTATAAAATCTTTCATTGCACTATACTAGATAACACCAAACTGTGCTTGTTTGCATATCTTACCTGGTCCATAGAGGCACTGTAGTTGACCTGTAGGACAGTGCGTCTCTCTTTACTGGATCCAGTCACTGCAGTTTTAGGCGGCAGGTTGTTCATAACTGTTGTCCAAACTTTGTCCTCTACACATTGAAAAGCACATAAACACGTTTAATATGTTTAGTGAGTTACAGTATATAGAAAACTGTAGCAACCACTGTGTAGGATATAGTAAACTAATTTACCATCCCATATATTCACACACACGTTAAACTTATTCAAATGTGGATATATTTATACATGTTCATAGGCACTGAACAGCACTCTAACAGTTAAAGTAATGACTTTCTCTGACTTCGAGCAACAAGACTTCAGGGTTTAATAGCTACCACTGTGCAGTTATATTGTAGCATGAGCTAGTCCCTCACACAAGTACCTGTTCATTCACACTCTGCCAGGTCATTTGTGTGTGTGTGTGTGTGTGTGTTTGTGTTGGAGAAAATGAAATACTTTACATTTCTTAGCTGTGTGTGTGAATATGCTATTCAGCGTGACTAAGGGGCTAGCCAGCCGAGTGCAGTGACATTTCATTAAAAGTCTTGCCTTTGCTCTGCCTGTGTGCTCTGCTGTTTCAGACTATCTATTTATTGCACTCTGTGTGCCTGTGTGTGTGTGTGTGTGTTTGCGCACAGGTGGGCATGTGCATGTGACTGTATGTGTGTGTGTGTGACAGAAGTGTCACTCAGACCACTGGAGCACTCTCAGGTTTGCATAACAGGTCTTTTTCATGTGTTTTAAGTGTGTGTGTGGGTGTGTATGTGCATCTATGTGCCAGTGGCAGCTGCTCTGTCAGTTAAATGTCAGTAGTCGTGATTGTGTTGCCTTGGAAACCCTAGGTATAGCAGGTTAAGAATGCTGCTGTCTGAGGTTAAGGATGAGTAGAGCTGGAGACATTTCTTCCCTCACAGGTCAGAGGAGGTAGTGAGGGGTGCACATACACACACATAGAGTGAAGCAGAACAGGGGACTGCACCTGTCATATTGCAGTTGACTTTGAACGGGCCAAGGGGTCCGCTGCCATCAGGGTCAATCCAGTAGGTATCAGAGGATCTCCCCAAATGCTTGTAGGCCTCACATGATGGCTCGTAAATAGCTGCAGTGGGGTGAGGTAAAGAAAATGTTAGCGGCCAACACAGCCAGTGAGGGTATAATGCTAATCTTTACGAAACACAGGGGTACGTAAAGTATGGAAATATTCTGTGTATTGTATTAGACTGTAATATAGAAGCTAGCGAGTGTATATCCATATTTTTTTCAATGATTTCAAACAGGATTGAATAAATTGGCAGAAACAATGTTGTATTCTTGGCAGCATAAGTCAATATAGCTTTCTCTCCATGTTTTCCCCGGACTCTATTTTATATCCATGTTTTAATTCATTTCTGTCAGATAGTGGATGGAAGATTAACTACATTTAAAACTTCAGGATGGATCTAAAACAGAACCTGAAAGTTGCTTATTTTTTAAAACCCTTTTCCAAAAGCCAATTTCATGTGGTTGCCAGTCGCTATTCAGTGACTGTCAAGAAGTGTTGTCTAGTCCCACACACTCTAGCAATCTATCTGACAACATATTGATGTTGTGTTTGTGTTGATCTACACACAGACAGATAGAGAGGGAAGAGGAGGAATTACACTTCAAAGAGCAATGTGAAAGTGTGACTTGGAGTGAAACTTTTTTTGATTAAAGCGAGTCTCTTCACAGGCTTAAAGCTGAGTTTAAGAAATATTCCTCCTTCCCTCCCTGTGTTTGCTCGGTATTATCTTTTTATTACTCTTTTTTTTTCATTTGTTTATTTTTCTGCCCTTATACATTTTTCTATTAAACTCTCTGACAACTCATTTATTGATTTTATTTTATTTTATTTATTGATTCATTGATTATATTCATCTTCTCATTCTGGAACTTATCAATTCAGTTACACTCCCATGATTAAACAAATTAGCATTTGGTAGAACTAGCCTCACTTAAGAGGTGCTATTACTAAGCAACCAATATTTCCCCTATAATTTATTCACAGTGGCCCCACCACATCAGACAGGCCGACAAAACACACTAGAGGGAATGTGATTAAAATATGACATATTAAAATATTTAAAGGCAGCACTACACAAATCGCCAGTCTTTGGAGTGCAGTAGCCTGTGCAGCCTTAATGTCTGGGGTTTAATTTAGACAGCCTGGGTTTTAGTGTCTTATCCAGGGACACTGCAACATATGGCTACAGAAGTCCGGCTTTGAACTGCCAATCATCCAGTCCATGGAGGACCACTCTACCCACTGAATTAAATCCACCCCTGTGATTAAAATGTAATGGCAATATCTATAAATAATTGTAGTGTGGCTGGGTGGCATGGTGCCGTAGTGGTTAGTATTATCTCCTCACAAGTGGAATAACCTGGGATTGGATCAACCACCCAGCAACATTATACCGTGCCTGAGTGGGTTTTCTACTCTGGCTCTCTCCCACAGTCAAAAGACATGCAAGTAAATGCTGATTCTAAAAGTCCCATAGGTTTGTATGTGAATGTGAGAGCGAACATTTGTCTGTCTCTGTCGTCCCTGTGATAGATTGGAGACCTGACCAGGGTGTACCCTGCTTCTCACCTGATGACAGCTGCAATTGGCTCCAGCAGTCCTACAACCCCTAACAGGACGAGCAGTTAGAATAATGGATGGGTTTTAATGTCATTTATGTTAATTTTGGAACTTTTCTTATTCGCAGAGATGGGCTTTCTCTCCTTCAGAGCTCTCAGTCTAGGCCCATCATTTTCAGCTTTTAAAGAAATAAGGAAACTAATCTCATAGGTCAATTGAGACTTGTTTCAAGAAAATATGGCCCTAAAAGCAAAGCCATCATAGCCTTAAAGGCCATTAAATATCTGGACTTTGGAATTCAAAGTCAAATTTCTTGCTCAAGGGCACGACAACAGTGGCGGGAGGAAAACTTTAATTTTATTCCACTCCAAAGCCAGACATTCTAATCTCCAGGTTACTGCAGCGCCTTTAGCCATAATCTCATTATTGGATTAGCCCTTAATAAATATTGACAAACACATAGAAAGACATGCGGTTAGACAGAGACGTCTTCAACATGTTGTAAAAATGATATTTCCCTTCATTTGGGAAATGTGTTAAGATTCAGTGTTTTTAAAATCTTTCCTCTCTCTCTTTATTCTACTCATTTTCTTCATCTTTAGTTGTTAAATATAAACAGCACTGCCAAATGTTCTGTCTCTCAGCATCTTACAAAAGACAACAATATTTTTGGCATATGGCAGGAGACATGGCCTTCTGAAAATTTTAAGCCTTCTAAGAACCCCTCTTTTGGCTCTTTTTGTCTTTCTGTGTTTTCTTTGTGTGCTGATGTTTTTGGTCGTGTTGTCCCATCTCAGACCAGAACAAAACGCACAACACTGAAAAGCCGCCTCTCTGAATACTTCAAAAGTTCAGCTGTCCCTCTGCTGTGAATTGTGGCTTTGGAAGAAGAAACAGCTTAATCACTCAAAGGCGAGCAGAGTAAGGCAAAATCAAAGAAACACACAAGGAATGGAGTTTAATGGTATTAAAAGGGAAACACACACACACTTACATGTGTGGCACGTAGCTCCGGTGTATCCTCTTCCATCACAGGTACAGCTGAAGCTGTCCCATGTTTGTGTACACCGTCCTCCGTGTTCACAGTGGTTAGGCATACACCTGGGGAGGGATTCATAGAGATTTCCTTAATGTCAAACCATCTACCACAAGAGGTTATTACTATACAGTGAAATCTTAATTAGATTACCCAAGAGATAATAAAAACAGCCAAAATAATAAATACACAAGTACAATAAAATCTAAAACACATAACGTTCAACAAATTAAATCCTGATAATGTTTCCACATGTTGCATGAAGCAATGTTTAGAAACAGTATGAACTGTGCAAAGAATTACATTTGAAAGAATAGTCTTTAGGAGGTAAACTGTGTCTTAACGTGTTAACTGAATCTTACACTTTTTACAATCTTTTAGCCTGTAGGGGGTTATTTAAAAAAAAAGCTATTTGAAGCATGCAACAATCCTCTGACACTGCATACATGACTTTCTATATCATAAATATGGATTTCCTGAGCTCAGGTTGATTATGCTGTACAGTTTCCTTGACCATACATACATTTACATGCAAATGATGCTACAAAATTTCAATTAGTTGGGAAAAATACATGTTACAGTAAAGGATCACATTTAGTCATTATCATGAATGAGTTGCCAGCGGGGTTGCTTAATTACTTGAAAAAGAAAAATCTTTTACTCTTTGCTCTGCCCTGTTTTTTTCTCTCCTTAAATATCTTGCTGTGGTTTTAAGAATAGAAAAATCTGAAACACTGCAGCAGGATTAAGCTGCAATTTGCTAACTCTAATCAATACAGGTGTTTTCACAGACTGTTCTAACATTTCAGTGTGTAAGTGAGTGCAGAAAGGTGGGAAAGAATTTACAGTCACCTTGCTTAACAGCAAGCAAATCAGTTTAGCACTAATTAAATTACATGACAACTAAGAAGAAAATCTGTTTTAGGAAAACATAAAAGCATTTCTCTCAATGATACACAACAGAAATTAAGTGATAGGTGACAAAGTTCAGGATTATCATGCAGATGCTCCAATGCACATTAATAGAACAATACAAATTTCAGAGCTACAAATTAATGTCCATATTTAAAAACTGTCTGGAGAAAACTGCACAAAGCTGTTTATGTTGACATTATTGTTGTTATAGTGTTGAAATTATAATACCGACTCAAATTCTGAACACATCAAAGATGTGTCCTGGGACACTGTAATCCTCAAATAACATACACACATGGAGTTATGCATGAGTGTTATGATTAAAATATCTCAGTAACTCGATATCTAATTTGCTTGTGATTGTTGTTGATGTTACAATGTTTTGAGGCTTAAGCAGCCTATCAAGTGTAGATAAAATAGCATTGTGCTTCCACAATGGGCTGCTTTATACTCAGTAAGCTGTGAGAACAGGAAAACCACTGTGTGTATGATCTTAAATAAATTGCAGTTTTGCACCTTCATAGAATAACAGCGACATTGTGAGATGCAGAGATTTGCACACATGCTGTGTGCGCCTGCGTCTGTCATGGGAGTGTGTCTGTGGGGACGTGTATGTGTGTTTTGTTTCCTCCACCATCTCAGTCTAAAGAGAATCCCACAGTGGAACAACACTGATAAAGAAGAGGTCAGACAGAGCTATTGAACTGCCTTCAAAGACATTCTGATTAGGTAGATGGTAGCACTGCACACATTCATCTTCCATGGCAGAACAGGGCCCAAGTACTGCAGGGCTTATTCACAGCATTTGAAGTAATGAAGACGGGCAGTACTTCAAGCAGCAAGGATAGGACATTGTTGTGGACATCTGAAGACCTTCATGAGTGTGTTCTCAACATCTGACCACTGTCAGCCTGCTAACAAGGGCTATCAGCACCACAATCTGTAACAAAACCTTACACTGCCAATTACCTCATAAGAGCATTACAAAGGAAACACAAACAATAACATACGTTTCCTAAAATTTCAATAAAACACATAATTCTCCACTTTAATAATAACAGTTTTACTCTAGTAAAAGATCTATACTATGCTATCATGACTAAAATCTACCATATTGTTTTGCACACCACATCCGCATTAAAACTGAACTCAAGGCATGGATGATTCCATATATGACAAATCCATCCCAATGTGTTTGTCTAGTCTACGACAAGGAAATAAATTGAAATGTCAACAAGTCGTAATGAATACTTCCTGTGAGCCAACGGTGGGACATGCTATGCAGAATCTCTGTTTCACTAGGTCATGAAATGGAGAAGTGTGTGGCTCATTTTTGATGTCTGACTAACGTCATAGTGTTTTCAGAGGATGAAACTGACTCCCCAATTTCAGTTTTAAATCAAAAAATGTAGTGTTCACACATCTCCTCTTACACTGTGAACACAGCCCATCAATGCTATGCACCGTACAAGCACTCACACAACAGCCACACATAAACACAGTCCTGTGCACTTACATACACAACAATGGCCCCGGGTTGTACATCAGATAAGAATTCAGAAGATGAACATAAAAGTCTTATTTACTATATGGCACTTCCAATTTGAAACCACTTGATTTATGACACTCATCGTCTTTGTGCTCTGTAATGTGTAATTTAATTTCTGAATGACTGCGTGGGTGTGCGGGGATGCAGGAATGATCATTCTTACCTATCTATAATTGCACACATGTCCAGGCTGACATTCTCAAAAGCTCCCAGAATGCCTTTTTCCACTGCATGCAAATCAGCTGGTTGGTCATCCACCAGGATTGCTTGCATGCAACCCTGGAAGGAGTGCTGGGAGGGTGGCCATAGTGTCTGGAGAAAATACCCTGAAACCAGTAAAAGGAACAAAAGAAGAAACTAAACATTACAATACAAAGAGAACAGTAGATAAATGAACTAAAGGTAAATGGGGTTTTAAGAGGCGTAGAAAGAAAGGGATGCGTGGCAGTGAAAGGAGTGAAAGATGGGCTCTTTTGATCCACACTTTACAAGACATGAAACAAGATGTGAAGAAGCAGAGTTTGACGAATAGATATCAAACTTAATAACATCATCATCCTTGACAAGCAACAACACGCCTATCAAGTGTCTGGCTATAGTCACTTTTTCCAGCCATGAACCTTCATCAGTCCTCTTCTTTTAGAGCCTATAAACAATGCCCATTAGCCTTAATACAAGTACTAAGCCTGCGATATACTAGAGGGCATATTAGCTTTATTATATACAGTACTTTGAGCTACAGCAGTCAATGACCCATTTAGAATAGCACTGGGCCTTGACTGCAATGGACCGGGCTAGGACAAAACTCAGCACACAAGGGTGTGTTTGCACTTTTGTCCTTGTGATCCTTTTGCACAATATTTACAGATATGGCTTCATGTACCTTTGTATTATTGCAGTGTGCACGGGTCACTCCTAAAACATTGCCTCTCAATGACATCTCAATCATTGTTTTGATATAAGCTGTCACACTCTCCAGCATGACTATCAGCCTCAAGGCCAAAGCATCAAAGAGGCTTATTACTGAGGTCATATGCACTGTGTGTGTGTGTGTGTGTGTGTGTGTGTGTTTGCCATCATGTCATCAAATAAACCAGAAGAAAAGAAAACGTGTGGGTGTTTGTGCTGAATTATATTTTTTCTCCACATATTCTGATTTTCATTGTGCCCCCCCCCCCCCCCCCCATTCCCCTGTCATCCTTGCCATCTGTCTCTTCTCCTGCCACATCTGTCTCCTGTCTTTCCAGAGTGGAAGACATACAGACATAGAAAGCAAGAGAGGGAGCGATGGAGAGAGAAAAGATTGGAAACAGCGCAGCGTGCAGCTGGTTGGCAGCACTTTGTGTCCTGTAGATAGCATATCAATTCAAAGGAGACAGAGTCTTGGTGACAGGTTGGCAGAGCGAACAGAGCAATGCATAGAACATGGAGGTTGGTGGATGGATGGATGTTGCTAGGCCGTGAAAACTGACAGAGGATTGACTCTTCTGTAATTCTATGTAAACCACCAAGAATGTTTACAAAATTTTACTGCACCCTAACATCACGCTTGTCCGTAGGGTGCCTGTTTTTAGTACACAGGCTGCTCGTTTTTTTTGAAACATGCAACTGAAAATGTTTTTCTCCATGTAAACATCAGCTAAAAACTTAATACTTCACATTTAAAATGTTGTACTAATAGTTCATCACAAAAAAGTAAAGTAAGGAAAGTTACATTCAGCACTGGGAGAAATACGTCTTTGTGCATTGAATGAAAAAGCAAACATAGCTGTAGTGCATCGAGTACCTCTGAGTAACTACTTAACCTCTGCAGAGAAATTAGCAGCTGTTTTAATCTCATTTCAATTATACCCAAACAATCATTTCAGTCCTCCATTAAGTAAAAAAAAAATTCTCTATGAAAAATGTAACAAATGAACAAACAAATAGAAAAACTCAAATCACTCAAGACACTGTAATGTAGCTCACAGATGTAAAGCAAATAAACATTTGTTATACATCTGCGCACACCACTAGCTTAAGCCAAGCTGAGAATGTTTAGGAATATTGTATTTTCCCTTTCCTGAATGCAAGAATGCTCTAGGGTTTTAATTTGTAGTATAAACAAAATGCTGTGTTCCCCATCCTTACCCTCAGGAGTTGGAACAGTAGCAACAATTCACTTTTATCACAGCCCCCTTGTTGCGCCCAAAGAGCTTCTCTCACAACACACACTCAAAGACTGGCACTAGCTCTCTTCTACCTGAACACGTCAGAGTGGCACGACGGCCTGTCAGGCCCGAAAACACATGTTTCTACATCACATCCACATGTCTGGGGGGGGGGGGGGGTGCATCTGCTACTGATATTGCTAAGCAGGAAATCAGCCCGAGTGAAAAAAAAATGTATCTACTGTTTATCTACTGACCATCTACTTCTGTTTCTGCCTGTGCTATTTTTTTTAACTCTAATACACAATAAACACTGCAATGCATAGCGCACCCTATGGAAACACCTTCAGAAGGGACATAGCATGTATCCTTGTCAAACATTGCTTCATACGTCAAGGAAAATATGCACCAACCGTGGCAAATGTGCTCATAAATAAACGTGCAGTATGAAGACACAAACATGCACACGAATCGCTCATATTGTTCATGCGTAGATACGTACAGCCTACTCCTCCATAACTGTAGACATCAGTGTCATGTCTAATTTATCACTTCAAGAGGAGCAAGACCATGTCGCACTGCTTTTTGTTATAATTATAACATATACTGTAATTAATAAGTCAAACTACATGTGTTCTGTTTGTTTTAGCACATTCAGTGTAGCACATTCAAAAGGTCAAACATTTCATTTATAGCACACTATACACTGTAATGGAACAAAAATCTATATAATAATCTATAAATGTCTATTTACACATATTAAGCAAGTATGATTTAATAGTGAAATGTAAAGAAAAAAAACTGCAAGATAAGAAATGTGACAATGTTTGGAATAACTCAGCAGAGATTGCAAAACCAATAAGGGAAACACTGTGAACTCATTTTTATTCACAGTTATCAAACACCAGCAAGCTGACTGACTCTCTTCTTAGTATAAATATCCATTTGCCCCCTGCTCCTGCACAGAAAATAGCAGGACTTTAGCTTACATGGCTTATGTGTGTCCATCTGTCTTCCATTTTGAGAAATTCAATTTGTGGATGTCTTATATCAGTCACTTGCTAATTTCTCTAAGCGTAATGTCAGAAGTAAGAAACTACTGTCCACAAAATGGGCTTTCAATTCACAAGACTGTTTAAAAAAGCACATGCTCTAAGGACAGAGGGGAGGAGAGAGGGGAGGAGAGAAGAGAAGAGAGGAGAAGGAGCTGACCCGGTTAAGCAGCTAAGAGCGATAAGAGGAAGGGAGAGCGGATATGGTGCAGAAAATAAGAGAAGAAGATAAACAGAAAATTTAGAGAGAATGAAAGCAATGACAGAGAGGGAGAGGTGGGGTAGAGAAAACCAAATAATGGACAGGAAAAGATTTAAATATTTTAATTCCTCTGTCATTTAAAGTACATTTTCCTTAGAAAGTATTCAGGCTTCCTGACTTAATGTTCACCTAAATGTGCTGTAGATTTAATTTTAGGTCCATAAATAACACAAGAAGGTGAAAACTTAAAGAAGTAATCTCATTGAAATTCAGCTATTTGTAGAAGTCATTATAGCAGCTGTTACAGCTTTGAGTCTTCTGTACAGTATCTGTAGGCTTCTCACATTAACTTCTGCAGCTCCTGGCAGATCTTGTCAAGCTCTGTCAGACTGGATAGGAAATCTTTGTGTGTGGGGTTCAAGTCCTGACTTTCCTCCTGAATTTGAACTCTCATATACTCTAATGCAAAAAACTTTTTTTCAGATTACAGACCCAGTAAGGACCCAAGAGGGCTTGTTGTAATGTACTTTCATCATACGTATTAATACATAACCCGCGATGCGGCAACTAGCGAGAGCAGCACGCTAACAGGTTAAGAGTCAACATGGCCATGTCACAATAAGATTTTAGATTTCATGCTGTCAGTCAATAGAGGACACAACGTGGAGGTGTGATCAGCTACGTTTGCAGAAATTCAAGCACATGAAGGCAAATAGGTTTCTACATTGACACAGTGCTTGTGTGAGATTTATCTACAGTAGCAAAGCTGTTCTGGGACGTTTCTTTTAATGTATCCCTATCTCAAATGAAATGCCTGACTGGATTAACCACTTTTGGACAGACTGAACAGACTTATCATTAAAAATGACAAAGGTAAACTCATCACTCAAGAATCTGTATGAGGGGAGAGTGGACAGGTGAGCAGCAGCAGGTGTGTGAGCATTACGAAGACGTTCATTACTTCATTGCTACATCAGCTGGATTTGATCACGCAGTTTTAACAACTCTATAGATTAGTGCAGATTAATCATCTTATCATCTTGTGGGTTATTAATCACAATGCATTCATTTTTGTTGCATCTAGTTTAGAGTTTTACAGCCTTAAAACATCTATTATAATTCTAAAAAATACTTTGCGGATTTCTCCTGTATACATTTTAGAAGATATCTCCAGTGAATAGTGAGGGACCACTCTACTGTGATAAGTTACTGCACTTATTGCATACCAGTGTCCAATGTCCCGTTCATTGTGATTTATCTGCTCTAATGTCACTGCCACTGTTCTGTACTGTGGAGTTGTTTCACTCGAAATGGGAGTAGTAGTAATAATCAGTAGTATTTTTTGTTTAACATCCAAACATGTCTTTGAGGGTAAATCAATACATTTCATTCCACTGCTGATGAACACTTCATCATTCATTGTAGAGCTAAAGCTATTAATTAAGACCCAGACTGCAAAGAGGATGTAGCTGCTCAAAAACCACAGCACACTAAAGTCTGCGTAGCTGATGGAGAGCAATTTGTGTTGATTCCATCCAGTGGTTCATCTAGATTGCACTAGACTCGATGCAGGTATCAGGAAAAAAAACAACAAATTGTTAGGTGCAGTGTAACTAGTAATTGAACAAGACATTTTAGCTTTTACAGTAAAAGTTTTCCCCACTGAATAATTTGTTACCAGCCACCACTAACAAATATCTTTGAAATCACCTTCCACCTATAGCCAGTCTACCATAAAGACCTAACCCCTGGCATGGTTGTCCTTCCAACTGGTTATTTTATCTCTGCAGAGGATTTTCTGAAACTCTGTTATTTTGACTGTTGGGTTCTGGGTCACCTCCCTGACAACTACGGCCTTTCTTACCAATTTATTCAGTGGATAGATGGTCAATTCTAGGAAGAGTCCTGGTGAATTCAAACATTCCATTTCTTAGTTATTAACTTTGCCTCTGGGGGTCACTGAAATGGTTATGAATAGGTTTAAACCCTTACGTTGAGATATGACTTTCCAGAAATTTATAACAGATTACAAGCAGAGGTTAGTATAATTTAAAAGTATAATTTACCACAATGAAATGAGAGGACGACCTGAAAAATGAAAGAAATTATATTATATATTATACTTTCTGTACTGTCAATTCAAGTGTATGACATGTTGTTTGATTTCAATGCAGTCTGAATACACGGCAGTTGCTGTGCTTGCCCAGTCTGTGGTCACCACCCCATCTGTTTCCAATAGAAATAAGGCAGGTTGATGCCTTCAAGTCAGATTTAAAGCTGGATTTCCAAACCTACACAAATTGGCCTCAGCAATTATGCATATAAAAGAACACATATTGCTAATGATACTAAGAGGTTCTTGCTATTTGTGACATATTGACAAGAACAGTCTAGGTCACGCAGAAAATGCTGATGGAATATTGTGAGCGGTTTTTAGGACAGCTTAATGCGCTTGGCCTCTCTGACTCATCAAGCTGAGCGGTCAGAGAGAGTAATTTGGGTAAGCCAAAGGCTAAACTATCTTTTATACACCGACTATATTATTCTGTAGCCTCATATTTGAATGGTAATTTGTGCCTGAATGTGATGAGGCGGCGTGTTTTGAATAAACGTTCTAGATATTGTGTGTGATTGTTAGTTGTGTATGTAGCCTTAGGAGTTAGCATTTGGTCAAAACCACCTGACAATACAAGCTCTCAGACACAAACACCAACGCTAACCCACATACAAACAGATTCAGATACCTTGAGGCCTTCTTTGTAAATCTTTGATAACAGGGTGGCAAGGTGCTGAATAACAAAGCAAAATCAGGACATTTAATTGGAGGAAAGATCAGCCATTTTTCAAGTAAAAAAAGGTCCAGCCCTCAAGGTTAAAAGCGAACTCTTGGAGCTAAAAGCTAAAATGCAACACCAGACGTTGTATATTCCCCACAAAAGAAACTATGACTGAACTAAGAACTGGTTGAAATTGTTTGGAAAAAAAGACTCCCTGAGCCTGCAAAGTGAAGACCTAGATCACTTTGTACTCCTTGCGATAACAACAATCAGCAGTTTTGGAACCCTTGCAGCCCTCAAACTTGTGTTTACCACCAGGCTGCTCCTCAGCATTCATTATGTTATGTAAAATTAATGAGTAAAATCCCAGGCACAGTTGTTGCCAATTCAGCCCCCGCAATGAGGAACTTGTACTATTGTATTACTGTCTGTTTGACGGTGTGTTTGCACAAACTCGTACATGTATGAGGCAGAAACAATTTGCATCTGCAATGTATTTGCACATGAATTATGCCTGTTTTGAGCTTGTGAGATTTTATGTCTTACTGTCACTCATCTTAATGTGGAAAGGTGCTGTCGATGCCTCCTGTAACTCAGACTCATTGAACAGCAAGTTGGAAATTGTAGCTTTGAGATAACTCATCTGCAGACGTGTGTCACAAGTGAATAACTTTTTTATTTCCCTCCCAGACAATCTGTTTATCTTCCTGTCATTCCTCGTTTCTACTTTTGCTCTTTTCGCTTCTCTCTTTCTGTCATCTTCGAGAAATTACTGTGGTCATCTCCTCTCAGTCACTATCGATTTCCAACTCAGCTTACTAAAAGTAATAATAATAATAATGAATCAACTGTCTGATCAAAATGGAGACAGTAAGAAGAGAGCGATGAGGCGAGGAGAGTGACAATAGGAAAAGTAGACTCATGTAAAGATAAGAAGTAACAGAAACATAGATTTTGTTTTTTTCCTGTTGGTGAAATCATATTTTTAAATTTTATTTAAAAGGTCATCATGTGTTTGAGGGAGATCCATTCAACATCCGCAGCGAAGAAATGAAGATGAATAACATACTAAAAGTATTCGGATGGTTGTGAGAGGTGCTCTGATCCTTATTGACTGGCCTGGGGAAATGGGTTTACTTGATGGAGGAGATTGTACTTGGAGAGAGGGAGAGAAGGACATGGACCTGATGGAGCTATCAGAGTCCAGACCATCTCTCTCGCTTACTGTAATTTCATACAGGTGCCCACACACAGAAAGTCACACTTGAACATTTAGATACGGAGACGGACAGCAGTGTCAGTGGCATCATTAGCCTGGCATCTTACTAATTCAGACAGATAGCTGCTCTGTGTGTGTGCGTGTGATCCAGTTATGTCTCGGCTCATCCTAAGTGAGGGACTTAGGAGTAACTATGACTCCTTGAATGATTGATTGGAGACATATATTAGCCTGTAAAATCATGCACACTCACAGACACAGGCCTTTATTGGCACTCTTCATTGCAGAGCTCTGTATCACTAACACAAACATATTCTAAGAAGTTTTCAATTCCTTTTATTTGTAAACAAAATGTGTGGTTCTGTGTTGTTGACTTATTTTAATTGATCAGTAAATTAGAAGCTATGTACTGTAATTAATTGAATTGAAAAACAACATTTACTGCGGCGTGGGCTGACATGCTAATTTGATCTACTTGAACCACATTGAGTATTTTTTAAGTAGCGCGATTGTATCACTCGTGTTGATTAACACCCCTCTTGTGCCGCCGTCACTTGTTGGGGTGTCTCTTACCTCCCAAATGGTAGGTTCCTCCCGTGGTGATGGTGAGAGGTGACGTGGAGCGCACAGCAGATGCCTCATCACCATCTATCGTCAACATGGCAAAGTTCTCCTTGGCGACCAAACGCATTGCGTGCCATTGTCCATCGTTAAGGCCCGAGCCTGTGAGATAAAAGGGGAAAAGGTGTAACTGAGAAGATTATGTTGTAAATGATTCTTGGTGGAAGGTAAAGGGTGAATCTTCAAAGTTATTTCTAACAAAACTGCAGTAATAAAAAGTAACATATAATATTGCATTTATTATAGTTTAACCCTACATTGTTAAAAAAGCTCTGTTGGCAGTGAGTGACTTTACCTGTACTCAAGCAACAAAAATAAAACCAAACGTGATGGAAGCACAAGATGACAGGGTGACTTATCATGGTGGTATTTGATTATGTGGACGGCAAAACTATGAAATTAAATTTCTGCCTCATCCCCTGTGTCTCTGTTCTCTGGCATCCAGCTGCCTGCATACCATTTTTTTCTCGCACATACTGTATTCTCATACTGCCTGCATGCCAGTGTTTTTTTTTTTTTTTTGTTCTCAGTCCTTTCTCTCTCCCCCCTTACTAGCTGACTGCAGCGTCTAGTTTCAAGGCCTGTGTGTCTCAACTCCATTAGCTCTAAGAGAACCCTGTTCGTGTCCGAGTGTGTGTGTGTGTGCTCCATCTGTGCACGCAAGCTTTGACCAGTCTCTGCAAGTGCGTACAAGTTTGTAATGTGTTGTGCTCTCTGCATATGTCAATGCAGGGTGTGTTTGTGCATATGAGGTTTGTGCTCTCCTTTCCTCTCTCTTCCCTTGTAGCTGTGCTCCATTAAATATGAGTGATGTTTAGGAAAGGGGCATTACTACTGGAGCCAAGAGAGAAGCCAGCTCACTCTCATCACCCTCTCCTCCATACATCACCTCTTACTGACACCAATCTCTAGTCATCCTTCCCTCCCTGCCTCCCTCCCTCTCTGTTCCAGATTCTTTTTTCCATCTCTCTCCGTCTTTATTTCTGCATTTCTTTTTTTTTCTTTTTGTCTATATGTTTCACCTCTCCTGTGGCCAGCTGCAGTGTCCATCTTTTTCAATCTTGCCCAGTTCACTGCTTCACTGGCTGTAATACATCCATAGCGTGGATCATGTAACAGAGTTCAAGGTACAGTCATGTATGAAACCAGTACCAGCACATGGTAAGTCAGTACAAACTTTTTTTTAGTTACTGCATATGTCAATACGTTTGTTCTATGTGGGAGAAAATGTGCAAGTTTGTGTGTGTATACAAAATGCATTTTGCACTGGTTACTTCTTTGCAGAGTGCACTTGGAGACCTTGGCTTTCATGTCAGCCGGGTGCCTGCACTAATTA
Organism: Microctenopoma stevenorrisi; assembly: GCA_032270685.1. Classification (NCBI taxonomy): domain Eukaryota; kingdom Metazoa; phylum Chordata; class Actinopteri; order Anabantiformes; family Anabantidae; genus Microctenopoma; species Microctenopoma stevenorrisi. The sequence continues at coordinate 19,205,453 of JAUMTR010000012.1, forward strand.
ATCTCTACCAGCAGGGTGATCGCGTGTGTGCGTGTGTGTATGGGTATGGTCACGGCAGTGACCAGAGAAACTAAGAGCCAAGATGGCCACCAGCTGAGGGCTGTGACTCCTGTGGCCTGCTTCAGGACAATGCTGATTAAATATACACTGTCACAAGATAAAATGCAACAATACTGTTTAAAATAGCATTTCTGTTGCACTTGACAAGCCTCAGACTGAAAAGTAATAATTAGAGACTGGAGTCTGGTTGAAAACAAAAAAGACAGCTCTGGTGGAAAGTGACCTTGATGTACTCTTTCAATCACATTTTTGACATATATTGGTTTGATGTAATCACCATCAGGCTCTCTGCTTCATGCTGTTCCTCTCTATAACCTCTCGAATGTAATGGAAAATAGATACTGTGTAACCTTGTGTTCCCTCATCTGTTTTACATCACCTGCAATAACTTTGAATGATGAGCTTATCAGTGATGGCAGTGTTACTGTATCTTCACACTGACTCCAGCACACATTCCCCAACACACACACACGCATACACAAGTGGCTGATTGAACGCACAGTGACTCTTAAGGTCTTTCACTCGCTCCGTCACATATGCCAAACACACATGCTCAAATCGCACACATGCCAGCTGTCTGCCATAGATAAAGAGAGCGTTGATAATGGAGGAGAGAAGAGAAGGGGGAAGAGAACTGATCTGACTAGGTAGTACTCTCTCATATTTTGGGCCTGATAACAAGGCAACAGGCTGACCAGTGCTGAAGACATTGCAGTTTGACAAGAATGTCTTCACAAGTGATAAAACCTTTTAAAAACTTAAATGCGTATACTAATAATAAATTATATAAATATTTGATTAAGATTATAGAAATTATGGAATCATCAAATACAGTACCATCAATCATTTATGTACTGTATATATGCACAGGTCCAACTGTGCCAATAGATATTTTTGTTAACACAGATAATACACACATCTTAAAAGGGGAATGTACCTGTGTGACCAACATTTTCTGGGCGGGGGAGGTTTTACAAGAAGGCTGCTCTGCTGCTGGTTTTCTGTCTCTCTGTGTTATGGGCTCAAGGAGTGATCCAAGGAGCTGACCAAGATTTACAAATGAATGGCATGACAAGGAAGAATATCTGGGAGGAGTTGAGAGATCTGAGAGACATGGTGGTGGAGCAGAGAGTTGAACTCAGGAATACCAAAGCTGAACTACAAACCCAAAGAGACAAAGGGGCTGGCTTAGAGAAAGAGAATGCAGGTAGTAGAAGAACAAGCTTCATTCTTAAGTAACCTTTTGGATTAAACGCAGTAGTATTCAGTAAGTAAACGGAAGGTTAACACACTAGAGACTGCATTTATGTATTAATTATAAATTAAAGTTAAAGAATATCAATTAAAATATCTGAAAGATTAAAAACAAACTACATATGATTATAGATATTACTATACAAGTATACAAGTATATACAATTTATATAGTATATCAGGTCAAAATAGTAAATGAAACTAAAGTAAAGCTGAATTCCTATTATACATGTTTTAGCCCAAGAGGAAAAACAAATCTATGCCAGGAGAGTGGAAAATTCAATAAAAAGGCTTTTAGGGATAATGATTCAATAAAAAATGATTTGATGGCTTGTATGGATATAAGTCAGATATGAGGTAATGTCAACAGCAATATACAATAACAATCCAGAAATATATATTTTATGACAATGTTGTGGAATGCTACTTTACGCAGCATCTTTAAAGAAAATTCATCCTAAAACTCTGAGCTCCAGACTGACAGAAGATGAAAACAAGGTGACAGCAGTAACCAGAGTGCTGGAAGCGACTAAAGCTGAGCAACAGCTCCAGAATAAAGAAGTGGAAAAGGTTTGGATACTGATTACTAGTAAATAATTATAAAAAAAGAGAAATGGTCATTTGTAATTACTTTGGAAAGCACCGTTTCAAAGCTCTTTTGATGAACGCTGGGGTTTTCATACTTCCAGTGAAAGCAACAGAACTGGCATCACTGCTTTCTAGAATGACAAGCAGTGAGAAGGAAGTGGAAGAGCAGAAGAAAAGCGGTGACAGACCTCAAGTAACAGCTTGGTATTTCTAAGGCAACAACAGCTCACCAACAGCAAATTGGTCGAGATTCAGAACACACTTGCAGATATATAAGACACCAGAAATACTGTACATACTGTACATAAACTGGAGATAGGTAGCTTCTTGTTTACAGGCCCTATGAAGCTGGCTTTCTCTGCTGCATTTGCTACAGGAAAGATAGTGTCATTCGATATTGAAACTCTACCCACCTAATAATGAATACTTTATGTATCCTCTTGGGGAAATTGTTGTTTGGACAGCTGCTAGACACGTGTCTGTGCTACTATGGGGTATCAGTGTCTTGTCCAAGAACACTTCGACATGTAACCTGGTGAGACTGGAAATCAAACTCGCTCACCCTTGGGTTTGAAGACGACTGCTCTACTCTACTGAGCTATCATGCCGCACTGAGAATTTAGTCTTCTAAAATATTACCACAAGCATCATAATATTACAAAGCTGAGGACTGTGATTTTTCACTGTTGCAGGTAACTTCACCGCACCTGTAAAAGGAGTGTACTACGTCAGATTCACTGCCTTCAACAACAAGAACGGAGAATGGATGGCAGTAAAAAAGATTTTTGCATAATTCAGAGGAAGCTATTTGATAACCCTAGTTCTTGGAACACTTAGTGGCTTCCTATTGTTTCCTCTTTGTTGTCAATAAATAGTTTTAAATCTTCACAAAAGGCCTTAATGATGATGTCTAACAATCAAGGCGATAAACCCTTAAAATCAATTCCATTTCAATGTAAAATAAAATTTAGGGCCATTTGTTTATTTTAATCTTACTGTTGTCCATTACATGATATTCCATTCCTGAAAAGTTGAACATTTTATTGTCGTTGTTTACTATTAACTAAACAAGATGTTTACTGCATCAACAGAGATGTCTTGAATTCCTCTTATGCAGCAGTTATCAACAAATCTAAATTATATTGTCATGACAGAAATAATTGTATATCCAGTTTTCTTGCAGAATGTATAATTAGTACTAAAACAACATAAAAAAGAAGATAAAAATAAAGGTATTACTGTCAGTGTCATGTCTCTTCCAGCCCTCATGTGTCTTTTGTTCCTCCCTCACCTTAACCACTCCCCTCTCTCTCCA
>JAUMTR010000012.1:19222046-19249974 GCA_032270685.1 Microctenopoma stevenorrisi
GAGCCAGACACCCAGCGCTAGCTCCCTGTAAGTCGCTTTGGATAAAAGCATCTGCCAAGCAAAGTAAAGTAAAGTTGACTAACTTCTCTAGATCTTGACTTCTACTCTAGTAAATTTGGTCATTGTTTTACAGGGGTAGTTGGGCAAAGTAGGTGTTTCTGGTAGAGTACCATTAATGTACACCGATCAGCCACCATGTTAGATCTACCTGGTGCTTTTAATGTCATGGTAGACATGGGTAAGCAAAGGAACAAATGAATGCTGGCTTTAATCGAGAGGTGTCAGAACACACATTCCATACATCCATAAATTTTACTGCTCAGGTCTTGCTTGTCCACTTCTCTAAGATTCTCCTTTAAGCCTCAACTCAAGTTCTATTTGGTCTGGTATGCTTCTCAGACTGGTGCAGTAACCGATGAAATGCGGCTGTGGACAGACCCAGTGTTATGCCGTTTTCTGTGACAAACAGATTCTGTGACCCTGGTTCACTGATTCCTCCTGAACCAACGTTGTGTTCAAAGGAAAATATACAATCGACAATGTGTTTTCTCTGGGTTATAATATTTGACGTCAGGTGTCAACATCCAGTGGGCGTGTAGCATTATTACAGTGTTTTATAATTGGGATCAGGCATGACAACAGTGGGTTAGGGTCAGGGAAACACTAACCCTAACCTCTGCACTTTTTTGCCTAAACCCAACCTCACGGGGGACTTCTGTGTCGAACTCAGGTCTCAGGGTGTTGTTTTCCGTGACTATCAGATGCTGTGGACGTAGTTTGTGCAATAGGAATCACTGGCAGCGACCCTAAGGTCACAGAAAATGGTGTAACACCGGCTCTGCTCGAGTCGAGCATTAATTTTTGTCTCTCCAAAAAAAGAAAAGGAAAAATGCAACACGACACTAAACAACAAATAAAAGAATGCATCAGGTCTGTTTTATTTTACTTTGTTCTGAAGTAGGTGTATTTCTTCTTAAAACAGTAACCAGTCACATATTTTTGTGTCACAAAGCTAAGGTATAGCCTACATTTTAGCAGGTCATCTCTTCCTTGGTCCACCCTTTGTCCTTACTGAACTGAACTCACCTCATAGTCCAAATCAAGATGGTCAAACTCTCCATTGGTCCTGAAGTGCTGAGTGTGTCTATCCAACGTGAAGTTGACATTACGCCGGTAGCGCTCGATAACCACTGAGTGCCAATGATTGTCATCCAAGAGGCTGCCAGTGGTCACAGAGGTATGACCCAGGATAGAGCCATATTGGTTACTGCCTGTAATCAACATAAAATGTTGTAAAAGCACAGACACATAGTTACATAGTACATAGTTACATATCCGTGTTATTCACTACTATGAAATGTATGAACATTTACGTTCATAACATAACCCAGCTTTGCTCTTTTGCATTTGTTTTGTTTACTAATCAAATCATCCTCACTGGTAGCTCAGTGGTTAAGGCAGAGGGCTGGGATGCAGAGATAGCAGGATCGATTCCCAGCTGCGGCACCCAGCCCATCCCCCCATCCCAGGTGTGGAGACACTCAGCACTAGCTCCCCGAGCGCCGCCTGTAGCTGCTCAGTGTTTCCCCAAAGAAGGGATGGGTGAAATGCAGCAGACAACTTTCGTTGTACCAATGACAATAAAGGTGATTCTTCTTCTTCTTACATATTGTATATTTGTGTACAATATAAATGTAATTGATACTGGTGGTTAATAAGATGCCTGACATTTCTGCAACAAACCAAAGTGTTGTTATACATCATTAGACTTATGGGTAGAGCATGCAGCTTCACTAACACATCCGTAAAGGTTATAGCAGTTCTGTCAGCAACACAACAGGTTGATTCTGGGTCTTGCACCACACACTGATGGTTTGTTATGACTATTGTTTCGAGTTTAAAAAGTACAGACCTTCACCTGGGTATCTCCTGTGCTTCAACATAACATTAGCTTCACAGACATTACGTTTTTACAATTTTGATCTCATAGGTTTAGGATTATTATTGCTGTGCTGCAAAAACAACTTTAGTAGATGCTTCTATTAAAGTATCTCTAACCAAAAAACATAAGAGAAAATAATTAAAGGTGCATCTTAGTCTACACTTTATCACATGTATAATTCATTCAGTGTTTTAACGCCTCATGACTTGTAGTTTGAATTATTTGGTTTTACAAAAGTTTAAAGATATACAGTTACAGTAAACAGTATAAAAGAGCTAAAGCAACAACATCGTGGAGGCAGGAGGGTCGGCAAAAACAGGCAAACTTTGCTTTGTACAACCATTAGTTACTTAGTAAATAACACGCAGGAGTCGCCCACCCAGGTTTATCTGCAGCAGCAGCTTGGCCTTGTGAAGCTCCAGCGTAATGTAGTCTCCCTGCTGGCCCTCCCCATGGAGAATCACCCCCTCGCTTTCTGACGTCTTGAATCTCAGTGCTATCACATCCTTAATGATCTTCATCTTCTTCACCTGCACAAATATGAGCAAACTCCATAAATACACATGGTTGGAATATCTTGAATTAAAACATGCAACTTTCTTTACTTCATACTTCTACTTCTGAACTTGCAAAGTACATCTTGTGTCTGCCTGCTCAGAATCTGCATCAGTGATGTTTACTGTCAATCATATTATATTGCTATGTAACCTTTATGTTTTTAAAAACACCGGATGACTAAAACTGAACAGGGAGACTATGAATAACTAACTTTCTAATATAGAAATATATATGTAATAAATACAGTACCTTAAAACGATATGAGATTACACCCTGTCCATCAAAATTGATCACGTCTGCCCCTGAAACAGACACACCAAGATACAGAGACAGAAAGAATAAGCAAGAGAAAAGGTAAAAAAAGTATTAGTAAAGTAGATTGCCATTGCAAAAGCATACTAAAGTGATATGCTCCTAAAAGTTGGTTATATGAATTGTTTACTTCATACCTGTCGTATACTGACAAAGCTAATGTGGTAAAAATAGAAGAGGGGGTAAAGGGTGAGCTGAAATGTAATAGCTACTTGCCGTCTGAATGTGTTGAAGGTTTGTGCATTAAAATGTCACCTTCACAGTTTGTTATTACTGCAATTGGCATTTTATTTTTTCAAATTAAATTGTGCACAACATGATTCTCAGGCATAAGGCATTCTGGTCTGATGCAGTAGTAAAAGTGCAAGTGTAAATATCATGATGAATGATTAATTCCATTTAGCTGCTTTGGATTCAGAGTTCTGGTACATGTTGGCTCACTGTCACACTATAATGCTTGTTGGGGAACTAAAACATACATGAGCCTGAACTTGCATATAAATGTATTATGAGAAAACTATGTATTTGTGTGTCATACGAATCATGATTACATTGTATCTTCTTCTGTAGTTTAACTTTGTTATAAATTAAGAATTTTGGTAATTTTGGGACAGTACATTTTGGAAATAAATGTACAGCATCAGCAATTTCGACACAATAACCAATAATCAAAATATCATGGTTAAAAACAATCTAAATGATCATAAACACAGTAAGATATACGTCTGCATGCCTCTGGAATTTAACGTGCATTAGAGTGAGTTGCATTTGTATAGAAAATTGAATTTCTGCTGCCTGTTTTTGTCTGGCTTCTCTTTCGCTCTCATAGCGGCTCCACTATTTCTCGACTCATCTATAAAATAATTGATTTTCTGTTGATCCCATGTTAATCAAAATGGAAATGAGCATGTAAATTCCACAGCATGGCGGATCACGACTCATTTATAGCCTCTGGCTCCGGCATAGACACATACATTCACAGCCTTCCATAGCACAGTCCTAGATGAGTCATAACGTGGTATTGCATTTAATTATCATACATTTTCAAAACCCAGAATTATCATCTAGAACCAACAAATTTGGTGATTATGCTGGCAACATAATATCTATATTTATCTGCCTCCTTCTCCTCCTACTACTTCCCTTGTGTGCGTTTTTATTTCATCCTCATTTCTTTGTCATTTCCCAACACTTGTACCTCTCCTCTCTAGCATCTTTGGATTTGGAAGCAAGGAAACATTTATGAGAAGTTGATTGTAAGAGAAGGGGAGAGCTGAGGAGTGGAGGACGGGGGCTTGTTTTCTGACTGAGCGCTGAAGAAAGGAGCACTGACAGAGTAATCATGAAAAAGCACTGCGGGCTTCAAAACACAGCTGACAGACAACTCTGAAAGATGATGGCGCACCTGACTAGGGGCAGTGTGTGTGTCCCAGTGTAAGTGCCTCTCGCTGTCATCACTGATATCCAAATCGTAAAAATGTGTTTACCTGATTGCGTATTTAGCATAGCCCGTCTTGTTGACGCAGGTTACCAAGGAAAGACATGTACCCAAATTTAAAAAGATTCCCATCATTATAAAGAAGGTGCATTAAAAAAGACCACATGATTAACTTCGTCAAGATTTATTTCAAACAACTAAGCACATTTACGTTGTGGTATTACCAAAATCAGTGGTCTTCTGCTTGTCCTGAAGCTACTCCACTAGAGCAGGTGCCGGCAAAGGTCACGTCAGCACAAGCTGACGCAAGAACACATTATCTTCTCCTTCTCAGACGCTGCTAAATCTAATCTCATTTTACTATTGTCCATATTTTATGTCGTACTATATTTCTATAATGTTGTCTGATTGGGGGTTTTTGATAGGTGAGATACTTAAGATTTATGTATTCTGCACTATACTGTGACCTTTTGAAAATCAGAATTCATTTCTGTTAATTTACAGATGTAATTGAGTAAAACATATATCCAGTGATAACGTCTAAATTGCATTAAGTGAAGCTGATTATGTAGTCGTCTCAAATTGATGAAGAAGCTAAAGAATGTATAAATCTATTCCAATCAAATCTAGACCAAATCTTACGAGACATTTCTGAAAACGCCTCTCACGTTTCAGGTGAATGGCCTTGGACAGTTTTGTTGACAACTTTACAACCGCCTGCTGTTTGACAGCTGGGCCCTATGTGTATTATTCCATGCATGTTTTTCTTATGAATTTGAGAAGCATCCCAGCATATCTGTTTGACTATATCACATATAATGTTTACCTTTTTAAAAATATAAATACATGTTGAGTCATTGATTACATTTAATAAATAATTTGGGTGGGGTCTGTACTGTATGTTACCTGCCTCAATGGAGAGACACCACCCATGATTTTGATTTTATCCTTAAATGTTTGGGAAGATTTGTCTCTCTCTCCTTAGATAGTTGAGCATAAACAAATTGTTATGGTGAACCTGCAAGATATTTTTTTATGATAAAACCATCGAACAAGTATGACAGCAAATACGAATTTAACTAGATTTGAGAAGAAACAATATTCTTTGTCAAAGTTGGCTGCGAGTGCTGTAGTATTTTTGTTGGAAGAGCTGGATCCAAACTTAAAGTGGGCTGAATTTCTGTGATTTCTCATTGTTCTGTGCATGTGTACATTCACTTGTGTGTGGACCACATCTTGTCATTATCCTTATCACTGCTGACTTGCTTTTCTTTAATGTGGGATGGAAATGAAACAAGGGAAATATAATCAAAAGTCTGAGAACTAAATTGAATGTGATCCATGCCCTTGTATTCACACACCCACAGAAATATTCACACACAGTGTAATCGCATCTCCCGAATGAAAGATGTACGTGTGTCACTTATAACAGTAATTTATGCAGAACCCTAATTGAAAATTGTTATCAAATTCAATTTGGCAGCCTTTAATAGGATGAGAGGAAAGAGGCTGTGAAAGAGAGTCAGTTCCATAGATGATACATTTGTTAGAAAGCCAGAGACAGTGTGTGGGTGTGTATCTGCATGTGTCTGTCAGACTGCAATGGTGCGCTGCATCTTTCCGCCAGGCTTTGCCTGTGTAGGTGTCCAGGCAGGTTTTCACACTGGGTTTGTTTTTGATCCCTGAACAGAAATAGCTCACAATGAGGAAAGAACCACTGTGACTTGATTGCAGATGACAATCTGTCATTAGGCTTTCCCCACTGAGCCATAATTATAAATGTTAATAATACTTGTGGCAGAATGAGCAGGTTGACAATTTGTCTCCACTTACAGTAGGAACATCCATAGATTTCTATGCGCAGACCAATCCGTCCTTCCTTGCTCCACTCCAGCGGGACAAACCTCAGGAAGCGAGCCACAATTCCCTGCTGCAGCTCATGGCGAACCACGCTCTCCGAATTGGAGTTCCCAGAGAAGGCCTGCAAACACAGAAATGTGCGCGCGCACACACACACGCAATGAAATTAAATACATCAAAGCCACAAGCCCGCAGTCAAACAAGCAGCTTCGGGGCTTAGAGCAAGAGCATTTGTTCCACTCACCACATCCTACCCTAAAGGTACACAAAACATACAAAATAATTATGAGTCTACATATCCATCTATCTATGCTCACCATAGAGACGCTCTGACTGCCGGGGATTTGAAGACGAAATTGCATGTTGTATTTAAATTAAAGTGCATGTAGGAAAGTCCCTGTTCACATCATTTCAAATTTATATTCTAATGTGTAAATCTCTAAAGATTCACGAGGGCTTGTAACTGGTGAGGTTTACAGGTCCTTGTCATATTAGCACTGCGTTCTACACGTTCAGCTGAAAATTCCCACCATCTTGAAAACCACATAATGTCTAGAAACAACACAAATAACTTTACAATGCACGTACTGCAGAGCAGGTGTATGAGGAAGACATTTGTGTCAAATCTCAACATACTTTCCTCCCCTCACACATCGATTGACTAATGAATGAGCTGATAACACCAATTAAAAAGTAAATAAAACTGAATAAAGATTATAACAAATTAAAGTCATGTTCTTAATCCTTTTTTCATGAGTTCTTTAAAGCAGGTAAGTTAGCACCTCCTGCGCCGTAGCCTCTTCACCTTTACTCTTCCCCACTCTCTCCTCTGGTTCTCCTCCTTGACCTGGCTAGGGGGGGTATAATGGGGAGACTCTCCATCCGCATCCAGACACTAATCCACCTCCCCACACCCCCTGATCTTTTTTCACTTCTGTGTTTTCCTCTCTGTAAAATAAACATGCACATCACCACCCCTGTTACCCATGCTCTTCTACTGCACATAATATGCACAGAAGAGTTGGCACCGGCCGTTGGGGAGAAGCATCATTAATAGCCTAGCAGGTAACTAGATGAGAGCAATACTCTAGACAGCCATGTGTTATTCTAGATAAGAATGTGTGTGTGTGAGTGTGTGTTGGGAGGTGGTGGGGAGGCACAGAGACAGTCTGCTTTGAACTGACTCCACTGTGACCCAAGTGTGTACTCCTGAAGATATGCTATCTGCAAAGCAGGCTGTTAAGAGTTCACAGTAAGTCACAGAACTTCCACTGTAGCGGGATGGTGGACATGACGTTAACCTTCACTCTACTCTGTGCCTTTCATTTCTAATCTTCATTTGTCCACAAAAGATTAACCACAAACGAAACACACAAGCTGCATTTATTAGAGCCACGCTTCATATTTTCACACAAGCCCCTCGTTACTCACCAGGGAGCCCTTAAAGCAGCTTGTACTCTCTGCCACTGGACATATCCTGAAGATCTGGGTTAATTTACTTAGCTATGCTGTTTCCGATGGAGAAGGCTGCAACATATTAACACTGTACTGTACATATGTACATATATTAATGATGGTTTCATGCGGGCCATATCACAGCCATAGCTTTTCAAAAAAGAGAAAGCATTTGTTACGTTCTTATTCTCAATTCATAAATGACTTATCCATGTCCATGAATTTATTGGACAGCTTGGTTCTGTGGGAATTTTGACTTTTTCCTTTCCCTACGACAGGTAAACACAGAGAGGCTTTTCCGAAGTCCTTGCATGCAGCTTATGTGTGCAGTGTGGAGGAGTGGATTCTAAGGTTACATAGTTCTGTGAGATTACAGCTGATGCAACTACACAAAAACCTAAAAAATTTCACAGCTAAATGATAACAGATATTCACGTCATGTCCCCTGAAGTGTGCACATTACTTTATCTGTACTTAATGATGTAGAGGTTTCTTAATCAGTAAGACAAGTATGAAGCTACAGTTGCACGCATTATGTCCCTAAATTTAAGACTGCTGCTATTTGACTAATGGCTTGAGACATTATGAGTTATGCAAAGCTGAATTGACTGTTTAACATATCTCCAAACTGCATGCCATTACATGAAAAACAGCTAAAAAAGTGAAATTTTCCTTTAGTCACAGGGTGTAAACACCATCCTGTAGAGCTTCTCTGTCTTAAAACCATCCTCTCTCTTCTCCTTTACTGACAAATCATGTCAGTCCTCCTCATCCTGTGCTCTCTCTTGCATATTTGTCCTTTGCTCTTCTGTTCCAAAATGCCTGTGGTCCTGGCTCCGGATTTGAAGCACAAAAAGCACAAATGTATCAATTTGCATGCACACATGGAAGCTCATACGCACACATACGCTCACACAACCACCGCCTGCACACCACCTTGCCATTTAAACCTCTTCTCCAACGTTAAAACCTGATATCTCCCCTTAAGCTCATTTCATAGTATAAAATAATAATCAAAAAACTCTGATGACTGTATGTACTGAGGATTTGGCTGACTGCGTGAAGAAGATTTGACTGTTTTTTGTCCAGCTGACACTTTCCTCTCCTTGCCCTAGTCAAGGTGTATAAGAAAGAGAGTGGGAGGAAGAAAAAAAAAAAGAGGGAACACATGCCCCACCCAAAAGCTCCTTCAGCATTCTCCAGCTTCCTTCTTTTATTTCTCTATTGTAGTCATCCTACTATTCGGCACTTATCTGTGCTTGGCTGAATGAACAGCTCAATTTGAACGCATTACTATGCAGAGTAGAGGGCAGAAGGTAGGATAGGGATGAGAAGAGGAGCGGGATGAAGAGAAAAAAAACGTGGATGCCGAACACCTCGCAAAAGTCTGACTACTCAACCATTTAATTCCCTCTCCTCCAAAGTCAAATCATTAACCAGCAAACCAATGAGTAAATGGGAATGTGTGTGTCACTGAATATAGTGTGTATGTATTACCATTTATGTCAGAGCATGTGTGTGCGAGTGTTAGGCAACTTAAAAGCTTAGACACTTTGACGTTTTGTTTAATCGAGAACTGAGGTAATTTACGGCAACAAAGGCCACAAAGTGCCTGAAGCCACTCTCAGTTTTTTTGAACCATGGTGTGTGTGCATGCATTTATTGATTTTGTGTATGTTTCTGTCCACAAGTTGAAGGCTGAAATATTTTAGGTTGACTTGTATTTTGCGACGAACGTTGAAATTCACTTCGGCATTCGTCAAAAACAAACAAAACAGAGAAACTAAGTTTTATTAAAAAGGAATCCTTAGTACAAAGTGCATGAAGTTAGGAATATTAAAAAAAGTTATTAAAGGAAATCTTGTGCGAGAATCAAATTATTGCACAGCTTTAGCGATCCATGAGATCAGTGGAGAAACACCAATGAGAAAGGAATTGTGGGAAACAAAAATAATGAGGGAAGCTGAGAGCCAGACAGTGCCTTGTTGGGCTTTTGGAAGAGCAGCACTGCAGTCCTTCGAGGAGGAACAAGCCAATCACTTTACTACAGCTGGTCAACAAACACCCCCCGTGGAAGCTCTGACACACACAGGCACGCGCGTATAGGCACAGGCATCACTCGCCATGTGAACAAGATGCACATTACTGTTGGCACGCTTGTGCCCGTGCACACATCTCGGCAGGCCCAGGAAAAAACACACCAATTATCTACTTATTCAGGCAGATGCCTCGTTCCTACTTCTCACTTACTTACTTATTCTCACTGGCTGCATGTTTTTCATTTCCTGTGATTCCCTTTTTTTTTCTTTTCGTGTGTCAGTGTGTGAGTGTGTCTGCGGTTGTTTGTGTGTTTCTCTTTCCAAAGAACAGATCTCCAGATACTGAGAAACAACAAGTGAAAGCTATTTTCTTGCGTTTGCTTCTTGCTACCTGACGCTTTGTTAGACCAGCCCAAATTCAGGCCCATTGTGTGTGTGTGTGTGTTCCATCCAAACAGAGACAAGGGAAATCAGTCTGGCCCGGTCTGGTCTTTTGTTTTTATCGACAAGTGTGCAGGACAAAACAGAAGGACCAGAGAGAAATTCTGTAAGGCCCTGTGGGTGTGTTTGTGTTGGTGTCTGGCTTTGCTTTGCCAAGAAAACTTTAACATTTAAAGATTCACGACTAAATTTAAACATGAATCTTTAAACTGCTCTAAACAGGCAGTGTAACGAGGTGGACATTGTGTAAAGTTGATTCTTGTCGTCAACAAGTGGGACATTGTGGGGACATGTTATTCAGACGCCAGTTCAGAGTGTTTTCCTTGATGGGAAAGATTCTTGATGTTTTCTGGTCAACTATATCTTGACGTTTGCTCAGGAAGTTAAAATTCTAGGCTACACAGTCAATCAACCATCCGACGGGGGAGGCGTGGAGGACCACAGCCAACTTCTGCTGCAAACAAAAGCTAAATGGATTTTTGATCTGGGTCAACAGCTGTAGAAAGGCTGAATGAGAGATTCGCAGCATCTTGGAATATTTTTCTGAAATTGTTTTCATATATTTTTGATTGCTTGCTGTTTAGGATGAATTCTTTATATGAATAAAAGTATAACCCAGAAAATCAGTTTTGAGTGATGGTCATTATAATGTATAATTTTTGGATTCGATTTTTCTACCATAGACATATGGGATATCTGGCTTCACCACCTTTTTTCTTCATTTGTAGTGTTGATTATCTCCTGTGGTTTGTGAGAACTTATCCTTCTCCACATGCTCCATTATAACTTCTGCTCTGTATGGTTTCCTGTGATTAATGCGCCACAAACGCTTGAATAGATGTATGTGTACGTGTGTGCATGTTGCAGCGGTGCGGTAGACATTATTTGATTTTACTGGGAAGCCAACATTATTACATTCCTTTGTGTGTGTTATAGCAATGTGCCCTGCTGTTCCGCTTCGGTTTAATCTTTCTTTAACGGCTCTCACCTGCTAAAAGATGCTCGGTTGAAGCTGGTGACACAGAGAAAGAGAATCTTTTCTTCTCATACATTATTAGGGAAAAATGAGGAACATTTCCAGAGCTAATACATTTTCTTATTGTCATTCTCACTCATGAATTACAGTAGCACAATCAAACTAAATAAATAGTTCTGTAAAAATCAAGAACATTTTAGTGTCACACCATCGTCAGTATTTCATCTCCTAACTTCACTAAATTATCAATGGTGTGCAAAATATTTCCCTGCACTGACTTAAATTTCAGAGCGTCAGATACACACACAAATGCATGCACACCGACACACAGAGGAAAAGAATAGAGCCCATTACTCAGGCTGTGAACACTTGGCACCTTCTCTCCTCTCTGCTCACCAGGGACCAACACTGATGGAGTGAACACTACCTCCCTGGCTCCGCGATAAAGCTCCACACACCACATGGAGCTAACTCACTGGTATTATCTGTGAATGTGTCTGCGTCATATGTAAGTGCATGCGCATTGTGACGAGATGTTTGAGGGTTGGCCAGGGCTTTCACACTCATTCATATTTGACTGCTCATGCAGCACGACTCCCACTCACTCAGAGCTTCGACATTAGCTTTAAGACAAACATTTGGAAATTGGCAAGTTCTATTCAGCAAGATGAGAAAAAAATCGTTAGTGGTCACTGTGGCACCATCTGTGCTCTCTTGATCTAAAATGGTAACTAGAAATGTTTTGATTACATAAAACATTAATACATCGCAGTTAAAACCATTGCAAATGGGTAATTCTGCAAAGAAATTTCAGTGCAATGGCTTTTCTACCTGTCACACAACTACTCGTGACTGTATTGTAAAATTTTCATAGCAGCCACTTAAGTTGTACCAGCGAAGACTTCCATGATCCACTGGGAACTGACTTCTATATTTCAGTTCATCGTCCTCGTTATTCACACTCAGCAATTTTTAATTTCCATTCAACTCTTATCTGAAATAAAGTGAAGTGACATTAAAGCGGCTGATGCTCAAGTCCTGTGAAGTCACTGTAGCGGATCAAGATACAAAGCTAAAAGTTAGAGTAGACTTTATATCAATGCAGATGAAATGAACTCCACAGAAAGTTATATCCATAACTGAGGACCATGTTCTTGCATGTCGAATTAGTCAAATTCAAACATTTTGACTTGCTACATGTTATAATCCATTTACCAAGACCAAAAGCAATTGGCGAGCAGCAGACTAAATGAGTGACTCTATGTAATGCACATGCATGCTGGATGAATATGACCCAGGATCTAAAGAAGAGGTTAATATAGATAAATACAGACATCAAACTGAATGCAAAACCTCTGAGAGATCTAACATTAATATGAAATGAGTGCATCTCATTCCCTCTGATGTAAATAGATCTCTTTTAATCCCCTCCCCAATCCATCTCATCAGCTGGCACCAGTTGCTGTTTTGGGTGGTGGCTACTGATCCATCCATCCATCTGTGACTTAACTCATTATATGGAGCCTTCGCGTCAGTGCAACGATGCCTGGTCAAATGTTTTCATCTTTTCACAATGCTTTGTAATGGGTGCTTAATAGTTACTGTGAAAATAGATACCCAACAAAATGACATGTTCATCTTTCGATCATTTTATTAAAATAGTGTTTTTTTTTAATTTCTTAGTAATGGCTGATAGAAATGATGTTGTGTTACCAAAGGGTATTATTATTCAAATAGAGGAGTCTTCTTAAAAGCTGTTACTGGATAAGGTTGATGGCACTTACAATTAGAGCACAAAAATTTGTCAAATATTTCGGTTTACAGAAATAATACATCCCTTTTCTCCTGCTCTTGATCTGCTCTCTCACACACACAAACAAGCTCTTCAGTCATGCCACACTCTTCAACTGAAGCTTAAAATTACCCTCATGGTGTGACAGTTTCAAGAATTAAAGCAAATGGGGTACAAATAAAGCATAGTAAACACAAAGTGAAATTATGATAGCACCCCTGCTAAGATCTGAAGAACCCCTCCTGATCACTCAATTACAAGCTGACATTTAGATAGATATGATTCACCAGAGAAATATGAATATATAAGCGAGGCACAAGCCACTTTTTTGTCTTTCACTTAGGCCAGTCTTAGGCCAGCATTGGATTTATTATTTTGGCAATGCTGATATGACTTTATACAGTATATTTGTTTCTTGGTCTCTTTACTGTAGCAAATATGTACAGTGTTAATAAACACAGAAATGTTGTCCTGCACCTTTATACTGTATTATTATTCTTGAGTCCTCGGGATGTTTTCTTGTCTTGTCTGACTGCAGTCATGAATGTAGCAATTACCTCCAGGATGAAGACACTAATAGCAAGAATAGCACTAATAGGTATTTATTTTCTTATGCCTAATTTGAGTGAGTGTCAGCAAAACGTCTAAAATGTAAATGTAGACAGTTTGTGCCAGTATTTAATCAGATGCAAACCCATGGCAGACAATTTGTGTCTTAGAGTTAGGAAAGCACTCAAGCTTAAAAAGTCTGCATCCTATTTTTATCTCCCTTGTTGCCTGAGAATATGTTGCAAAAGTGAGTGAAAAGTATATTTAGTAAAGTGGAAGTATAATTATAATGATAATAATTGGTACTTTATTCATCCATCCATCCATCTATTATCTAAGGTCGGGTCGTGGGGGGTACTGGAGCCTCTGCCAGCTGTCTTTGCGAAGGAGTTACTTTAATGCTCCTGGGAAATTGCACTTCAACATGTGGCCAGGAATTAAAGGGGACCACCAACACCGGGGTTCATAGACTCTGGCTGTGTGCCACAGTCACTGTAATAATATAAACCTTTACTCTGGCTATTAGAATAAATCGTGATACATCTCAGTGCATTTCAGGATCGTTTTAATTACTTGAACCAAATCAGGCATCATTGTTTTATTCAAGTATTTTGGTTTTCAGTAAAGGCTGAACAGACAACTCCAATCCAACACGCAAGCCATTGGAATTCAGTTGGTTTGAAGGTTTAATCTCTTGTGAATGCTTCACACATATTTGACACAAACACAAATGAGTTTTATTAATATAATAAATTACCGCTGATGATGACAGCCAATTGAATTTGAAGATTCCATTTGTTTTTCTCTAATCTAAATCAGACTTATTAACTAGTCCACTGGTTCTGAACAAAACTTAGATGGGTCCAAGGCACTCAGTACTACCCAGTCAAAGAAAGGCGAAATAAATATCAGACTGACATACAAAGAATGACAGGTAGAAAGATATATAGAGATGCAGTCCACTGGTGCATAAATCCAGGTGCATGATTTATCAGTGTATGCTCTGCAGCCTCTGAAACTAAATTAGTCCTTACCACTGAGACACACAGACTTCACCATTCATTTACCTGATGAACCACAGTCTAGCAGATCTGCCCTCGTGAGAGCACACACACCGGCACACAATTTGTTCAAACCTCTGTACGGGCAAGTGCAGGAGCACAACCAACATTCGTACGTCCACACAAGCTTGAACATGCACATTTCAGCATCATTATGTTCAGTTTATATACAGCATGTAGCATAGGGAGCGGAGCAAATCGTGCCGAGGCTCCGATGATGACAGCGGAGCGTCACATCCCCAATGTGTTACCTCATCACACCTCCTGCCCTTGTTTTAGCAAAACTACACAACTGTAGTTGCTAATATTACACTGTGAAGAGTGAGTTACAGATGAAAAGCATAATGCCAGTACTTTACCTACTTTAGCCTTTCTTTTACTGCCCATCCACACAGGGTGGCAGTTGCTACTTTTTTGCCAGTTGTGTTACATGACCAAAGACAAGAGCCATCGTCATCCTTGTAACTGTTTAGTGTTCATTGACTTATTACACTAAGAGGTGTAAACAAGTTGAACAGATATGTTGGACAATAACAGCAGCTAAGATGTCACTGTAAAGCATGTCTCTCCTCAACAATCCAGCAAACATAGTGGAATGATGTAAACACACAGATCACACGTCTCTTTCTCCTGCTGCTGCTTCTCTTACTGACCTTTCTGGTGTTGGGTCTCAATTTGAATGACTTTGAGTGATTTTACTGACACACACAAGCAACAATCAACTACCACATGCATTAGCAGACATGTTTGGAGTGAGAACAACCAGAGGATCTTGCTCACAGAAGTGTGCTTTAAATATGGTTGTGTTAATCTAACAACATATGCTTTAAATATGACTATGTGTTCGTTTTTTTTACCACATTCTTTTGTTCTATAGAAAGATTCACTTATATGACGGCGTGTGCGAGAGATTCAGATTGTATTTGTCATACACAGTATAATATGCAGTGAAATGCTTAGATACTTTAAAGATTTAATAAAAAACGACTTTCTGTGGTTATTTGGTTTCAATATCTCTTTCACCAACACGATGTAGTTCAGCTGATGTTAAGCTGATGTTTTTCTTCTTTGGTATGTAAGATATATTCCTTAAGTGGTGTAGTGGTATGTTTTGTTCTGGTGAATATTAATGGTAAAAAACAGATTCTATAAAAGGTTTTGCAGCTGCTGCTGTGCTAGTTTATTGGATACATACATTACTGTCAACTGACCTTGTGTACTTGCTGCTTGAAGAATGAGTAATCTGACAATGTGAGAGTGCACCTGCTGGCAGCATCGAAATAGGAGTAAACAATTGTGTGGAAGCAAGATGCTTGAAATGTTATTGAAGTTAATTAATATTTAATATGCAAGAAAATGTTTGTTCTTCTGTGCTTTGATAGAATTAACTACACGCTATCTTTAGGTTAAAATGTTTTATCCTAGACAGGTTTTAAAAAGCAGGAATCTGTGGAATATGACGCTTAAACTGGTAAAATACAGTAAGAAGTTCACTTTAAAGTTTTCAAAATCATACACGACAAAGTTGTTAGTTGTCACATGACACCTCTGAATTTCTAAAGCAAGTGTGACTCTTTTCAAACATTGCTGCTTTTGACAGCTGTCACCTTCTCTTACCAACCTCTGATAAGTGTGTCTCCCTGAGTGTGTGCAGGTGCCTCGTGACTCCCAGTGAAACACAAAAAAAGTATGGACCTGCTAATCAACAGGCAGCTTTAACACACTAGTGTCCAAAACCCCTTTTTAGTTAATTTCATTGTTAAAATCAGTAAGTATTGTGTAGTTTTTTTTTTTGCTCAAGTTTATAAGTTCACACATTGTATTAGTCATAGCTGAACCAGTTTTTCTAACATTAATTCACTTGTTTTGACTGAAAATGACCCCCTCAGTTTGGCAGTAAAAGAGTTAAGTCATCATTTTGGAGTAATGGACGAAGGTTATTGGTGGCAAAAGGCTCCTGAATAGAACCGTCATGCATTCATGGGGGGTCGCTGGCTGAACCTCATACAGTGGCAAATGGGATTGAGCTGAATGTGATTGAATGGGCTGAAACAGGGCTTGATTGTAGCTTTGTGTGTGTGTGTGCATGTGAGAAACATTAAGTTGGCTTAAGCGCCGTACCGTAGGCACTTGTCCCCTTGATCAATAGCGCTGATAGCTCCCGCATTATCGCCACTTACACACAAATGCACATGCATGCCCGTGCACACACACACACACACACACACACACATACACACACACACAGCTTTATGATGAGCAAGTATGAGTAGAAGTACGCAGTGTGTGTGCATGTATGTGTGTGTGCATTTATGTGGACCACTGCACCCCCCATAGACTAACGATCACAGTTTTGCTTATTACTGCACTGGGGATTATTGATGGGATATGTCCAGCCTAAAATTACAGACTCTGTATTTGTTTACATAAGCAATATTTTGAATTACACCAGTGATAAATTAAAAAGCAATATATATGTCACATGTGGAGGTAAAGAGTAAAGAAAGGCTGCTATACTTACAAAAACACTCGAGAGATGAATGTGTTTTGGAGAATTTGTAGAAATATTAAAGGCTGTAAATTAGGCTTAATGGAAGAAGGAAACACTTTTGAATAAAAAATAATCTGCAAACAATTATGATATAGCACACAACAAAAACAGCTTAATTTACTAGCAGCTGTAAAAGATCTATATTTGTCTTTCTAGTCAGCCCTAACAGCTGTAAGAGAGAGAATGATGAAGCTATTTGGTGCTTAATGTAGAGTTTCATACCTGCAGACAGAAATCAAAGCTGTACACATTTGTATGTGTGAGAACATACCTTAACTAGAGATGTTTATTGTGCGACTGTTAAATAGGATTACCCACATATTAAATCATCTCATAGTAAAGACGCTAACGTCCATGAGTGTGCGTGAGGGTTGTATACCTTTAATTTGAGTTAGTTACGCTTTATTTCATCAGGACAACTCACTGAGATTGAGATCTTATTAGAAACAGAGAGAACTAAAAGGAAAATCACATACTCTACACACAAGAGAGTTTATCCACTCAGAGAAAGTCACAAATATGAGAGAGAATATGAGAATCCCTGTCATGTTTGTGCATCTGCAACAAAGTACATCACTGCAATGTTCAAGTGATCATTAGAACATATGGCATTGCTTGGGACAGCAAGGAGTTTATACCAAGTCTAAGAGGGTTAGGTGCTGAGAGAACAAGCGTCTCCTCCATTTATTGGCACAAGATGGAAACTTTTTTGACTGACATGAATTAGATCAAAGAAAAATTTTAATGTGTTTTTCTTTTGTCACTGGTTCATGCTGTAAAGTGCTGAATTAGAATTAGAAAGTTGGAGAAGTAAGGCCATAAAAAGGGAAACAACTGTACTTTTGTAGGTGGTTAGTGAGGTGTTCTGTATTTATTTCTCAAAACTATAAAAAAAGGTCCTGTATAAGCAAGAAAAATAACCTTTGACTAGGAAATTAATTCTAAACTAGTCTACAAAAGAAAAAAAGACAAATAATTTTACTGATGATCTTACTCATCCAGGAAGGAAAAAAAAAACAATGCTCTGCTATGTACCAATTTTTCATAAAACGGGGGGTCAAGAGGGTCAGCTTTTGTTTTGTTCATCTTTATTACAGGTTTATTCATCTCAACATATTATTCATTGAAAGGCAACAGAGTATTTCAAAGTGTTCTGCTACTGCTACAAACATGAAACACTTGATTGATGTTGAGTGCAATCACCATGTCATACCATTCAAATATTCTGACTAATCAGTAGGTAAGTTGTGAAAGGTTTATGAGTGATAGGAAATGAAATCGGTCTTCTAGTTTATGCTGCATCCTTGATGTTTTACCTGCTTGAGAGCAACCACTAACACTCACATTCACACTGACGAATGCTATATTGGGGGTCCTGACTCAGAAAGGTTGAGGACCACTGTTCCAGGAGATAACACTCATGTGCTTCCTCAAAGATTCTTCACAGAGGAGTTGGGACAAAACAGATCCTGTCTGTGAAGGTAAACATGCAAACAGCCAGGCCTTCCTTTAGGGCTTAGATTTTTGCTTGCTTGGTGTATCTGCTATTCATGGCAAGGCTATTCTTCCATTCTCTCCTCTATCTAACAGCCCATCTGTTATCACCTGTAGCCCTCCACCAAATAGCTACAGTGAATAGTGAGGGTCATTAAACCATTAGTTAATGATCACAGATTGTCAGATGCCTTACTCAAGTGCGTGCTAACAGCACAGTGATGGACGTCTGTTGGTTTGAAGGAAGAGAAATAGACAATAGCCAGAGGGAGATTACTTCCATACGGTGTCAAGGAATAAGAAGCTAAAAGAGCTAATGCCTCATTTTCATATATTGTTCATTTGCTATATTTTCCATCTAGAATCCATTTATGTTTGAATAGGTTCTGAAGCTAAGATGTTATATTTGGTAAAAAATAAGCTAATTAATTGATGAATATTTATGTACCACATTCTGGTTTTCTTCCCACATGCGGTTCTCTCCTCTGGATTAGTAGAAGGGTGTGTGGAAGCCTTTACCTTTTAACAAACACATATTGATTTAGTTTTAACAATAGGGTGTCTTTTATTGTCTCTTTGATCATTGAGTCATTCATTCATTTTTACACTAAAAATAATGAATGGAATGGTTAGCACTGTTGCCTCACAGCAGGAATAAAGCGGATTTAAGACCAGTGAGCTGGATGTCCTTCTGTTTGGAGTCATGTTCTCCTAGTTTCTGTGCAGGTTCTTGGTGATACACGTGACACTGGTGTGAATGGTTGGTTGTCTCTTTATGTCAGCCCTGTGAGAGACTGAGAAGCTGTCCAGGGTGTACCCCGCCTGTGGCCTACTGTCAGCTGGAAAAGACACCAGCACTTCAATGACCCCTGAGAGGACAAGTGCTTAGGACAGATGGGTGTTGTTGCTTTCTTACCCAAATGTTGCCATCTTGGTGATATGGTTTCCAGTTCCTTCCTGTGTCACTGTAAAGCAGGCGATACCGCGTCATCCAGTCCGAGCTGCTGTACCGACCCTGAGTTGCGATGGCACTGATCTGCTTTCTGGAACTCAGGTCCACCTGTAGCCACTGGTAATGGTCACTGTCCAGAGGTGACCATCCGCCAGCACCTGCAGAGTTAGTGGCATTTTATAATGAGTGGAAATGTCAAAGGTTGAACAATAATTTAAATTGGATTAAAAAAAAGTTGTTTTGTTTTCTAGTATCCACTATCTTATTAGCAGTCTGGTCACACAGACTGAGCCGCTGCTGTTTGGGGCAGAACAGTTATTGAGCAGACAGATATAACAACATTTTCTAAATAGAATGTGCAGTTACAAGGTTAAAGTCTGCACAGTTATTAATGATCAGTGTCCAGCAGAGAGCATCCTAGACATTTGCTGCAAGACAGACACAGTGATACAGGGCAGTAATGTTTTATTAAGAGCTGTATATACAGGTTTTTACTTTGCAGACTATAAAGTCACAAGACTGACAGTCTTCTTCAGTATATAATTAATCACACTCTGACACCACAGAGACATACAGTCTAGAGAAACTGCAATACTATCAATGACATTTTAGAATGGACTTGTTTTTAATACTGTTACATACTGTTGTATGTTTTGAATGCTGGAAATATTACCGGTTTAATTAGATTGCTGCAGGTATATCTGACACAAAAAGTTAGATTCTGAGGCATGTAGAGCATAGAAGGGAAGAAAATTAAAAAAATAATAAAAATATGAAAAGCAAAGCTAAGAAAAGAAACTGGAGTTTTTGAGCACTTGCAATACCAATAAAGCACCTGTCACAGTATTTTAACACAAAATTGTCAGCTGTGAAGATTCTTCAAATACTCTGCAAAAGCTCCACTACCGTCTATGTACATGAATCCCTCCATTTAGTCTGCTGCAAGCATAAAAGCCAACAGGTATAAAGATGTGATGTGATGGACATGAAAGTAAAAGGTTAGTGCTAATTAGCTAATGTCAGCTAGCTGTAGTCAGCATTCTTGTGCAGTACAAAATAACACTTTAAAGTTTAGCCGGCATTCACATGTTAGCACCATATATAAGCTTTGCTAGCGGCGGTAAACAAACTGAGTGGCATCAAGTGATAATTTGCTGATAATGTCGATGTTGAGGCGCGATACATTTTTATTTATTAACTGGAAGTGAGCTGCTATGTTCGCAGTGGAATGAGGGTGTACAGCGCTATGAAAGACTATCACTTATCAAATAGAGAGGATTCAGATCAAAATAAGAGTAGTAGAATAATATAGTAAATTTAATTGATATGTTAAGCATCATGGTAATTAATTTTTTAGATAACCTAATTGGGTTAGACTTACATTCCCCACAAAATGCATTTGTTTCTGCAGTCTAGTTGTAGAGAAACATATTTTTAAGGAAGCAGGGCTGGAAATAATGTTGGAAATTATGGCAGTTGGCATCACAGGTAGGTGTCTGCCTCAGACAGGGGCAAAAAGGGGCTCATGTAAGGATGAGCCTCTGGTTAATTGGGCAGAAACAAAAGAGCAAGACAACTGCTAGACAAAAGGGAAAGTAAATGTTGGACAGGATCCAAGTAACCAGATGTTATCACATTAAAGAAACCAACAGAAAAAAAGGCATGATGCCAGTGTTTTACTGTATGTATGCTGGCGTGAGAATAGTCAGACTGCTGGCAGAAATAAAAGAACCCCATTCAGAAAAATGCATAAAATGCTGAAAATGTAAAGACTAGTTTGATCTTTCTCTCCCTCTCGCTCTCACACAAACATACACACACCAAAAATGTGTCAGAACAAACAGCCCAGCCTGTGACAGAATGCGATTGTGGAATGATTATCAAGAAGAGTGGGTGGTGGATGGACTGCAGACTGGTCATGTCACGGCCATCTTCTTTGATTTTATGTGATGGATTTTTCTCTATAGGACACAAATACAGATAAGAAAGTGACAAGCTGAAAGCACAAGTGAAGGAGAGTTACTGATTTTAAAATGACAGGGAGAGAGACACAGAAAAACATGGTGACAAAGCAAGAGAATGGGAGACAGTTAAGACCAAGACAGTACAAGAGAGTAAGAGAGGAGCACAAAGCATAGTGGAGGAGGCATGAGAGATGATAGTCATATGATAAAATAGAGGGTGAGGCGGTTTACGATGTATCCCCCCCTTGACAAAAATCCTATATCTTATCCAATTACAGAGCCATTACACTCCAGCCTTGGCCTTGACAGATAGCCAGGGCCGTATCAGTGGAAACGTCAATACCTCAAAAAACCCGTTGCAGCAAAGCCATTCCCCTGAGGGGATAAAACACTATCAAAAGGGGAGAGTAGGGGGGAGGAATTTGGCTTGGGAGGGGCAGATGATAGTAAGTAAACAGACAGCAGAAAATAAAGATTAAGAAGGCAAGCTGAGCGGATAATGACCGTGGTAGTGTGATGCCTAGAAAAAATATTGGAGAATAGGTTGTCCGAATGAAGGTGTGTGTGGTGGCATTAGTAGAAGTTAAAGTAGTAAAGGAAGTAAGGTGATGGATGATGTGAAGACAGGATGAAGTGATGAGAGGGGATTTTATGGCTTTGATACTGGGAGGCCAGAGATGAGACAGTGTGTAGATGGAATGAAAAAGGGAGGAGATGGAGCAATGTAATTATGGTAAAGAAGGTGACAGATGAGAACAAAGGTGAGGAGCCCAAATCGGAGGGAAATCGAGGAGAAATATGTGGGACTGCAGGTGGGATCAAATGATTTGAAACAGAAAGCAGCAATTGGAAATGTTATGGGTGGAATTTAAGACAATAGAAGATGAAACTGAGAGTCTACCATAAAGGTGAGGACACAAAAGACTAAAGTATACAGTATGTCAGTGTCAGCTCATCAGAAACATAAGCTAAGAGTGATGTGTGGCTCCTGAAACTCATGGCAGGCACAACTTTCATGGTCTCACAGGGTTTTGATGTTTCCAATAGTGATATATCCAGTATAAAGAATATTTTTAGATTGTACCAAATATTTTTGGTTGGTAAAGAAGGAACGCACTGAACGTGGCTTTAGCAGGTGAATTAAAGGACAAGGTGATAGCACAAGTAAAGGGTTTAAGGAGGAAGGATGGAGTATAAGGCATGTTGGGGTTACAGGGCAAACAGAGGGAACAGATGGGAGTGGGAGACACAGATAGATTAAAAAGTCCATGGAGACGTAAAGGTTCAAAAGATCGTGAAAGTGATGGCCAGCATTTGGGTTCGACAGACTTTAAAAAAGAGAAAAGTGAAGAGAGCTTTAGGCTAAACAGCTCATTGTCAGAGGTCAAAGAAGGAACACGGGACATGAATAAAGGGAAAAAGATAAAGACCAGAGAGGTGAGATAGGCAGATGTTGTCATAGACTGGAGAAAAGAAGAACTGGACAGCTTGACGTTCGGATGACAACTGCTACACAGTATATAAAGAACAGAGGTGCAGTGAAAGGTGAAATCCAAAGGGACAAAAGGAGAAGAGGTTGTCAGAATGAAGTGGAGATGGAGGAGGCTTGTGGTGAGGGAATGGAAGGTGAGTGAACGGGAAGCATAAGCCAAAGAAATAGGAGGGCAGAAAAAAGGGAAAGGTCTCAGAGGACTGTCACCACTCTCTTGTCTGTTACACACACAGATGTTTAGGGAGGTAAGGAGGAGCAGGAAGAAGAAAGAGGAGAGAACAGGAGAACAGAGAAGGTCAAATAAGCCACCTTTGAGAATGAGATTAGGAAAAGGAGAAACATAGGCAGCACAAAGAAAGAGACCAGTAGAAAGGACTCAGGTCAAAGGATGGAGAATATGTATTATCAAAGAAGAAAGCAGATGAAATAAAATACTGAAAGGATTACCGGCAGCAACTAGAGAAGCACTAGATCCGTCCCCACAGAGGTCTCGAAAGTACAGAAAAACAAAGATTTGCCTCATAAAAAAACTACTTAATTAATGGATTAAATACTTTAATGAAATAATAATATTCATCAATTGAACCTCTAAAATGTGACTAGGTACTACTTTCTCAAAATTTTCAAATTAAAATTATTCTTAAATTTTTGGTTGTTGGTCATCATGAAAAGCTAGTTACTCACTAAGGAAGTTCCTATTCATTTTAATTCTCACTTATCAAACATGCAGTGAGAACATCAACTCCATCATGTGTGCATTCAGTTATGGTGCATGTGCTTAAAATTCACTGGTGTTGATAATTCCGTATTCACATAAGCAGGGTGTTAGAAATCAGATTTATCTGCTACCTGAAAGGTGCCCTGGTGTAAATGTCCCTGTGGGGTGCCCTTCACAGATCTGTACTGGCCAAATGGGCATCACACAGAGATGCTTCTTCTGAGATAAAAGGAGCCAGCTGAGGCAGAAAAAAACACGGCTGGAGTTTCTCCAAGCTTGTGCTATCTGTGATGACACAGATAACCTAGCCTGGTAGTAAAGGTAGCACAGCCGGAGCGTGTGTTGTAGTAGCATCTCATATCAGTACTCACATTCTAAACACAAATATCTTTTCACACAGGTATATGAGTGCACATAAATGCAATTGTGTAGACATACATAGTTAAAGCAAACTGTTAATACAAGTTGTATTGTGTGTAATTGACATAAAAGCTTTAACTCTGCAAAAAAGTGATCGTGCTACATACAGTACGTACTGTAAAGGCCACTAAGATATTGTGAATGTGAGAACAGAGATGGATATACCAACAGCAACACACTGACACAGGGGGACAGCAGTAAAAAATACAGGGGAACATTATGGAGAGAAAAGCAAACCAGGGAGTCCCTCTGGAAACCAAAGCCTGTCAACTAATGCTATCTGTCTGGACAGTTTTCTCTTAAGCATCTCACTCTGTTCAAGAAACTCAGCTATATATGACTAGACCAGACTGGACCAGACAGACAAGAAAGGATATGAACGATCTCTGAAACAAATATTGTTTCATTGTCATATCAAGTCTCAAGGCCATATTTCCTCTACTATATTCATTTCTTATTAGACTATATTCAGAAATTCCCTCCCACATCTCTTGATTTTTGAAGATACAGGTGAGAGATACAAAGCTGAACTGAGAGCTGAGCAGGTCGCAGGGATGTTCACAGCTTATGTAATGTTTGCATTAAAATTAGAGCTGGGCACGTTAACTCGATAAGAACACGTTAACGCTTTACTTGAACAAACGAAACGCATCAAGTTAAACTACTACTGTAAATACTGAAGTATTTATTTTAAGTGCAAACCGAATCTTACTGCACTTTTCTTAATAGAGTAGTACATATAAAATAAACGCGCAAAAAACTACTTGATTATTCAATGTTGCCCTTAACAGTGTGATTAATTGTGATTAATTGCGATTAATTTTTTTTTGCCCACCACCAATTAAAATATAGATCACAAACTGTACATTAACACAAGAAAAAGGTGTTTACAGTATGGATGGTCAAATTTGTCAGCTGAGAGAAAAAAAAAGTCAACAGCGAGGAAAAGCAGAACAAGCAAGTAAGCAAACTGGAGCAATACAGGAGTCAAAGAGTGTGAAAGTGCAGGAGAGTGTACAAAAAAACCCCCACTGTTTCCAAACCACAGAAGAGAGAATATTTCAAGTAAACAACGATAACATAACAATAAGACCAGATTTCTGAGAGTGAATAGTGAAGACACAATATGATTTTGGACAAGTGATGAGCAGACGGTGACAGGTATGACACACAAGCAAAAGTGACAGTGGAGGAGCAGAGCATCCAACAAAAGAACATCTCCCCTCTGTCTTACTGTCAATGTGGGAGACTGAGTGGGTGTGAACAAACAATTTGTTTCTGTAAATGCTGGTTTAAAAGCTATCATGGTCCTGTCCTGGTATCTGTGTAAGAACATGTGAGCGCGTGTTACCAAAGTTCCCACTTTTCACAGGAAAATCACATTAACAGAAAGTAATGTGTTAATTAATTAAAAATGCTAGGCTGTCGGAAACAGAGAGCAGAAAGAAAACAGCTGGTTAGCCCTGTGCTAGTACTTCATCTTTCTGTCATGGACAAAAGGGAGACAGAGTAATTTAATTAGGAGCGGACCGCCATTATCGATGGATGACTGCAATGGCTAGAGACATCAAACAACTTTGCAAGATGACAGAGAGTGAGAAGCAATGCATGAAAAAGGAGGGGGAGTCTGGTTAATTGTGCAGGAAGTCAGAGCACAGTTGTACTGCTGTACTGTGAGATTCCTTTGTTTCAATAAGGAGGGAAACAGTGCAACTTCTTAAAACTTTGGGAAAACTTGGAAAAGTACTTTTCACGGTGAAAATGTGAGAAGAAAAAATAGATAATGAGGTCTTGGAGGAGCGGGGACAGCCTGAGAAAATGAGGAGTGTGATAGAGAGTGTTACAGACAGTATGCGAACATCGTCTGCTCTCCATCACAACGATGTGATGGAGAGCAGAGGGAGACGGGATCAGAAAGGTGAGCAGACAAGAGGAGAAAAGAAGAGGAATGAGGGTGACTGGCCACATGTTTGTGTTTAGTGCACCAATTTGACTTAACTGTGCAGCAATTAATTTATGCTTATAATATGTACCGAAGACAAAAGGCTGTTAATGTGTGAATACAAATACAATCACGTGCTATACAATCAATATTAGGTCTTGTACAGTACACTATTTTATTCTGAGCATCTCTGGCACTAATATTTGATAAACTCTGATTAAATAAACAAATTCAGTGTGCAGTGTGCACCGGGTTGTCACTCCTCCTACCCTGGTGCAGTCGGCCACCATCACCACAAATAAAATCTAATTCTGTGGGAAACACTGACAACAATTGTTCGATGTCCCCTAAGCCTTTAGAGGACGTTTGCCAAGTCTGAATGTAAATTGCCGACATCACATGAGTGTCTCAGGTTGGGCTTATTGTATCCAAGCAACAAGAGTATGAACGACATAGGCATGAA
Organism: Microctenopoma stevenorrisi; assembly: GCA_032270685.1. NCBI lineage: Eukaryota > Metazoa > Chordata > Actinopteri > Anabantiformes > Anabantidae > Microctenopoma > Microctenopoma stevenorrisi. The sequence continues at coordinate 19,248,466 of JAUMTR010000012.1, forward strand.
AGGGATGGATGAAACATTTCAGTGTTTATGGACCTTGGCACATACAACAGTAAAGTCCTGTAATAAATTCTGTAGTTTACCTTTAAAACTCAAAGAAGCTCATAATCTGAAAAATAAAACTCACTACATATTATTCAACCATTGAACAAAACATCAAACTGCTTTTAACATCAGTTTTTTAAAGCTGGTGACCCAATGTGTCAACTCTGAATTGAAGAGATGTGAGGAAAGAATCCTTTTCTACATTTCATTAGCTGCCATCACATCTCTGTCTGTCTCTTCCTTTCTCTCTCTGTTCAAACACACTGAAAGGCTTTTGCTGCAAGGCAGTGAGCTCACCTCTCCTTCTGTCTGGCACCCCTGAGACATGCATGGTCTCGTACACGAACCAGCGCTAAGGATATATAGTGAGGAGGTGGGAGCTTGTACACTTATGAGAACAGAGAAAGATAAGTGATAGGGAAGAGACAGGAGTCATGACAATAGATAGTTTCTAAATGTACATTTTTTACTTTTTATAGCAGTTTTAGGAAAATCTCTCAAATAAATTGCAAATTGGTGTGTTTTGATCTGCTACCGAGAAAATCAGGCTTTAATTGAAATAAATTCTGTTTATTATTATTTAACTTAATCTTATTGTTGAGACATATGCTTTCCCCTCTGCAAACTGGTACATAAGAGCCGGAGAATGAACAGCCACCTCAAGATATAGTAAAGGGTGCGCAGGTGTCTCAGTGGTCAGACTGGAAGAGATAGATGCAAAAAAAGAAAAAACTGCTGTGAGAATGAAATGTTAACAGATGAAGAGTGGAAGGCTAAAAGGGGGAATGAGTAGAAATGGGCACAGAGACAAATAAAGTGTCAGAGTCTATTTTGTCTTCAAAACCCAGAGGCGAAAAACATCCCTGCTCGAATTAAATTACTACAATAATAAGGAGACAAATAAACAACAAATATAGCTCATTGTACACATAATGTAATATTAGCTTGCATCGGGAACTGCTAAAGGCCCTAAATGGTCTTAATGAAGATATCGTGCTGTAATTTTATAAATGTTTTTTATAGTACCAGTTTGTAAGTGATTGTGCTTTTCGATCAACGACAGCAGACATTTAGCATTGTGATGGTGAGTCCGCTGGTGAAGAAGAGCCAGAGACAGTGGGGCCACAGCCAGTTCCTTCTTTGGAATAACAAATCGAAACGTAAACCAATGTGCACGTGCCTCTTCCTGTACAAGTATGTATACACACGTGTACAGACGCTCAATTGTACACATGCAACGTACTGCTGGAGAGAGAGTGAATCTAACAGAAGAACAGTAAGTGAAGAGTAGAGACCCTGAGTCCAGTGACTGGCTGGCATCGGGCAGATGAGTAGCTGCTGGAAAATCATTATGGTATCAATTTACCTCTTCAACGCTCTCTCTCTCTCGCACACACACACACACACACACACACACACACACACACACAGACACACACACACACACACACACACACACACACACAC
>JAUMTR010000012.1:19250074-19252574 GCA_032270685.1 Microctenopoma stevenorrisi
ACAGTGCAGCACCGTCACCTCACAGCGCACCACCTCTCAGCACCGTCACCTCACAGTGCAGCACCGTCACCTCACAGCGCACCACCTCTCAGCACCGTCACCTCACAGTGCAGCACCGTCACCTCACAGCGCACCACCTCTCAGCACCGTCACCTCACAGTGCAGCACCGTCACCTCACAGCGCACCACCTCTCAGCACCGTCACCTCACAGTGCAGCACCGTCACCTCACAGTACAGCACCGTCACCTCACAGCGCAGCACCGTCACCTCACAGTACAGCACCGTCACCTCACAGCGCAGCACCGTCACCTCACAGCACCGTCACCTCACAGCGCAGCACCGTCACCTCTCAGCACCGTCACCTCGCCACAGGTCTGAATCCACGATGAGTCACTGACGCTGTTACACATCTGTGTTCTGGATCCAGGTGTCTGGACTCAGTCTCAGCCCTCGGACCTCCTCCTCCTCCTCAGGGTCAGCAGGCGCTCCGGCACCAGCAGCTGGAGCCATCGTGGCCCAGACAGTGAGGGGGGGCAGCACGTACACGCAGCAGTCTGGGTTCAAGTACTGTTTCAGAGAGGTGAAAGACGGACAGGTGAGTGGGAGACGGACAGCACGGGGCGGAGAGACAGCGTGACGTCTTCCTCCTTAGTGTAAGACGAGGAGCTAAGCTAGCAGGCGAAACGATGAGGAGACGTCAGCGCCCCCTACAGGCATCTGAACTTATCTGATCCTAGTCTCAGTGTCAGAGAGTGTGAGCTGGAAACGTGACGTGAACCCAGTCCCAGAACCGCCTCTTTCACAGCAGCAGAACATGCAGGAAGTACTGGTCCCAGCCCAGAGTTAGTCCCGCTGGAGGGGTGGGGGCTACGCTATGTGACTACACCCGACGTAGACTCGTGCAGTCAACTGATGTGGTAACAGCTGGATGTGAGGGTTTGACAGCAGCTACTGGAACCAGAGCTGACAACATCCAGCTGTTCTCACTCGTAATGCTGAAACATTCTCTGACGCCCGGTATCTCTGTGTGTGTGTGTGTGTGTGTGTGTGTGTGTGTGTGTTTAGTGCAGCTCTCCTCTGCCGGGACTGAGGAGCAGGGACATGTGCTGCAGAGGGATCGGAAAAGGCTGGGGAATCACAGACTGTGTCCTCTGTCCTGATAACGCAGGTACACAAACAAACAAACACACACACTGGACGGATCCAGTAACTACAACAAATCCCAGATTAGCGTTCCACATATGGACACACACTGATAAACAGAACATCCCCTGTTCTGAAGACAACTTCCTCTTCTCCAGGTCAAAGCAACAGCAGCTGCCCTGCTGGTTTCGAGCGAGGCAACGGAACCCAGTGTGTCGGTGAGTTTAACACACACACACACACAGGTCACAGGTCACAGATATTTTCTCCTCCTGCTTCACTGATTGGAAATAAGGGAGCAGAGAAACATCCCAGACCTACTCTTTGACTCCCGGGGCTTCCGTAGGTTGTCCCGCTGACTCCCATCTTTCCCAGTGACGCCAGGAACGTTTCACTGTACGTGTCGCTCGCAGGCTGTCGTCATACCAACAGATGACAAGTCTGTGTCCTCACGTTATCAAAGCGATCTGTGGAGAGAGCGGGTCGAGATCTACGGCTCCTCCACAAGCTCTAAATGATCTCTAGGTCCTGTGTTGTTGGGTCTCAGTGTGTTAGAGACGGACCAGTTGTGTGTAAACGTGTGTGTTACTGTGCGTAGACGTGAATGAGTGCCTCCAGCCGGGGCTGTGTGAGAACGGGCTCTGTGTGAACACCAGGGGGAGCTATAGCTGTGTGTGTAGGGTGGGCTTCATCCTCGATGCCACACACGGAATCTGCATCTGTAAGTAAGACACACAAACACGCACACGCCATGCCGTCGGCTTGGGAATGACACCAGGAATAACGCAGACTCCGAGTCAGGACTTTAATGAATCCATCTGAGCTGGAAACGGTAGAACCCTCGCTGTGTGATCAGCGTCCTTCACATTCGTGCACCTGACCGTTACGGCGGCCTGCGCGGCGCAGCAGAAGACGCCGTGGGCGTCTTTGTTCAGAAGTTTGTTCTGTCGGACGCTGGTGACGAGAACTGGTTGAAAAGACGTTTGGTGCTCAGATGGTTTCTGTGAAGCCTGACGCGTGATCTCTTTATTCTGACCGGCATTCGCTGAAGAGGAGGAGGAGGAGGAGGAGGAGGAGTGGGTCTGCTGCAGGATGCTGGGTTGCCCGGTAACAAACGCTTACTGCTGCCTAACGCCTGGTTGTGTGTCGTGTTTCTGTCACACAGATCTGTTTCATCTGACTTTCTCTGCAGTCGGTACTGGATCTGGGGCAAAGGAGTGGGAGGAGGTTCTGGGAGGGTGGCAATGCTGGACCTCCTCAGTAGAAGAACTTTCATAACTGAGCTTTTAGATTATTTTTTTAATTAATATTTAACTTGAAGGTTATAGTTGGCTCGCGGGGCAGTTCCCCCCCGTA
>JAUMTR010000012.1:19255074-19267223 GCA_032270685.1 Microctenopoma stevenorrisi
ATTTAATGAGCTTGTTTTCTTATTCAGCGTATAAAAGTTTCACGGTCATTCTAAATATGTGCAGTTTTCGTGCTACATCTTGTCTGTGTTTCAGTCAGTATTGGTGTTTTTTGCATCGTGTGTGAGAAAGTGACAAAAAAGAAACTCTGAGGTAAAAATACGATTGTACGACACATCTAATAATTTTTGTTAAAGAGTAACCTAATTATCTCTCCCCATCTAATTTATGTTCAATCGCTGTCATATGCTAACAAGGTGATCGCCTTATCATCCACGCATAGTGTCATCCAGGGAATTACACAACACATATACAGAGGATAAGAATAAACTTTATCTCCTTTTCATTCATTTTCCCCTACATGCGTCTCACATTGTACCCATTTGGCACATTTACTGTACCCATTTTGGCATGTGATGGCATTTATCAGTTTGTTGTTTATCACACTGGTAGCTCTTGCTGTCATGTGGTGTCTGTTGGATCACAAAAAAGTAGGCGAGGGAGGTTTCATTAGAGCACGTTGGGCGACTAATTGTACACAGAAAGCTGGGGGTTTCCTCTTATAGATGTTATTCACTGCTAAATACAGAAATTATACAATATATCCGAGTACATCTCACTGACTAGATTTACCAATTCATTTTAAGGATTTGCAGCGTGCTTCATTCTTTATTGTCAGTAGGTATAATGATGAAATGAAGAATGGTCCCGTTCTCTTACAGCAATGATCTTATTGGTTTGATTACACAAACCAGATTACCTTGCCTTTATTTGCCAGCTCTGAGTTCTGTTGCCTCAGCTGTAATGTGACTATATTAGATGGAAAAGTATGAATTATTAATTGTATAAACATAGACTGCTGTAATTGTCTGGCCCTATCTCTCTCTCTGCGGTAGACTGATGTGGAAATGAGCTCCAGTCTGAGTCAATGAGATAATCACTGGAGCTGAGAAAAGGAGAGAAAGACAGAGAAAATAAAAAAAGAAGTGGGAAGAAACAGACAGAAAATAGAAACAAAAAGGGGGAGGAGTGAGAGCAGCTATGTAGCAGCGTGAAACGTGTCACTCGATGAAGGCTTGGACACTTACCCCTCTACGTGTTTAAAATTATTCATAATGACGCATGCACAGGGCAGTACGGTGGTGTGGTTGCTGCACAGCTAAAGAGGACCTGTGTTTGAATCTTTCCATGTGGCAGTGTGCATGTCTGAGTGAGCTTTTCCTCGGTACTCCAGCCTCATCCCACAGTCCAAAGACATGCAGCTTGTGTGGATGTTTGTCTGCCTATACCTGTCAGCCCTATGGTAGACTAGCGACCTGTCCAGGGTGGACAGGTGGACTCTGCCGCTCACTCAGTGACAGCTGAGATTGGCTGCAGCACCCCCAACAGCAGTTCAACGGATGAATGCATGCAGATGTACCTGACTTGGATGTCTTAGTATAGACAGCATTCATGTCTGTGTGAGTACATGCGTTTACTGTGTGTGGTGTGTCTCTACCTCCTCTCCTGTTGAGCTTGGCATATCCAGGTGTGTATCCACTGGAGAAGACAGACGAGCTGGTGAAGGCTGTGTGAAGTAGAGGCGAAGCCAGAGCCTCATCACACTTCTCTGTGGAGAGAGAAAGCGTGTGGAAGGAGAGGAATGAGAGAAGGAGAAAAGTGGCAGAAAGACAGAATGGATTTAGTATATTTTACATTAATAATAGAAAACATGTGTTAAACATGTTAAAAAAATAATTCCAGAATAACTCCAGTAGTTCCAGTAGTCTCAAATGGAAAACTCAGTCATGCTCGAACTCAAGCTCAATCACATAAAGCACTCAACAGGTTTAAAAAATCAAGCCTCTGATCAATTGTTTTATTTTGTAAGTCCTTAACAACTGGCATTCCAAGTGAAATAAGGGTCAACTGAGGTTTGTGCATTCATAAAAAGATCATGTAAGAAAAAAATGTGTGCAGGTTTAATGAAAGATATACATATTTTACTATAGTGAAATAATGAAATATGATAAATGTTGCTATGCAGATTTCATGCTAAAAAGTGAAATATTTAACTTTGATGTTTTAGGTTAAAAAAAGATTCTTAGAAAAAACTACCGCAGCATAGTGATTTTTGTGACACATAACCTTGAATATAATCATGCAAACAAACTGTAAGATTCACAGTTCTAGTTCTCTGGCTGAATGAAATGTCTAACAATTTGAGTTCCCATAAGAAAATCAGTCAGAAAACCCATCACTGGAGTGCTGCTCAGTCCAAGCTAACCTTTGTGACAGCCCACAAATCTTTGCGCACTCTAAAGAAATCTAAGCAAGAAGCTTCAGCGGCATAGGCATGAAAAACACAAAGGCAGAAAAAATGAAATACTTTAGAAAAAACAAAAACAAATATTCACACGGTGATATGCAGGTACTGTCCTTCCTCCCAACTCTTTCACCCCGTCATAAACACAAACACACTCACCTCTTTCACTACATTAGGTTTCACGCAGAGAAATTGTGAATGGTCTGTCAGACCAGGTACAGGCAGTCAATAGATCTCTGTCATGCCCCGTTGTGTAAGTGTGCGTGTGTTTGATTCTGTATGAGGGAGAGTCAGATTCTGAGAAAGACATATTTCTCTTCATGTGTACATGTGTGGGCATTATACTTCGGGTAAAAGTCAAACCCACGTTGGGCTGTTGACTTGTCAGACATATTGCTTTGTGTCACAGGTGAGGTAACAGTAAAAAATAATGTCCTCATAGCCTGATAGAAGTGTGTGTGTGTGTGTGTGTGTGTGTGTGTGTGTGTGTGTGTGTGTGTATGAAGGGTGAAATGGTCTGCAGCCACCATCCTGGCATTTCAGAGAGGTACATATATTCTAACACTGCCTCTCTGACAGGCTCTGCTTTAATACCAAAAGGCACAAAAAGTAATGAGGTCTTTGGCACATTGACCTTGCACTGGCATAACAGTAAAATCCCCCGTCAAATGACATCTTACAGGAGAGGGTGAGCTGACTGTCCTCTATATTATGAAACACCATGCAAAGGAATGAAATACTTTTTTATATAGACTGCCGTCACTGTGTGACTCATGACAGCACAATGTGTTCTGCTTATCTCCTTCTGCAACTGTGCCACAGGTGCACCTCACTCACCTCTCAGAAGCATCTGGACATAAAATTAGAAGATACCTTCATGCTTAAGTTTTTCACAAATTATCCTTATCTAATTGAGCACGGTGGATACCCTCCTAATGAAAGAAAAGTGAGACCCCCCCCGGTCCCTTCTGCTCATATATAAATGTATAATAAAATATTCTTATAACCTTGTGCATCCACAGAGACACAACCAAAAATAAATGAAGTCATTCATACGTGTGCACACAGCGTCCTTGCGATGGCTCCAATCTCAAGAGCGTCACTAGGTTTTTGCAGCAACGACTTATTCCAGCTGCACATAAACACGCTTTGTTGATCACAACACAGAGATGAGCTTATACACACTCGCAAAAATGCCTAACTGCACACAATAATAGCTGGGAGGAAGGGAATAAACGGTATGAGAGAGAGAAGTTAATGGGAAGAAAGTGTGGTTTAACGGAATGAAGGTGCAGAGAAATGTACCGCATTTCTTCAGTGCCTCCAGTTATTTCCTCAGGGCTCTCTTAACTCTGGTGGGGGAGAACTACTATGCAAAAGGAATTTACTGATTGGATGATAAAAAAAAGTGATACATCAGCTAATGTTCCCTTGAAGAATAATACTAATAATGGAGAAGATCACAACACGCTTGTTTGAAAAAAAAAAACAGTTTTGCTTGTGAAATCAAAAACCTGAATATCCTCAGTCATTACCACATAAACAGTCATAGTAATTGTACTAATGACAATTTCTCCAGGGGCAGCGATTTCATACTGTGCGGTACAGTCTTTGTTTACAAGGTGAGTGATCAGAGATAAAGTCACTTGTCGTGGTGTAGCTAGCACAGACTTCAGCACTACATAGCACATGCATTAGTTCTGTCTATCAGATAGCATCAGCTAATCTAAAAATATGTAGCTATATTACAGATTTAAAAAGTTTTAGCTAAGCTGCCTGTGCACCGTAGCCAGTTTCTGCTACAAATAAAATCAAATTGAGCTACAAATGCTACAAATATCTGCTACAAATAAAAGCTGAATCTGAAATAATTACACAATCTATGGAAGCCATTACATAAGATAAGAAACATCTAACCCTAGCCCTAACCCCAACCCTAACCCCTAACACTGCGCACACTTAAAGTTCTGCTAGCTAACCACCATCAATATGCTCGTATCAATCAGGCTGCATTTTAAACATTTTATTAGGACTTGTTGGTGACAATAATGCCGGCTTCAGTATGTGATGTAAGTTGTAATTAGAGAAAAGAGTTGATGAAATTAGGCGCTAGCTCTCAGCCATTACTCAGACTTCTCTGGAAGCCTGTGTCTGGCATTCGAGTTCTTTTGTCGAATCTGAATCTGCATTGTGGAATTTTTTTGTACACTGTGCATCAGGGCAATGATACACGAAAACATGCGCGGAACATCGTCATACAGCAGAAACATGACAGTAGTGAGGTGAAATAAAAAGCCTAACTCAGAACTGTTCCTGCACTGCACTGCACTTAACGACAGCCAGCCACAATGATGGCAGGACGACAAAAAGAAAACAAAAACAAGAACACTGAAATGAAAAAAGGAATGGCTGCTGCTGGAATAAAGCACACATCTGTCTGGAAAGTGAATTGTATTCTCTGGTATGCAGACAGCGTTTAAATGAAGTCTGCAATCTGTGCTGTTTTTCTCTTAATTAAATGTATGTGCAGACTTAGCTGTTAGCTTTCACATTTATTTAAAGACATTTTTGGTAGTTGTAGGACCAACAGTGCACAGTAATCCTAACAGTACCTTGCATTGTTTCTTTAACTTTACATATCTCACTGGATCATGAATAATATATAGACATAATTCTGCAATAACAACGTTGCTATGTCTAGCAAGACTCTTGTACCTTACTAAATATTAGAACTTTTAGAGCAGAATTGGGAATTTGAGTTAGGCTATGGGCCTGAAATTACTGGCAATATATCTGATATTGTCAGATTCTCGACATCGTAAAGGAATGCACCCCTACCAACAATAGTAATACACCTAAATGATTTATTGCTTTGAGGTTAAAAAGCAATGCAGTGTTTCCCACCCAGATGAACTGTTTGTGTTTGAAAAGGTTCAGCTTGTGTTTTTCCTTGTTACTAATTAATCTTTGAAAGACACCCATAGTACCTTAATTTCATCAATAATTCACTAATATATCATAACGTCACCTGCTGCAGTCTGCTGCACTGTAGACCTGTGACATAAAGGAATATTTCTAAGTAAATACATTCAGAGACAAAGTGAGCACCAACACGCACACCATCAAAAATGCTCTGGCTGCAGAGTTGCAAGTTCAAACCAGCTTCCAATACGTTTGCTCAATATCACACCCGACCAGCACCTGGTGTGTGAGACAGAAAGAAAACATGAATGCGAAACATATTGTGTTACTCATGACTCAACTGTGAGGTTGTAGCTGCTGATATTTGCTTATGTCTTAAGTGCAAAGTAGGGTTCTGTGTGTTCAGGCACTTTAGGGCAACCAAATGACTACAATATCCAAGTGCAAATGTCAGTCTATTCCTCTGAGAAATAGAGACAGCTAGTTTTATGCACCATGGTATGATAAGTGAGGAGAAATGGGAAGGGACAGTGAGAGAATAAAAAAAGAGATTTATAAAAATGGAAAAAAACAAAATCCCTGCCTAGCAAAACCTGACAGTTCCAGCTAGGTAAATAACTAGGATGTGGAAAAATAGCAACCTGGAGATGTGTCAGCTGGCTGCCACCAACTGGGACCAGAGCCATGTATAGACAGAGTCTGGCCAGCTTCCTCACAGGGCTTTACGTTGCTGCCACACAGCACAAGCTAAGAAGAGGTGGGAATGAACAGAGTATAACTCATCAGGGGTGATATGCATGACATCCTAGACATCAGTTGGCATAAAATCGCAAACTGCATCCATGTGTCATTATAATCTAGAAACCTACCATTCCTTAACCCCTTTGGTAAATAGTTGTCACCTGCCACATTCAGGCAAATAGCCTAGACAGAAAGTGTCTAACACGATGCTTACTTTGAAACAGGACTGCACTCTACAGAAATCGCTGCTATATTTATTTAATGAAAGTGAAACCATTGTGTGTAAAGGAGAGTGCGGTGCTATCAAGTCTCTCTCAACAACACTTAATACTGAAGTTTGGGGACTTGGGGGCTTTTCTGGACTCGAGTCATGAACACAGTGGAAGCTGTCAAAAGTGGCAACAGCTGCATGGAAATGCAGCCTGACTCTCCAAACTGCCAGTGAGTGTGAGAGTCTCCATCTGTGCATGCCTTTGCTCTCTGGTGAGTCTGGGAGCAGCTTGGGTCTCTGCTTTCAGTTTTCCATTTTCCCGCTTTCATTTTTCAGTTTGACAAACCCATCTGGACAAGATTGAGAGGTGGTCTTTTAGTAATCTGTGCTTTGCTACCATAGAGCTCTTCAGTGACCTAATTTCTTCTGTAATATTTATAGACGTAACATAGTTTATATTGGTTATTTTTGTCACATGATTGCCATCAGTCTGAGGGAGGTTTTTGTCTGCAACCTGTAATTTTCCCACAAAAAATGGGGCCATTTCAATAACACATTATTAGCAGAAACCTCACTTCTGATACTGTTATTGGTGTAAACAAAAACAGGCACAGCTAATCACACCACTCCTGATACTGCTTTCAGCTTTGTCTTGTTTAACTTGTCTTAGAAAATTGACGTTTTCTGACAATTCATCCAGATCAGATCAGGCAATTTCAAGCAACTTTGATTCCAAAATTGCTTTATAAAACGTGTTTGAAGTTGCTAATCTGTTGTTGTTGTTGTTGTACCTTCGGTCAGTGAAAAAGAGTTCACAACCGGTCAAATGACCATTTGATAATTAGCAAGCAGCTACATACGCATATTGTCCAGTACACCGGGAATTGTATGACAGCAGCTCCCTAGTGGGTTTCACAAAGAGGCATGGGACACAAATTAACAGATGTTCTGCAGCATAAAAAACTGACGATACAGATGGTCCAACCTTTTTCCAAGGTTTTTAGTCTGAACCCAAAATTGTAATGTAAACACAGGACATGTTGTTTTTGACTAATCTTTAGGAAATAAAGGTGTCACTGTGTGACATGTGATGGTGATGGACTATTCAGCACGGTGAACACTGTCATTTTCTGTTGGAAAAGAAATAAAACTAAACATTTTGAAAGTTGACATACTAAATATCACCTGGCAAACTGTTGGGAGGTGACCTTCAGCTCTTGGAGGTTATGAACACTACAACAGATACAAAGGGCAAAAAGGAATCTAAGAAAATCAGATGCAAAATAAATAGTTGAGACACAACAGACAGAATATAGTATTGCTATTATGACTGTTATGACAAAGTGAAATTTGTTGTTCTGTGGTAACATTTTTAATGCTACCAATAACACCAAACCAAAACATAGATGCAAATGTGAGCAGACACTGAGATTTTACAATGCTGTTACCAAATAAATCACACAAACTTTGTTGTGGACTACACTGAACATATGCTGCTACTGTTGGAACTATTTGGCCTGCGAGTCTCGTTTTACTCCGTATTACTGCATATTCAGCACAACTGCAGTGTAACACATAAACTATGTGTGCAGGGCCCTCAGAGCCTTGTAGCATGAAATAGCCCATGACATCAGAGTCAGTAATAGTCATCTGTACCTCCAGGTGGGAGCCCTCTCAATTTCTATGGCAGAATAACCCTGGAGGGAATTAAAATGACCATTTCACTCTCTGTAACTAACCTTTGTAATTGTGATATTCAGCCCTAATATTGCTCTCAAAAAAGATTTGAGAAAATGGATAAGTTTGCCCCAAGCCTCTCTGCTTAGAAACTAGAGATGCTCCGATCAGGTTTTTTGCAACAGATTCTGATACCAATCACCAACGAGTGCTGATCACCGATACCGATCACGACAACAACCACTAGAGTGCTACTGGCTATGTGATTTGGAAAAGTAATTTTAAATATAGTATAAAAAAAACGATCACAACACTTTTTGAAATCAGTTGATAATGATCGGTGGCAGATGAGCCCAAATATCTGGGGGTCAGGTAGACATTTGTTTCACCCTCCTTTAGATCTTTCCTCCAGTGCTTTTCTACATCTATTGTGAGTTAATGTGTACGTGGATGAATAAAAAAAACAGGTTATTTTTTTCTCTCTACTTCTTGGACGATGCTGATTAAGAACAAAATTTCTTCTCATGCTGCTCATTCACTCTGGTTTATTTGTCTTTCAACCTTCCCACCACTACCCCCAGGCTTGCCAACTCTTAGCTTGAGCCTTTAATCTAAATTTTTTGGTCCAGAGTTATTTTTCATGTCTTGGAACCATCACCAAACAATTTTTGTCAACAGATCTGGTGCCATTGTGCCAATGTGAGCGCATAATGAGATGTTTCAGATGGGACAGCTACATAAAGACAGGTATCCACACAAACACATACAGTAGATACACATCCCCCTGTTTTTCCTGACTTTCATTGAACTGCCCATTGAAATCTAAACTAACTTTTGAAATGCTGCACAAAAAAATATGCTTGTCACATTTGACCTAAAAGTGTAGATTGTGGAATCATGACAACACACAAGAAAACCACAACAATGGAACAATGATCAATGCTGGACAAGCAGACGATGTGCTCTAATGTCAGGATGCAGTGTTGGCCATGTTTCATACTGCCGTAAGACAAAAAATAAGACACTCGCTGGCAGCATTAAAATGCAAAAACTCACCCAAAATCAGTTTGTGCTTTGCCGAAACACTGTTGATTTAGGATGACATTTTATGACCAACATTTTGTCTCAAACATTTCAGAATAAGTAATAAACACACTTGTGACAACTGAAAACAATTTGACAGAATACAAATTACACGTTGTTAAAAAAAATAATCTAAAATTATTTGGCAACAGTCCCTAGTTTCATAGTTATGTCATCGCAGTCAGCTTGTTACATGTAACATTGACTGACATTGTTTGTCCAGTAAATTCTTCATGGACCTTTTGCAGTCTAACGTTCAGTTTATCCTGGCCAGCTCAATAATCCTTCATGGGTCTGCTGTATAGGTTCATCTATTATTTATCTCTGTAATTAAAGGACTTCTCAGGATGACTGATTTCCTGCATCCTTGGTAATCCGCGGAGCCCTGGGCTGGTTTGTGGGAGGTCTGCAGTGACAGGACAACCCTCACTGGGTGGACTGTTATAGTGCTTCTGATGCAGTTTTGGGGTTGCATGAATAAAACATTAAAAAGATGTTGGAAAAAGTGTATAAGGGTGGAAAAAAAATGTGATTCCTTTTAAAGTTATCGCAGATCGCAGTTTTTTTGTGCTTTATGTGACGCACATGTCTGTTAAAAAGCGTTAAGTGAAACATATTGGATAAAGGAAGTGGGATGAATATTACTTTTCAACAGTTGAGCCAGTCATAATGGCGTATGTGCCTTAATAAATATTTTGAGACATAGGGTAAATTATATTTGCTTCAATAACACCCATTCTCTTGACTGTGACAACAACAGTTGGGCCACCCTTTGCAGATGTTTTTCTGTCCTCAGCAAACATGAGCATACATTTTTCCACTGTGTCCTGGGATTCTTGGAAGTCTACAATAACAGGCTCCATTCCTCCAGTGCAAACACTTTCTTAACCAATGGCAGAGTTACCCTTTTTCTGTCTCCTCTGCCAGGTCTCTCGGTGCATTCTTGAGCTTAGCATGGCTAATTAGATAATGCCCTTCCTGACATCCCTGCTCTCAGTAAGTACATTGATGTAGGATGCATATTTCCTCTTCGCACCCGGCCAGTTCTACTACTAAACTAGAGCCTACTTTTCAACTTTTCACCCAAATAAGCATGTCTCGTCTTAGAGAGATGCTATATAGTCTTCCACTAAAACTTATAGGCTTCCACACTAAACACAGGCATATATTAGTTACCAGGAGTACTTCCCAGCTGCAGACTTGACCCTTTAAGCTGCATATGACTGACTTCCTTTGACCCAACTTCCTCTCCATTCTTTGGATCATTGTCCTCCCTCCCATTATGATGGCTCTGAGAGTGGCAGTGGGGAAACTCATTACTGGCCTTTCCAGCTGCTGCCAGCATTCCATTTACTGAGAGTACTAATGACTGGCAGAGCCAGAAGTCCTCATAGTAGCTGCAACATGGAAAATTCCAGAGCCTAGTGAGTCAGCTGATAGTGAATAGAGCCAGGTGTGTTAAGCAAAGCGTGTTAAGTACGTAACAAGAAAACTTTCAACATGGATATTATAAGATGATAAAGGATGCAATATTTAGGAAGTGATGTCCTCTTTCACCCAGTACGTAAACAACAACTTCATTTTCTGTGTCTCTCTCTGAGCCTGTGGTGAAATGCTGAGGTCTTTGACCTGCCCACTAGGTGCCAGATCAGATTAGTTATGCCTGCCTGATTCCTGGAACTCTCAACCAAGACTGATCGGATCGTAGGTGTGTGAAGCATAACTCTCAGTTTCTCCCTTATACTCTCTACCTATAAGAGTGTGTGTGCCAGTGTGAGCAGAGGGTTCTGTGCAAGCAAAGAGGGAAGCTAGGTTAAAGTTGCAGAGGGGATGGCTGATCAAGAGAGAGGGAAAAAAAACCCTATATAAAATCCAGCATTAAATAAAAATCATAGGATGCATTAATCGTAGGACAGTTTATATCCTACTCATGCACGCGGAAGACCAAATCTTGAATCTCCCAATCCAACCTATGGACAACTGTTGACCTAAATGTATGCTTTTGACTTAAATACTTTGCTTTTACCTTTTCCCACCACTGACAATATTTATGGATTTTAAGTAAGCCCAAAGCAAATTACAGAAATTTAAAATTTAAAAACCCCAAATGCATTGGACTTTGGTTTAGTGGAAACAATTTTATTTTTTATTGCAGCTTTTACCTAAGAGCAACAAGAACCAGCAGTAAAAAGACAAAACAACGCAGTGTTACACAATGATAGAGCTTTTATTTAGATATTGTAATTTTTTATAGAACTGAGCATCCATAAACCTTTTCTTAAAGAAGATGCAAGTTTTCCCAAAAGGAAAAGTTAATTTCCATTCAATGAATCCAACACAATAATCATGTGAAGAATAGAAACTCGCTTCATGAATTTTGCAACTTTAGGAAAAAAGAAAAGAAGACACTTGCCAAATGTCTCATCCAAAAAAGTAATTAATCTCCTCGAAAGAAAAGGAGTCGGCATTCTGGAAGACACTATCAGAAGCAGATCCACACTCCCTATTAGTCACATTGTAACCATGACAACGATAAGGTTTTGCCTGTTGCTTCATGACTCTTCCCAGTCTGCTGCTGCTCAGCCTCATCCACTGCAGAGGACTCCCATTCCTTCCTACACCAGTCCTGCTTGATTCACAGATTCAGCCTGCACCACCTCTGCACACCCACTATGTACAGACAGTGGCTACAGCAGCCAGTGTCTGTGGGAACAAGCAATGCGCTTGTGACCCACATCTCCACACTCAAAATACTCCCTGTTCCCTGAGCTTGCATTCACCATGTAGAACAGGCCTCATGTTTGACACAGAAACACACCTCTAGAGTTTGACTTTGATTGAGATCCTCGCTGTCTTTTCACTGGCTAAAGCATGTTACCTAATGTTTAACATTTTAGTTTACCAACTAAACACCTTTACTTTAATCCATTTGCATTTCTTTACTCTGCAGACATCCCTATAGATACAGTATTCCCTTTGTGTGCTAAGTGAGAATTCACTGCGAGGTTCAATTAAGATTCTCATCTAAACCGCCTCCTGAACCCTCCCCCACCTCCACCCTCTACCTCTCTCTCATCCGAAGACTTCGCCACCTTCTTCACAGAGAAGGTGGCTACTATCAGCAAGCAATTCTCTCGCTTCAGTCTGGTTTCAGGAAAGGACACTCAACTGAAACCTCCCTCCTGGCAATGGTGAATGACCTTCGTGCTGCA
>JAUMTR010000012.1:19270432-19300088 GCA_032270685.1 Microctenopoma stevenorrisi
ATTTGCTGGTGTCTTCTCCTTGTAAGTCGCTTTGGATAAAAGCGTCTGCCAAGTAAAGTAAAGTAAAGTAAAGTAAACTAAACTAAAATACACCTGCATGGGAGCTGGCCCATGTTCATAATGAAGAGCTTAGTTAGGCCAACGGAGTGAATTTAGTCACACCATTATTAGAGCAATATTTCTCTGGTGACACTCAGTGTTCATCTGATAATGGTCAAACTGTGCTTCCAGGCTGGTACTTGTTTGACAAATTACATTCATAACTTTAAGAGGACAATGTCTTCAAAGAAGAAGCAGACAGATCTTGCCCTTAAAAATCTAAAGTAGCTTTTTAAGTTGTTTTTTTAGGTTGTTGTACAATGCTCACAAAGCATCGATCATTAATCATTATTAATTATTTTCTATATTTCTTAAGGTGGGAAGGTTTTTTATTCAAAAGGTCATTAAATTACCTTATACATCAATCCTAGTAGAATTGGTTTTGGTATCTTGATTAAACAATAAACACAGAAAACACATAAAAAGTGTAGCAATCAGATAATTAGAAGACAGAGATGTATCACACTAATGACAATTATGCAGTTTGCAGTGTTTAGAAGAGTAACAGGCCGTGGTGGCTATTCATCCAGGGAAGCTGCAGGATTGAAAAATTATTTGGCAGCCACTGAGTGCCACTTCTAATTAGTATGATAAGCATAATCCATCATGGCCAGAAAGGAAGTATAATAGATACTCTATACCTGCGTATGCCCTTAATTGCACAACTGGATTCCAATTAACAACTGGTCAGGGAAGGCACGTGATAAATTAAAGTTATACACACAGCTATATGAACTGTGTCTTTAATGCAACTGTACAACCATGTATATGTTTCAATATGAGTGAAAAATATTTCATTACAAGCTGTGCATTTCTGCGCATGTCTACGTTTAAACGTAATCAACTCGATTAGACAGTGTAAGTTTTAATTGTGGAGTACTTCCTGTTTCTCCATCTATTAACGGAACACCTTCCAGACTGTGATATCAAGTCTCACACACATGCACATATGCCATGCAGAGGTATCGGTGTTCCGAACTACACATACAAATGGAAATACTCTCCCCTTCATCTGCATCGCAGCAATGAGAAACTGTAGCTTGATATCTCATGTGTGAAATTGTCTCTGGTAGAACATAAATAGGGAAGAACTACACTGATCAAGCTGAACAGAAAGTATGTTTGTTTGCCTCTGTGCCATGTGTGTCTATACATTCACATAGTATATTCTCATAAATTCCCAGGTCTACTATTACAATTTACAGCATCTGAGAACAATATTTAAATCTGTGCTTTGTTGTTATGAAGCATTTAAATATACACCTATAAATCACAAATATATAACAGCAACAGAAATTGTTAGAGGAATGATAGAAATGTGAATAAATACATGCAAATTAAACATGCACAGTTTGTTTCCTCTTCACACAGTATGTCTGTGACTGTGCATCACCATCCAAGTATTTAGTGAATTACTGACAGTTGGCTTGGTTGGTTGGTTGGATCTAGATGGGCTTCAATCATTTTCATCTACACACGTCAAGGAGAAACTGCAAGCTTCTGCCTGCCCTCCTGCATACTCATAAAGATGATTTACTGTCATTCTGAGACCACAGTA
Source organism: Microctenopoma stevenorrisi (assembly GCA_032270685.1). Taxonomy (NCBI): domain Eukaryota; kingdom Metazoa; phylum Chordata; class Actinopteri; order Anabantiformes; family Anabantidae; genus Microctenopoma; species Microctenopoma stevenorrisi. Next base: position 19,272,090 of record JAUMTR010000012.1, read on the forward strand.
TCCCTCCCTTCACTGCCCCCCACCCCTTTGTCATCTCTAAAACTCTGCTAACGCTGAGAAAAAATATGTATGGCCTGTTTCAATACTTGTACTACTCCTAGTTTGTGTGTGATAACCTTTGTTACAATGAGATATTTAAAATATGCCTAAAGGAGTTTATTCACATAACCAATTAAGTTTTCTTCATAATAATAATAATCAGAAGAAAACATTCACCCTCAAATAGTAGATCCAGTTTCTAGGTTCATTAAAGAATAACTTACTGATTGGTGTTTATCGGTCTAAAGTAGCCTATTGGCCTGACTATACATTTATACAGGACTGCATTAGTTTAATAATATGCTTTTATTATCAATACCTTCCACCCGATGTGTTATGTTCAAACCAAAAAGACAGCACTGAATCAGAGATGGGATGGAGGTAATTACAGCGCAGGTCAAAGAAAGCTCCACCAAAGCAGAGGAGAGACACGATGAGGCAGAAAGAATATATTGACAGTATTAATAGATAAGTATGGGTTATGCATCTCTGGACCAACTAAATTAAAAATTGTGATTAGTCAAAGTCAGTCTGAATCTACTGAAGAAACTGCCTCTGCTGCTGCAGTGAATCTTCTGTCCTCACATGACTCTCTACATTGTGCGTGTCAGACTACAGACCAACAAGAACTTTCACATATGATCAGAATCACAGATTAATTGATGAACGCCTGACAGGAGTGAGTGTGCACCATGGACTCACACACACACACACATAGTGCATTCTCTAAGAGACTCACCCACTCACTCTTCCTCCCCTCTCTCAGACTTAGCAAGCGCATCTCTCTTTCTCTCTGGAACAAACGAATGGATTACACGTCCCATGAACCACAAATGGCTGAATGCACTACTACACTGTAGTGGACAGAGATCAGCATATAAAAAATGCAATGCTGGGCGTGATAGCCAGGTGTCCGAGCACACATTAAAACATCAGGTGGATTTAATGTTGTGTCCAATCAGTCTGGATAGTACTTTGTGGTCTTGTTTTAATCTTTACTCTACAGCAGCAACTGAACAGTAATACACACACAGGCAAGCACGCATGTGCTTAGCATCTGATGTATGCACATACACACATTCACCTCCATGCTAAGGAAAGTCCAGCAGTAATTAGGGTGAGCTCTATTTGCTAACAACCTCTAGCTCCAAGACCCACGGCAGGCTGACAAATTAGGGTTCTCTCTCCAAGCCACGCAGGGGCTTTCACAGGTTAATGAGAATGAGGAGGCTGTGTGTGTGTGTTAATACATGAACACTGCTGGGCTAATGGAAATCCAAGCAATGGTAAGCTCCTGCAGTGGTTGGGGTTTGCTAACAAGGATTTAGCATTATTCTCAGTGTCAGTAATACCTGGCAGCATTAACAGGAATTAGCATTGCTTATGGCCAGGCAATAGAAAATGAGGCTTATGGTGGTTAGCTTTGTTTATACTGCAACAATAAAACTCCAACTGTGTTTGCTTGTGTATTAATTGACGTCTCTGGACCAAGGGGTGTCAACAGTATCTGCTGCTCTTGGATGAGGTCATTATCTTTGCTGCTAATGTTGAGGATTAGAAATGGGCTAAATCGGCTTCTGAATCTCTTTCTGTTTCTGCACTGAGGCAATATGGGAGGATTGCGGGTTTTCACAACTCCTCCTGTCTTTCGTCTCTGGGATATTTTCTCTTCCATTCTCACGCATTCTTATCTATATTGCATCTACATGTCTTTGTTTCTCGCTTTCCTCTGCCCTGTTGCCTACTGATTTTTCCTCACATCGTTTCTGCTGCACTGTCATCCAGTCTACCATTAATAGCCATCTTCTCCCACTTCCTCTGTGTCTGTCTTCCATCTTAGGATGATTATGGTGGTCTAGTGGAAACATATCGGCATTGACAAAAGGAAGAATAGGATGATGGAACATGCTGAAGAAATGCACTGCAACAGCAGTAGGAAAATATAATACACAAACAATTAAACATAAATAATTTAACAACGGTAATCGCTTAAATTAAGTCCAAGAAACACAAAGAGCTCTAAATGTTTGTCTAATTATGTCTTTTTATTACAGGGTTTGAACACAGGAACCTATCATTTGGGTTCAAACAAAGGATGTCAGTGTGTGAGCAATGTGCAAGGTCCAGTGATGCAGACATGTTATTAACAATTTCTCAAAACTAAGCAAATACATACTGTAGCTTATTTATCCCAGCCCTCCAGGGGCGTAACCTAAAACTCTCCCCCTCTAAACATGGGAGAACATCACTTCTAATTGCTGTGCAAATGCTACCCTTATCTAAATAGAAAATACTTCTACTGTTAAAGAACACATTGACACATAGACAGATGTTATTGGTTCAAAACTCTCATGTAAACACACAAACAAATTGTTGCTTTAACCCCCCGATCACTTATTCATTTCTGCAGCTCTACCCCTGTTCTCCTCAGTCAACTGGATTAAAGTCTGTATTTACCACAATTTCTGACTTGATGTTGAATTGTGCTATTCCTATTTGAAATACAGTAAATGCAGAGACGACCTCCGCAAAAATGAGGCTTATACAAAAGCATAACTGAACCACCTTGATGATGCATGTAAACATTGAGCTTAGGTCACCTGCCAAATGGTCCATTGTCTTGGGACTGTCTTATCTGGGGCCATATTCCCAGATGCACAATGTTTCATCAATGTATATTATCAAATTCGACTGTCTTGTAGTTGTTTTCCTTTCAACAAAGGAGTTCTTAGTGAAGCAGGCTGTCACTCAGCTGTTGATGATAGTGTGTTCAGACACTTATGTACCTTGACTTTGAACTTCAGCTTGTATCTCTTCTACTCGGCATTTTGTGTACTATTCCGTCAATTCTGTTAGATTGGATTAAGATTCCCCTCTTGCTGGGAGGTCCAGTGAGGTTGGCGACAGTCCCATGGACCTAAAACCTCCTAGTGTTTGCTATAATCACAGGCACATCAAACTGTTTTAGGATGTTCTTACAGCTTTATCTCTAACATACATACTAAATTTTTATTTCTGTCCTCAGTGTAAAGGCTGTAGCAAAAAGCAGGAGGAAACTCGCCAAGGGCCAGTTTATTAGTACTTTAAACTTCTATTCTGATATGTTTTGACTGTTGTCTTCTCACAGAAAGTCACCAGCCTTGTTATACTTGCAAAAGCGGGGCCTCATTGTCCACAGTAAAAGGTGTTGCTTTCCTTGATGACAGGTTTGAAATTCATCCAAACACCACCATCACACGCAGCTCTGCACCTCACAGCTCACTGTGGAATTAGCATTTTGCCATTCCATTCTGTTGGAATATTTTTAAAGTATCTGCCAAGGGAAGAAAATGTATTTTTCTGGATGAAGATGTTAACAGTTGGTCACTAATCGCAGAGATTAGATCAACATTTCATGTTGCAGATTCAGAATAAAAGTCCTACAGCACATTGCCAGTCAAACGCTCTGAATGTAATATCAAACAGCTGCTGGAACTATTAGGATTCTAATACCGGCAGCTTATTGTTAGTATGTTTGAGAGTGGATTAGAAAATTAAAAGCGTGTAAAGTAAAACTCCATCTTAAAACAATGACTTAAGTTATTCACACTGACAGAAATATGTCAAAGTTTAGTGATTGTCAAAGAGTCACCATGACTAGAGCTTCTTTAACATGTTAGAGAAATGCAGACTGTCAGTGTGAAAAAGATAATAAGCCAGAGAGACACTGAGGAGGCAAACATAGCTAAAATATTGACAAAGCATGAAATTCAGCTTAGCGTCTTTAAAGAAACTCGTGCACATTATTTCTACCTTGTTATGTTGCAAGAAATGTGAATAATAGTTTGTCTCACTGGTCATTAGCAGTACAACTGTGCAATCTGCACACACACACCATAAAATGTGACAAGGAGCTTGACTTTGAGGCTTATTTAACTTATTAAAAAGAAGCTAATTACAGTTGGTCTCGCTAGTTGTTTATGATTAAAGACAGTATCTTCTAAACAATATTATCCTTTCCTTTCTTAGGTAAAGAATAATATATATATATTTCCATGCTTAGTATAATTGCTACTGTGTGCCTGTCATTCTCTAGCTGAGACACGGTGAAATTTTTTAATTAGTATCATGGCATATCATTAGCTAGCAAAATTGTTCTGAGATATTTTGCCTTTCATGTGAAATTAGTCCCACTATGCAAGAAACAGCAATTTCTCCCTGGCATTATCCACATGGAAAAAGCATGAAATGAAAGCCTCTATGATGCTATTAGGCATCTGGAGTTAATGGTCTCAGCATCCACTGACTGAGAGTTGTTTATTTGAACCAAACCATGTTCTGAACCCATTTTCATTGTGAATGCACAAATGTAATAAATGTCTCTTTATGGTTTTACTTAATGCCTTTTAGTGTATGAATACCTGAAATATGGATGCTCAAGAATCTAATAATTTATTTTTTTATATAATTAGTTGCTATATATCATTTGATTTACTCGTATAATCCATGTTTTATGCCTCATGTGAAGAAGAGTGTCTGTTTGTCAAATATAAAAAGTAAACTATTGCTCTGGCACCCAAATTTCAAGTGAGCAGCCACAAACTGTGTATTTATCATGTATCTGAGGAAGTGGTAAAACTGTCACACACAACAGCTAATAAAATCTCAAAACAGTTTTATCCAAAGCAACTGGACTTGTTTGGTTTCTTAATGACGTTCCACCCTTTTATTGCAGAGGGCTTTCTCAATTTCTCAAGAGATAACCATGACCTGGAGATTGAGAACCTTTACAGCTATTTAGCGTATGACATGTTTTCTTGCGTGTGGATGCACAGACACACACAGACTGTGTTCAAGTATCTCTCTCTTTCTACTCCTCTCTACTTCATGGAGATATGTAGATAATGTTAACACTTTTGAAAATAATGACTTCCTTGCTGGGTTATTCTTAGCTTAATGAAAACAGGGTTGCGTGTGTGCACTTGTGTCTGTTTAACTGGCACGCGCATGCGCGTCTATCACAGAGCCATCATTGTCTTCACTCAATAGGCACTGTATGGCTCAGTGTGTATGCGCGTGCCTGTGAGTGATTGATGGAGCTGCAGTGATACTGCAGAGAGAGAGAGGCACTAGGTCAGATCACAGTGGCAGTAAATGCTGAATAGTGGGCAACGAGGAGAGGAGACAGAGGGAACTACAAAGGAGTACAGAGAATAGAAGAGGAGCTATAGAGAAGAAAGTCTTAGCCAGGGACAACAGGTCAACTGTACAGCACAACTCTTGAAAGCAACACACTTTGAACACACTGTTGAACCTAAAACAAAGTGCTGCTTTGGTGATGCATCAAAAAAGGCACATCACCTTAGGAATATCTTAAATCAAGTTACCTCGCTGACCTCTGTGATCTGTCAGTAAAAGCTGTGATCTTGCTCTTCCCCCTAAAATCCCTTCAGATTTCTAAAGCTCCTTTTTTTACAAAATATCAAAATGTGAATAATTACACCTGTCACAAATTCAGTCATAAGAAAGACTTGAATATTGAGTGGAGAAAACAACTCTCAGGAATTATTGGCTACTTTAACTATGCCCTGTAAACAATGGATTGACTTCCAAGGTTTTCCTATAAAACTAGGTTGAACGTGACAATGAAAAGCCTCATTGAAATAGATGTATAACAGGCTTTGTGGTCAACCCAATGCAAAAAATGGTGAAATAATCTGAAACACATTGAAATGCGAAATAAAAAGCTAAAGCCTTCACGCTTTAGCTAACTCTCACAATATTAAGTTTAATTTTACCTTGTCAAGAGTTTCCAAGAAAGTATATTATATCAGCTGAAAGAAAAAAATAAGTGGTGTACACTCACTTAATATATTAAGAGGTATTAATGAAGTGACCACCCTATTGCCATATTCAATGAGGGTGTCAAAACATCAGAAACCTCTTGACACAATGTAAGACTTCACTTCCTAATATGACCTTATAAAAAAACATTTTAGAATCATACCTTTCTGACAGTTTTAACGGAAAATAAAAAACTCTAACCTTGTAAACCCGTTGCAGAGCCACTGTATTAACATATTAAAGTGGCCAATGAGTGTATTTCAGTTTAAAGCTTGTAGCTGACATATGTCAAATTAAAGTCAAAAAGTTATCGCATTACTAATTGTAATTAGTTTGATTGATTTGATTTGCTATTCAGAGCATGATGTGGCAGTAACAGTGGGAGAGAAAGGAGAGAGGAAATTGATAGAGCATGTATTGGCAATTAAAAAGGGGAGCGGCAAAGGTACAGTACGGCATGTGGACTCTAGGGAACCCTTGAGATCTCAAAGTTCTCAGATACCATTTATAGACTTCATGTGGTAGAAAAAGCTGGAGTTAAGATTTAATATTATTTTCCCTTTAATTTCAGTCCAGTAGTGTAATTGCCCCCCCCCACCTCTCCTCTTTTTTGTCTAACTAAAGTGGACTGCAGATGAAGGGCATAACATTTTGAGAGAAAGGAAATGTCACATTGTGCCATAAAAAAAATAAAACTTGTACAGTAAAAGCATCTTATGTCTACAGAAATCCAAAGCGGACTACGCTTACTTGACAGCTGGTTGATTTTTACTGTCCTTTTGTGTAAATTTAATTTCCCAACTCCTGCCTATCTCTTGCTGCATAATGATAAGCATCTCATTGTAAATCCCTGCAGGTGCTGCGAGATGGAAATTGGGAAAGTCAGCTGGTTAGGAAAACCATGGCAGTATATTACTCTCTCTCCTTTGAAATGTCACTCACTTGTCTACTCTCTGTACATGTTTGTTAGTGCTTGAGTGTGTATAGTAAGTATGCACGTGTATTTGCAGAAGTATGTGGGTCACATCCTTGTCATAAACATTCATCTTGGGAATATAGCCAATGGTGAGAGTTTTAGGACTGTCATTCTCCAGAGAGGGAAATGGGGAGGATGTTCTGAACGTGCACTGGTTTCACATAAGCAAGGGCTAGACAGTAAAATCTACATGTTGTACATATTTTGTATCATCATTTATCAAAATGTTAAATCCTTATGCAGCTCCGGGGAACATTTCAAAACAACGTACAGCCTTACTTCCTGATTAACCTCGGATGCTCTTTCTACAAGTCCAACCAACAAGACAAAGCAATATAACAATGGGGAATCATGTATAATGGGTTCACCTAGTGAAGAAGAATCAGCATTTTGTTCTCTTGTTAGATAAAACGGAGGGGAGGGGGGCAATCAATGACAATCTAAGAGGTAACATCAGGACTTCTTTCTATTCTGATCAATGAAATGTGATAACACGGATCTAGTCAGTGTTGGCTGATCTGTTCTCCTGCTCTGGGAGTTCATTTAATAGGACACCCAATTAGTAGAGACAGAAGGGCTGGTAGGACATACCTAAGCTCAGATAAACAAAAACACTAGACAACGGCAAGTTTAACGCTTAAAGGACTGGTTTGCAATTCAAAGTATTTTTCTCAAAGTGACCTATTTTGCTTAATTTCAGAGTTTATACTTTCATTATAATACACAATTATATAATTTTCAAGTTAAAGACTGCACATGTACGTTATAATTCCCCTTTATGCAACAGCATCTCTGGCCTTAAGACTAAAAAGACTAGACTAGACACTTCAGGCTTTTCCTGGAGGACAAAGTAAATTTGCCAGAATGAAGCCTGGGTGTTTCAATACCAGCGAGCCGCTAAACACACATTCACCTCAAGGTTTGGTCGTCTAAGTGTAGCATGAGCACCCAACTTTACAGAAGCATAAATATATATTTAACGTGTAAATATAACGTCCATCCATTATCGTAAGTGTAATCATTCTCTGGACGGCGGGAGGATATAAGGATTCTGTGTTTTATGGACCCAGAGACACACTAGGTGAGTTTTGCTATTTATTTTAAAAGTCAGGCAATAAATATCACAAAATGAGGCCGTGGTACAGCCAAGCAGAGTGGTTAGTGACAGTGCTAAAATGGTGGAGAAGGGGAGTGGGACAAAAAGGGGGCCTCCAGTGTTGGTGTCTGCTGCGTGGTCACTAAGGTGGAAACAGTGAACACACAAGCACAAACTCAGGCAAACAGCAACAACACCTTCGAACACCGACAGTCAGAAAACTCTGCTTCCAAACCATTTTCACACAGCTACCAAATCCAAAACTGTAATATAGAGTCTGTGTGTAGTAGAGGTCCAGAAAGAGAATAGAGCCAGAGGGTAGCAGAGATCCCCGATATAAACAGAGAGAAATCAGGGTCTTACAGGTGCAGAGGCATGTCAAAAACGAGCAGAAGTCAAAAACTGACAAATCTCACTAAGACCAAATAAGCTGCTACTGAAGAAGTGGACAAACTGAAGGTACTGCTTACACTGGAGAAAAGTCAAATCAATCAAATAGACATTAAATAAGCAACAGATTATCAACCTAATAAAGTTATTTTAGCCAAATATTCCTTTTTAAGCTATATAATCCACAATGTCAGCAACTGAAAAAGCTGTGACCTTGATTGGGAACAGTCTCAGGTATGAAGTGATTAGTCTTTAAGGCTAGACTTCGCCGTGTCCTCAGCTTTACCAAAATAGCACTTGCATCTTTGCAAGGCTACTGAAAGTTTCTTTCATTTCTTTTTTTTCCGAGTTTGTTTTTTTACTTGCTATTATTTAGACACACTGGGAAGGATTTTACAGCTCGACAGATGACAGGGTTACTTTGGAATTTGCCCCTTTGAGATGCAGAAACAGGTGATGTTGGAAGAGAAACAACAGCTGCAGCGGTGAGAAGGTCTCTGTGGTTGTAAAACAGCTCCTCTGATAGAGGAAATGTGTTCTACACAGAACCTTCAAATTATATTCGTCATGAGGGAAAAGACTCAAATGTCATAAATTTAAAAAATGCAGAGTGCAAGCAATAAACTGAGATGCGTGTGCCATTGTTTACTCATGGGATCCTCACAGTCAGTCTCAACCTATTTAACACATTGTAAACCTTCCTAATGAATGTGTAAATTATTTGGGATGGCTTGCGTTCCTGCTGTGCTTCTAGTGTGAGCATGAGGCACACAGGGATATCTGCACACATTACGTTGTGTAAAAGTGTATTTTATTCCAAGTTTGGGACAAATATTAAGAACATATTACTGGTAAACTCGCGATGTAGTTCATCAATATTTAGTGCAAACCTAAAAATGCAGATGGTTAATTTTTCCTATTGAAGTTGCCATATTTAAAGATAAACACATGTATTTAGTATTAAATACACACTGAGTGAGGAGGCTACAGCTAAAGGAGCAGAAGTATTACACAAGCGAGTTCAGTTCACATGTGTACACTAATTATAGTCGCTTCAAATATACCTAAAATATAGATAGGTATGTAATAATATGTTGACAACACTATTCCTGTCTGGCTAGCGCTACCCAGTTAGTGGATAACAGACTATAACTGACATAGACAAGTCAAACTTAAGTTCATGAGGTAATAAGTAGGAGGATGCTCCATTTTTCAGAGGCTTAAATCGAGGCTGGTGGGTGACTGATTCACTGTGTACTCGACTGGAAACAACATAAAAGTGTGTGATCTGAACAATCTCAAATCCCTGCATATCTATTGTAGCTTATTATCATAATTATAGGCCGTTTTGAGCTGCAGAAATGATATGTTGAGATGTTTCGAGAGGCCTTCAGTGCACACGGTTCAATGGGAGAAGCTTGTTCTGGTTGACCGTGACGATTACCGCTACAACAGCATAAGCATAGTTGGGCTTATAGAATGGAGTCTATTTTTGGCAGACATTACACCAACCTCATTCTTTTCATGCATGAAATTATTTGAACCTGAAAAGTCACATTTCCTGGAACATATTCTCAGACTGCCATTCGCACTGTAGCATAACATCAACTTTAACTCCAGTCAATGTCAAAGCTCGACACCTCCGAGCCAGTGTCACCCTAACCTGTTGTCTATCAGTGTCATATTGGGTATCTATTGCTCTTGAATTGATTTTAGTGCATTAGGTGGTTGGTCTATTTAAAGAGCGTAGGGCTGGTTGTAGCCTATAGCGTACTCGATTCTCCCACGCTTGCTGTTTAACTGACGCTGAAGCAGATTGTTTATGACAGCTCTCCGGCTGCAAACACCAGGCTGTGTGCTGCGGGACAGCTTCTATTACTGCTGCGCACATCAGCACAGCCATGTACACACACACACACACACACACACAAGCTCACAAATAAAATCAGATCAAAGCGTTTATGTGTTCATACGCATTTCACCCACACAAGTTCATATGTTCATACATTGCAGAATAGAATACATTACAAATACCTTATCACTTTCACACATTCCTACTGATGCAGCCATCATAGACAGCCTTCTTTTTACATCAGGCATCACAGCCGGGAACGGATTGGACAATTTTAAAATTCTGCTATCATAAACAGGTTCTGTATCAAGGAAATGAAATTTGTGGCAGGTTGTCTCATCAGGTTGCTGTACTTTCCAATGATTTAACACCTAGACCTTGTAGAACATTTGTTGGGGGGGGGCTCTGCAGATTGGGAGAAGTTTTGAAACATTTCCTGGATACATGGAGGTCAGAAAAGTTAAACAGAGCCCAGCCACCCCCTAAAGACATTATAGACGTATGCATTACTAACTAATCTACATGTCCTGTTTTCAATTTCAAGGTCTGGTTATGTGTTATATGCATGGGTAGAGATATAGTACACTTACATTATGGCACAGTTTGAGGGACCAGTCTTTGTTGTTGATGTAATAGTTTAAGTAACAGTAAAAGCATTTGTCACTCATAACACTACAAAGGAATACTATTAGCAACCACAATTTTTCTTGCAGTTTGGTGCATAATCACAAGCTCATATGCATTTTCTCCACATTTTTTTTCCAGTTCTAGTTTTATTTAAATCAAATAAAATGCTAATCAAGGGAATAAAATGCGCACTTAAATTTTACAATTTCTTTTCTCTCTCTTATGTTTACAGAGAAAGAGCACAGGTCTCAGTTTAATGGGTATTACTAATATGTGATCGAGTACAACTCGGGGTCAGGAAACTACATTATGCCACCACTGTCATTCTAGATTTCTGTGGGAGATAAATCAAAAACCATTTAATATTTCTCCAATAAAATAAAGTGAACTTTTCTTAGATTATGGATAGAAATTACATTTTTGATTTCTAAAGCAATTTTGGACAAATTTTACGCCCCCATCTTTCCCCCTGAACATGGCACCTGAGGCCACCATCATTTCATGTCTCCTTATGTGTCTGTGGTACCTATCACAGAGCAGAGATATGACAGGTCGCAGGATGTGGGAAAGCTCCTTTCGTACAGGAGACAGGAGGAGAAAAACAGTAGCACTAGAAAGACAAGCAAGTTGGGTGTTTGGACCAGCACTTAATATCTTAAGTTGATATCTTAAGTGTCTTTGCTTCTTCTCTGTTGTTCTTACTCTCCGTTTTTGTACTTTCCCCCCGATCTCTCTTTGTATTGCTTGCTGCATTTCTCTCCTTGTGTCTCATGTGACAGAATAAGACGCAAGGTTGTTCCTGACGGAGGCGGGGATAAAAACAGCTGAGTCTGTGCTTGCAGGCACGGAGAGAGCACTGCCTGAAACAAGACCCTTTCCTTTGCATGAGCGTGTGCATTTCTGTGTGTGAGTGATGTGCACGGAGTAAAAGCTAGAGAGAAGCTCTTGCTATACTCAATACACTTGTGACATCTCACAGTGTGAGTACATTGTCAGCGTCTGCGACTGTGTGTGTAACACACTGATTGGAGGTATTTTGTTTGTGTTTGTTTTCCAGGTCTGGGAGCATTTATTTTGGCCTTCCTGTGTTGTCAAAAGAAAAGTGGATGTTGAGCAAATGAGTTAGTTTGCCATGTGTAGGGAATATTCTGTAATCTGTTTCAGGCTATAGCTGAGTTTTGGCCAACTTAGAGCATATCCACAGTGTTCTGAGAGTCGTTTGCTGACTGTGCTGCTGTTGACTTCCAACACCAGATGTCTCATCCCCCCCTTTACGTGCCCAGACAACAGTGTGCGACATGTTGTCCTGTGGCTATTATGACATTTTGTTCAGTCTTTTTACAGACTTGCTACATACAGGCTGCAGCACCTCTGGTTTCTCCCTTGGGTGGTAAATCACATCTTACTCTGTCGTGTTAGCTGTTACAAAGGACATGCAGAAATTCACTATGGCACAAAAATGCCAGAAACTCCACATACAGCAGAGTTGTTAGGACGACACTACAAGAGAGTCTTGCTGACAAGTCACAGGTGAGGAAATTAGTTTTCTAGGTAACATGTCAAATAAAATAGCATAGTCCAGCACTCATAAGTTAACCTACATATAAATCATTTCATGCATAATATGCTGTGTGCTTTTAATGAGGTTTCTGTGGGAGCTTTTCATTCTTTCCTGTGAGAGTACAGGGTCAGGGGTAATGTTCATGTGGTGGGTGTTGTAAAGCCCTTGTGAAGACTGTAACCGTGTTTAATGGCCCATAAAAATACCTCAACTTGTAATTTAATGATGCTGTTAAATTTTCCTTACATATTGTTTGTTTCTTTGATGTTTAAGCTGCCTCAGTTGTCAGTTTCATGTAGCCCACAGCGTATTTAAATATTTTCTTTAACCATGGTACCTATCTTAGTTATCAAGATCATAACTCCCATGAAACCACATTTCTCTTGGCTCACTGGCATCATAAAGCCTTAAATCACCATACAATTCTCTGTCATTATTAAAGCAGAACACACTCTAGAACTTGTGTGACGGCACTGCAGTCGTTCTGCAGGCAGCAGGACTCGCGTATAATATCCACAGGCTAACAGACTAACAAGCAGAGTCTGCTGTGACTTTGGTAAACGAAGGAATACGGCGACCCTCCGAGCCTTCTCTACAACGTATGTAGTACAGTTCAGCATGTATATGGAGTGTCAAGAAAGAGTGAGTTCATGTGAGAGCTGGTATGAGCGAGTCAAGTGCGCGTTTTTACCACTGAATGGCGCAGACAGCTACCACACTGCTTAAAGCGAGTTAACCTAAGTCACACAGCACTCAAGTGAGTCTGTACTATAATTTAAGACTGTAAAAGCTTCAATTTATCAGACTGGCAGTTAGTTTGGTAACATATAAAAGCTGCCGAGGCATGAGAGGGGGACAGTTTTTGTCACGGCTATTTCCAGGAGGCACCGTGTACCAGTGTAAATCTGATTCAGATCAAACTTGTAAAAGTATCAGTAAAAATGATTAGTTTGTTCGTTTCCGAGCCAGCAACACTATTTTCTGGCTTAATGCAAGAAAAAACACAGCCTCCATTTCACTTGAGGGTGTAGTACTTGCACCGAGCCTGGGCATGAATCAATCCTAAACTGATGATTGCCTATTTTACAACGCACTGCACTGCTAGGATGCATTCTATCTCATGTCTCCCTTTCATTCTAGTTCTACTTCACAAGCTAATTTTGGCAAAGGCTTATTCCATCTGGACCCTGAAACAGGCTCCCTGGTGTCCAGGCCTAAGGGAATATTTGATAGTATTTTCATTTTTTTTTGTTGCATTAAAAAATAGGACATATTCAGGGGTGAGGTGGGTGAGCAAATGTGCACGGAAGTCTACTCTAATTTGACCTACACAACACACATTTGTACAGTTCTTAAGTAATGTCATTTATGTGCAGTAGAGAGAATTAACAACTAACATCTGAGTGAGTGCATAATAGGAAAGGTAGTGATAGGTTAAAAGTGAAGAGAGCCAGAGAAAAAGAACTCTCAGTGACCTTTATGCAGATTCAAAAACCAAAGTGAAAAGATCAGACGACTTTAAAAAATGGGAGAAGTTATAATAGAGACGAGTAAACTATTCTGTAGCCTGCAACAATAGAAAAAGCACAATCATGCTTGGATTTTATCGAGCACTGTACAAAGGACAAAATTAATTGGACAAAAGATCAAAGGAGTGGTCTACATGGAATAAGGGCAGAGTAAAGTGGTACTGTGAAAAGTAAGGGCTCAAAGGAATGAGAAAAGTTACAGCTTTTTATCATGTGTGATGTGTAACAGTAACATAACAACAACATGAAAATCAGAATCATAACCAGAGTTAGACCATTTGTACCAAAAAGATTCTATGCAGGCGGATTCCAGGATACCTACTGATATTCATGTGGTAAAATGGGATTTTCATTTTCAGCAGTATCAGTAAATCACACGTTTATTGCCTGTAGGTTAAAATACAAGATCATTACAGCATTTTTAGACCTGATAAGTGAGGTGTGCATTAAAAATGACTAAATCACACACAGTCTCCTTACTAACCAATGACTGCGTAAAAGTGATTGTATTTTGCCTCCAAGCAAATGAATCACTGAGCTTTTAGTCAGCTCTTGGTCTGCGAGACCCTCTGGAAACTTTCCTAAGTCACTTGTGTCTACTTCTTAATTGCTTGTTCAAAACTACCGGATAAACATATTTTCCTCATGAATGCCTCTCCATCCCATGGCTCAACAATCAATGCATACATGTTCAGAGAACCCTAAACCTCAGGCAAGGGTCTGCAGCAGCAAGAAACACACCCACACCTCTTTATTTTTATTTATACTACATGCTGACTCTACATCCTCTGCCTCCCTTTCCATCTGCCACAGTTTATTGACAGCAGAAGCTCGGCACTCTCTCCTCGCCCCTAACGCTCCCCACAAGCACAAACGGTGACTCATGTTGTTATTTGGATATTGATGTGTTCATTGTTAATTTGATAAGTTGGACACGGACGGTGATTGTGCCGTAGACAGTATATTCAGTAGGGTTTGTTTTGTTCTAATGCCTGCCACTCTCCCACAGCACCGTAACTGCTGTAGCACAATCCTCTTCACTAAAGCCAAACCCTCGAGCATGTTCATGAGCAAAAAGAGACACACTTAAGTTTTTTGGGGGGGATTTCCTCCCATGCTGGGCCTAAATTCTCTCTCAAGTACTGCATTCGCTTGACTTCCTTTTTTTCTTTCTTTTAATATGGAATTGCTCAATTCACTCCCTGCCTTTATTCCCCCAAAAATCTTTAACCAGATATTTTTTTCTCGCTAATAAAATCAATTAAATTTGTATCTGATTCTTATAAAAATAAATTGTCTTGAAGACACTGGTTTAGCCATGTCTGTAAAAAGCTATTTGCTGTATATCATTTAGATTAAGGGCCGGTTCATATCAGATGCGTCATCTGAGCAGGGAGAACATTTTTACATTTATTGTAAGATACAGATGTTTCACAACAATTTAAATGTTGGCCTCCATGTTTTATAGAGGGTAAAGGAGCAACAGGAGGTAAGTCAGCCGTCTGACCCGGCCTATTCTGGAGATTGTTTTGTGTTTTGGAGGCACAGAGAGGATAATAAAATCAATAATGATGAGGACAAACGTAACAACTAAACAGGATACTGAGAAGTACTCCGATGAAAGTCAACAGCATGATTTGGTCCCTTGGCTTTTCTGGATAAATTGTTCATAAACATTTAAATTCCGTTAACCGTAAGTTGGAAATCTGTCATAAACCATAAACCAGTACTTTCTCCTTACACAGACTGAAATAAAATATTAGCAATTGCAGATGCAAACACGTGCACTAGTGCTATAAAATATATAAAATCAAGCTGTGATCACAGTAAAGAACAAGTTAAAATGTGCTTATGCATATTTAAATAGAATGTCTTAGCAGGAACATCAACCCTAAAATACATGCACCTCTGCTTAATCTATTGTAGCATTTTTTCCTCCATTTCCTTTTGGCCGAGCTATGCATTATGCTAATCTCACAAAAAGAGTAGTGCCCCGAAGAAAATATGCCTTAAATTCTACACATGCGGAGCAAAAGGCTAAATTTCTTTTGTCAGATGTGTGTTTATTAAACAAGTTAGGCAGACCCCACCAGTGGCTCTTCTAAACTCTTTACCTGATACATCACTTACTTATAGAGAGCACACACACGGACGAGGAAGAGGAATGCTATGGATGTACAAGAGCTGCTCTGAGTCCGGGAAGCAGGCCATTGATTTTGTCATTAAAGGATATCAAACAAGACGGCATCTGAGACAAAACTAAATAAGTACAGTATTGACCCTAGGCTTCGGTCTTTCTCATCAGTGCTCTCATTTTTTTTCTTTTTTGTCCCTCCTCATTCCTTCTGCCTGTCTCCCCTGAAAAGTGCTCTTATAGCCTGCAGTCTACTCTATCAACCCACCAAGTACCAAGTCTGGTACTGTTTCTAAATGAAGCGTTTCAAAAAGTTGGACGTTTCACGGTGGCAGACACGTGCTGCATACGTGCATGTAAAATGCATTTGCATACATTTACTGTAAAAAAAACAAAAGCCTGATGGTAGAGCACATGCTCTGGGCCATGTGTTTTTGTTGGGCAGCCGGAACTGTAATTGTGTTGCCTCTAAGGCATTTTATATATCCTGTGTTAAATATGTTTATTACGTTTTGTTTATTAGCAATAATGTTTGTTGTAAAAATGTTTTTGTTAATTGTTAAAGGAAAATCTTTAAGTTAAGAAAATCGAATCTTAATTTATCTCGCGATGTGCGATGACGTAACTTCCGGTCGCAATACGCAATTTAGGTCATTTTCCTGTTTGCGAGAAAACGGACGCAGCTAGGCTCATGGATGTAGCATGAGAATCCTTTTCCATTCGCTAGGGAATATCAGTGAGGCAATGCCGTAAGTTTGTTTGTTTATTTGTTAACATTCGAAGGTAGATATTTTGCTGATTATTATGTTAAGAAACGTTATAATTAACACGTTGATAGGATTTATTAGTTGTTATGTAAAGTTTAGCTTATTTTGAGTTCACAAAGTGGGAAATTTGCTACCATTTACTGGGTAATGGTAACGAGACAGTGAATGCTCTTTGTGTTGTTTCTATTTGCAGTTTTTACCACAAACCCACGTGTATATGAAGGATGAACAGGTAAAGGATCAAAACTTGCTACGGATCCCTTCATTGACTGGTCACTGGTTTAGCTCGGTGTTAAGTTGGGGTTGTTACACTCTAAACAAGAACACTACAATAATGGAGAAAAATAATAGAACCACTTGTCACTATAACAGTTCTACAATACAGCTTCCACCTCTGTGTGACGTTTCAGGTTCAGTGTTATCATGTTTATGCAGGCCACTGAGGTTTGACTGGACCAAATCAACATCCAACTACGTGTCTATACACACCGTATCAGGATATGCTGTACATGTAATAACAGAATCAAAATGGGATATGCTGGAACCACTTCTGTGTGGGCATGTGTCCTACCTTGGATTAGTTTTTTTCTCTAGGCTGTGATGACATTTACTGCATATGGGTTTATGTGTGTAGGTGTAGATGTGTGTATGGCTTCCTATCCTCTCGCTGTTTTGCAGTAATAGAGAACATGTGGTAATAACAGTGATCTATCACAGCAATGGTTTGGCACTGCCAACCACAGAGAACAGAAGCTGCAACAGCATGGGACACTGGAGACAGCAACAACAACAACGAAAAACTAAAAATAGTCAAATAAGGGGATGGTCTACATAAAGAAAAATATATTACAGCTATGTAGCAGAGAGCAAACATCCTAATCATTCTACCAGACTGATGGGGAGAGGTGGTCCACCTCACAACGCCTATGTATCTCAGCTAGAATGAACCACATGACGATACATGCAGGTGTTTTGTAGTTTGCCATCATTTTTGCTGCAACACAAAACACTGCGGGTTCCCTGAGTGCAAAACACATGACAATATTTATCCAACATACAGTACGTGAACAACAACAGAAACATGGATGGTATGAAAACCTCATACAAAAGTGCTCTTCTGAGATGTAAAGAAAAAACAGACTCTGGTTTTTTGACCGTGTCAAAACATTATTGGTTGGAATCAGGACAGATGAAGATGGCCACTTTTACTGTTACGTTTTGCTCGATTGATAGGCTCCCCAGAGCTCCCTTTTCACTGAGAGTAAAAACACGCTGCTTATTGTTACACTGATTCACTGATGGAAGCAAAACGCAAGGTCAAACGAAAAGCCGCATTTAGTATCTGGAAGCACAATTAATGGGTACATAGCATCAGTTTATTGCATCCCAACACAACACTGTTGTGAATGACAGAAAAGACCTTTCATCAGACACAACTACTTTATGTTCCCTGGGCCTCACTTCTCATTTCAAATGAAGAAAACTTCTAGATATAAGAGATAGACATGTCAATTCAATCTCACCCTGTGAGAGTATGCAGAGCAGAATGACCTATTCGGTTGACCTTGAAACATATAATGTAAGTAGCCCAAATCAGTGTGATCCGTTAAAGCAACTCTTGCATTTACTTCCATCTCCCTGACAAAGAGAAGTCACTTTTGTGTATTACGTCCCCTTGGCGTAGAAAGCAACGTTTCCTAGCTCTCATGTGCCATACTCACTCTCCAGTGTTTCATTTTTATTTTCTTCCTCTATCTGAGCTGCCTTTTCTTTCACACGCTTCACCTTTCATTTCCCAACTTTTCCTCTCTGTCTCCATGTCCCCTTATTATATTTCTATGCTCTTACTTCGCTGTTCCTTTACGTTCTCAACAGTTTTGTTCTCTCACATCCCTGCAACTTCTTCCACTGCCTGTCATCACCCTGCCTTCACAACTCAACTCCTCGTCACCTGTTCGGCGGCTGTGCCATATCGTTCCCTGATGAAGGTCGTTCTGACTCTCCATATGTACAGTTTTAATAACAGCAGACAAACATTACTGTTCTTAGAGGATACTGTGTGCTGTCATATATGTGGAAGGTGAGTCATATGTTTGTTTGCAACAGGCTTTAACTACAACTGTGCTTCTGAGACTGGGACTGAAATTGTTCGTTACTTTGTGATAAAGCTGCTTTTTCAGACTTATTGTGATGTGTACGGCACGATTTACATCACATCCCGGTGAGCTCATCATTTGTTTTTACCTTGGGGGATGTTGTCTCTGATTCTTTTTCTAGATTGAGTCTCAGGCAGGTGTTTCTTCACAGGGTGGGATGGCAAAGTAAGCACTTAAAGCGCACAATGGCTGCAGCACTGATTACGACATTGCTGCGTTATTCACTTTCAAATAAATTTCGAGGCTCAGGTGTCTGACCAATTAAAGTAAATGCTACAGCAGGAGAGTTCCATCAGTCACACGATGCTGAGATAAAGGTGGAAAAAGCATGGAGAGATGAAAATCAACCACTTTTGTCCTGATGCTTTCCATCACAGTAAACTTTAGTATGATATATGTAGGTACAATCCATGAACTCTGACACTGGAAACAACAGTTTACGTGTGTTTGCACGTGTTCAAATGCTATGTTCGTGAGGACATTTTAGATTATTAATACTAGGTTTTGGGTTTGTGTGTGCACATTTCTTAGGGTTACGTTCTTCTTACCTCTACAGCAGGAGAAGAGAGAAGATAAACTCTCCGGTGGACACAGCCACGTACCAGGAAATACAGACGGTAAACCCGTTCTTTCTAAAGCAATACGAACCTTTCTGTGTTTTATTCAAAGATACACGACTAGGACAAAGAGAGGCAAGTATTAAGGTCAAACTGTCGAGAAAGTTATTTCACAATGCAAAACACTGCTGTAATGGGACATTGAGATAATGACCTTTAAGTAACGGCTTCAAAATAGTGCTCGACACTAAATGTGTCTGATACGTCACAGAGAGAAAAAGATGTGATTAATTTAACCACGCTATTGTGCTTTGGCTCAGCAGCACACTCATATTGACCTGCCATTTTATTAGTTACATGTGTTCCTCCTGCCGTGGCGAGGAAAAATCTCTATTTCTTTGGCTTCACTGAACTCTGTTGTAAAGCTTTTCATACCACTCTCGTTTGCCATGTTTTCATGTAGACAACCGTAGGTTCTATTAACTTCGCAATCAATACATAAAGAGAAGGAGCGAGCGGGAGAATGAGTTAGTAATTCTGTGCACCACTGATCATAATTGGAAGCCAGGCTTAACTTTTTACATTACAAAACATAACCAATGCATGGTCATCGTTTATCCTACTAAGTACTGTACATGGTTATTTAGTAAGACATAGGATGTGTAAATTAGACACACACACACACACACACACACACAGTATGACCTTTCTTGATTTGATAAGGAGTTCTTTAGCTGTATGTATCGATGGTTGCAATGCTGATGCATACACGCAAACAAATAGCTGTGCACTTTGTGAATCAATTTAAACGTTTTGCTGGAAATGAAACCTTTCTGTTGCACATCCTATTCACATTATTTACAGCTCCTTTCAATAATGAACAAAAAGTCTTAGGCTTAATGAGCCTTCTGGGCCTAGAAGTCGGGTTTGATAGATTAAAACCTATAATCAGATGGAGATTTTATGGGCCTGCCATCACCGACATTCCTAGATTATTCCTTGTGTAAAGCTCAGGGAGTTAGAATACGTATTTCACAACAGACCACACAATGTCAAGACAATATGCTGCATTGTCTGATATGAATAGGCGGCACAACATAGTAAGAATAGTGACATGTCCGCTGGGTGTGGCACAGTCAGACAGAAAGGTTGTTGCTCTGGTCTGGTCACTGCTGCCCAAAGAAGAAAACGACCTTCATACTCATGAGTCAGACAAGTAGGGTCTCTCTCTTCTTTACTAGGCTACTGTGTTAGAATTTTGAACAATATCTAGATATTTCTAGTTCTCCAAGAAGTAAAAAAAATGTGAAAGCTCTGTAAAATAATAACCCCAATGATGCGAACCTGATTTTAACTTTCTCGCACATCTCTTTCTCTCCCTGTGTCCATTTTTCAGCCCCTCATACTTGTTAAACTCCCTGTAAATTACTAATGATAGCAACAGCCTTAAGCAGACTTTCCAATGACAGAACTAATGAGGGGACTGCTGCACGTGTCAGTGCTGGTGCAATTGTATTTGCATTATGTATTATGTATTCTTGTTTGTGCTTCAGTGGACTCTCACATCACTGCTTGCGTGTTGTGCTCCGGAGCATGTTTAGCCCATTACTGTCTCCTACTATTCCTTCCTCTCTTCTTCTGTCCTTCATTAGTCGAAAGGTGAGTTGTTTAATGGAGGATGCATGTGACCCAAGGGGAACAATGACCAACATCTCTCACGCCGTCTATCGTGGTGGCCTCCTCGCGCCTACTGTACTTCTGCAATACTTTAGTGCACTTTACTCTCCAACTAATTTGCTTCCTCTTCCACCATTCTCTGCCCCTCCTTCACTCCTTCAGTCTGTCATTCCCGCTCTAACTCCCTAATTCCACCTTCCACCAGCTGTTGGTGTCTCCTAATAGCTGTCATGTTGATGTGGACAGACTAGGAAACCTTCTATCTCACCTGCAAATGTGGCTCATTAAAGTAGAGGGTGAGGTAGGGGTGGGGAAGGTGACAGGATTTGGGATCAAGCTGCTGCATTTGCCTGCGTTCCCACTAATGACTTGCTGACAAGCTGATGCCCGGAACGTCCCTACAAGGTGGCCATAAATGTATAATGGTATTAAGAAGTGCTTGATTGCGACAAGCTCAAGGTGTTTCATGGTACATGGTGGACATAAGCTGAGACAAGGTGATGAATACCATTAATAAGTCGAGGAGGTTGAGTCAAAGGCAAGGGTTTCGTGTGGGCATCTGATAACACATATGCAGCCAGAAAAAGCTGGTGCAATCACATCTAAACATACATGCTAATGTGTAAAAAATGATCTCATTTGCGCAGATGTGATAAGAAAACACAAATGCATGAACGCTTTCACATGTATCACCACCACCTGGAGGGGCAAAAAAAAAAGAAAAAGGAAAAACAAACATTTAACATAAGGCCATCTGCCTTATGTTGCTGTCTGCCAAGTTTAAAAAGAAACTTGTAATTCACTTTAAAACACGAGACAGACAATGGAAAGCACAATTATAATCTCACACACACACACACACACACACACACACAAATATAAAGGCTAATCCACGTCCTGAAAAGGCAATTTAATGCCAATTTGTCCACTGTGGTGGACATACACTAATTT
This sequence comes from Microctenopoma stevenorrisi, assembly GCA_032270685.1. Taxonomy (NCBI): domain Eukaryota; kingdom Metazoa; phylum Chordata; class Actinopteri; order Anabantiformes; family Anabantidae; genus Microctenopoma; species Microctenopoma stevenorrisi. The sequence goes on from JAUMTR010000012.1 coordinate 19,294,225, forward strand.
ATAGAGTTCAAAGCTCACATCAAAAACAAGTCGCAGCTATACAATCTCAGCAGCAGAACAACGAATTGAGCAGGATGAAAAGTTAAAAGAAAACAGATGTAGAAAGAATATATAAAATAAGACAGTGTGGAATTATAGAAATGTGAGCATGGCTGTTTGATTACACAACACAATTACACAACTAATCTCACCAAAAAACACCACCAGAATAGCCAACATGCTACACACCCACACAACACCACACAGAAAAGAAAAACTATGCAACACAAAAACAAATAAATCAGCTGCCACCTAGCTTTACAATATGAGTAATAAGATATTTCATCTCCTCCTCCGAAACTGTTTTAACATAGGCCACATGATGAATGTGTGTGGAGGCTTGATATTATTGGCAGGGTTCCCACTCTGCAGATACACAAAGTGTGGCTTACGGCAAAATCAGGAGAAAATCAAGTTAAAGCCATCAAAGCCCTATTCAGTGTCGATTTAACTTCAGCTTGTCAGAAGCAATCATACTGATGTAATCAGTTTATTTAGCCCGTAAAGACAAAATAATGTGACCATAATTTTTCTAGAAGGGTAATCAAGCCACCATTGCAAAAACATAATTGTTTATCAGTGCCAAAAGTCAAAAGCAGTTTAGAGTTTGTGTTGTGCTGATAAAAACACACTTGATACCGAAAACCACAAGTGAGACAAGTCCAACGGGCACACGCACACAAACACCATACTACAACACACACTTACCTGTGGATAGTAGTGGACGTGTTCCATCAGGGACCATGCACAAGAAAAAGAGGAAATATTTTTAGAACAAAATGTCACAAACAAATGTTCAAAGACAATATGCAGCACAAGCTTCCACTACAATGAGAGTATTCAGCATCGATTATTCATGTGCACGTTTATCTTGAAACATGTTGCATGAATGTAGTTTGTGATCACATTTGTTTTTTCCCTTGTTAGTTTTTGTACAATCTTATATCGTAGCCCAATGGCTCACATGCACGCCACCTCCAATCTTAACCTGCAGCGTAAGGTTACCCAGGGGTTGCTGTATATTCTTCCTAACTCTGTCTCCGATCTCCTTATCTCTAGCTCCAGTATGTGAAACAACAAACTGAGCACTAAATATCAAGCGTTGTGATAATTTTAGCAAAAAGTAATAATATATATCCAATATGAAAAAAATCATCTCACCACATTCTGTACATTCTTTATGGATCTAACTATTCTCAGACCTGTTGTTCATTCACATATCAGATTATTATTTGTCTGTTTTCTTCATTCTAACTTATTCAAGCACCTCGCACAATCCTGTTTCTGGCACACAACCCTTTTGTGGCTTGGCTTGTTTCATTGTGTTCTTTTTTTCCATTCCGTTTAATTCATTTCTTTGTTTTTACTCTAAGCATTTTAAAAGCCCCCCAGAGGCTTATTTGGTACAACTTTTTCCCTCAACTCAACGCACACAACTTAATCATCTTTAATAGCAAACTTATGGCAAAATAAAATGCAATAGCTGTGTCGCATTTTATTGTGGTTCTCTGTGACTGTTGAGAGTCATTCTGCACAATGGTCAAGTAGTGTGGGGAAAGTGTCACTATAGGGATGTGCTCATTAACAGCTGCTAAGCTTCATTACTTCCTGGTCATCAGCCCAGTGTAACTGATCCCATACAGACAATGGTACAGAAAGCACTGCAAAGCTCGCAGTCCTTCACACACAGCACTGGAGCATCTTTAACCCACATGTCATATTGTCAAAAAGTGTGTGTGTGTGTGTGTGTGTCTGCGAGTGTGTGTTATGCCATAGTATTGGCAGTAGTAGTGTGGTAGTATTTACTCATTAGCAGCTCTCTTAAGGCGGAGCAGCTGATTAGCTAAACACAAAGCCCCATCCAGCTCCACCATCCATTAATGAGATAAACAACCCTCACTCTTTCATTCACATGGGGAGAAGACCTAGAGTACACACACACACACACACACACACACACACACTCAAGAAAGAGCTAAAAGCAGAAAATCACAAGATGTTTTTAAAATCAGTAACCTGGTTTCCATAAAACCTGCAATTACATGGGGGAATAATGCGATTTTTTCCACGCCTCCCACTATATTTCTACACAGACTGCCCTAGTCTAAGTGTGTTATGTTATGTCCTTCAGAGCCATTTTAGTCATAATTTAGTTTAAATTAATATGAAAATTATTCATGAACAGTTCAGGAACTCCATCCACTACAATACATCTCATACTCAAGGTCTAACATCTGAACCTTTGCAAACGTAAAATCTGGTCTAGCTGTGGTTCCCACGATTTCTCTTAACATCCATTTTCATATCTTATACCAGGTTTCTCAAAGGCATAGCATGTACGAATCTAAGTTTATGTCTGACAATCAGCAAGCATCTGACTGCAGTGAACAGGCATCATAGTCCCAAATTTGGACCACTCATCTTCCAGCAGGCCATCTGCAAGACATTTCAGATTTTGATGACTAACATGGAAATAGAGATAGGCACGATGACAAGTATAAAAATACTTTACATACACACACAAGGTAAATAAATTCACACTTTAAAGCCACCCCTCACATGTGCATATGTTTTTAGCCTGACAAAGAGATGCTTTGATTTCTACCTCTCCACATATACACACCCGTTCTCAAAAAGGCAAGCGGAGCAGTAGTCAAAACCTCAATCCTCACAAGGAATGAAACGAAACGTTGAAGATCTAAATGGACAATTAATTAAACCGACTGCCTCGACATCTTCTCTGAGGCGAAGTCGGTCTCTTTCATTATCTTTGTTGCACACTACGTTTTCCCTTTTTCCCCTTTCATCTTGCTGTACAGGGCGCTACCTTCAGTAGTGTTTGTGTACACAATGAGACATGAAGATAATTATTGTCTTTCACTGAATAAGAAATTACCCCTATTGATCCCTATTGACTGATGTCCATTTCAAGGTTAGTAGTTTAATGCAGGGTTTAAAGCTCATAGACAGGTAACTAATTTCCCGTCACACACAATTTACATTGACAAAAAGAGTCTAAAGTCTTAATTTATTCACACAAAATATGACTTCACTACATTTTTCAACACTAAAACAAGAATCAGGACTCGTCCACTGTGGTCGAAAGTGGTAATTTCTCTCAGGATGTGTCCTACAATTTTTGCTGACGATATATATCCTTGAGACTCTGAGTTGTCTGACTCAGACTTAATCATCTGGGAAAATGACTGGGAGTAAGAAGGGCAAATAGGGCAACCTCTCCTTAAACTGGTCCACTGGTCAAAAAAACACTGCAGCATCTCCATATGCAGCAGGAAGTGCCAGATCAGCTGTCCAGATAGACAGCTGAGTCCCTTCACCGGTAAGTCTGAACTCACCTCTATTCAGCACAAGGTCAATACGTACCCACTTAGGTGGGTGTTGTCATAATTGTATTCCATTTTTTGTCAGTGGGGCTGCATATTTCACCTAGTCAATTTAACTCTTCGGCTTACAGGTTAAATCTTAGCCTTCAATCAGACCTTTGGAGTAATGTCCACAGTTCCAGCTGACAGAAAACATGTGCAGATACAAAAGGGAAAACTATGTAAGGGTCCAATGTTATGTTGGAACCTCTGTGAAAACTGCCAAGTAACAAACACACACACACACATTTCTATAATTTCCCATGTCCTTTGATAGGAGAATCTCAGTTTGAGTAGTAATTGTATAGATGGATATATGGAAAGAGAACGGGATACAAGGATAAGCAGAACACTGGTCCCAATGCTACATCGCCGCTGCCATCTACTCATCAAAACCACGGACACACTGCTGACATCACTCTCTTTTCCTTCTCAGTCTATATATACACTAGCCACTATATAAAGTCCCTTATGGCTATCCATCCATCCATCTATTCATGTCACCTATCTACCTGCTTCCTTATCTATCCTTAAATACTGTAGCAGAACAAAAGAAGCAATGAAAAAATAGCTCGACAGAAAACAGATATCAGAAGACAGACTTAGGTTGGGAACATGGGTGGGAAGTGAGAAAAATGCAGGGTGGGAAAGTGGACAGGAGTCTTCACAAGCTGACAGTGACATTTAGTGCATTGCTAGGAGAGTCAATGAACACTAGACAGCATCAGAGAACACCCCACACACACAGAACACCTCACACATGCTACACACATACATTATGTATTTTTCCCTTTCCCCTAGAGATGGATTATTGTACCACTTTATTCTGAGAGTGCTAGGCCTGAAGGTACAGGCAGGCAGACAGTAGAAGGTAGACAGATGGCTGTACAATATATACAAGCACCAGGAGAATCTGAGCCTCAAACTGCAAATGAGACATACAGAACTTTAAGTGCTGGTGGGGAAAAATGCACTCCAAACAACAACTTTAAGTGCTATATAAAGCCCTTTGAAAAAACAAGAGCATAGTGAAATGAGTCACTTCAGACAGTAGCTCTTAGACAGAGTTAAAGGTGCTTTCAAAATAAAACAAGAGAAACCAGGACACAAAAAAGAAAGTCAGACACCATATAGTCTGACTTTCAGATTTCCCTCACATATGCCTGTGCTTCAGAAAATTCAACTGTGTGTCAACAAACCTCTCTCCTACACATAATTATAAGGTTTTGGGCTCTGAAGTCTCCAAAACTACTGCTAGTGCTGACTCTGAATGCAACCCAGGTAGATGAAAAAGCAACCTCATCATGGACAAAATGAAATAAACAGACACAAACTTGTCTCATTCTGCAGGAAAACAACTTCCCACACAGATATTGACGTTGAGTTACTCTTCAACAATGCACTGCTCTTGAGAGCTCGTTGAGAGATCATTGATTATGCAGTTCAGAAATTAGAAAATGATAATGTTGAAAAAAAAGGCAAATTGCATACAGAAACAGAAAGATGGAAATGTGTATGCCTAAAGTGAACAGTCTATAGTGGTAGTATTACAGTATTACTATATACACACAAACAGACTACCTGAAAGACTCAGTAGTATAAAGTTTTAGAAATAATAAACTTCACACATTATTAAATATCATAGAGACTTTGATATTTTAGTTTTCAGCAGATGTAACTGACCAGAGATAATATTGCTGCACAAAGTTAAAGGACCAAATCACAAGTTCACTGCAAAAACAGATTAAACCAAACACCAAGAATTACATGTGAAGCCACAGTGGAAATGTATGCATCCACCTCTAAATCTAAGTATCTATACATTATACAGACCATGAGTACTTTGTATAATCTGCATTTAAGTGTAGTATAAAAATGACCCAAAAGGTCCAGAATCAGACAGTTAATACGGAGTTAGTGTCTTATAATTTTACTAAGCAGTGAGCTGCTTGACTGCATGTACTCAGTTGAGGGAGAGAAAGACCGAATGCACTTATAGTAAATGACTGAAAACACAGACGATTTAATTTATTATTTTAAAGCAGTGTGATGGTGATAATGGTGCTTTGGTTTAAACTATTGAAATGTGTTAGAGTGCATCTGAGAAACACCATCATAAAATATCATTACCACTGTGAAATAAATTAGAAACAGGTGCAAAGGAGATTAAAAACATTGGGCTCATTGCCTAGTCTAAATTATTTTTCTACACCTGTTGGCAATGCAATGGTACGCAACAAACACAATATATAAAACAACTGTTCTACTCCTAAGAAGATTTACAACAGGTGTTGGCAACCTTCAGCCATTTGGTCCGGTTTTCTACCAAATAACGATGTAGACGATGTACAGGTCCTTCTCAAAGAATTAGCATATTGTGATAAAGTTAATTATTTTCTGTAATTTACTGATAAACATTAGACTGTCATATATTTTAGATTC
>JAUMTR010000012.1:19300188-19334446 GCA_032270685.1 Microctenopoma stevenorrisi
GTCTAATGTTTATCAGTAAATTACAGAAAATAATTAACTTTATCACAATATGCTAATTTTTTGAGAAGGATCTGTATGTTGTTTTATTTATAAAACACATTTCCAACGTCATTTACTCTATATCTGCATAATCCCCCTATTTTCTCAATATCACTTACATATTTTGATTCATTGTCGATTGAGTATGCTGAAGCCAAATTAAAGTCTTTGACAGCATAAAAGCAAATTAATCTGTGCATGGCCCAATAAAACTCTTTCTTTGGATTTATCAATGGTTAGTTTACTGGTTGAAAGTTTAAAGCTGCAGACGGGGGCCACGGGTTGCCGACCCCTGTTTAAAACCTTGTGCCATTACTTACATATGTCACAGTAGAAATAAACCCGTAACAGAGAGTGTGAGCCCCGCGATTCCCCAGTTACTCCACAGGACAAGCTGTCAACAGTTTTCATCAGGGCTACTTTACTTACTTCATCACTGCATCACCATAGATGCTTTGTAAACAAATAATGTATTCATAATAAGTATTAAAATAAGTATTTTCTTTAGTCAAGTCAGTTTTATCTACAGTATGTAGTACATCAGCACTAATTTGCCTCAAAAGGTTTCACAATCTGTATGGCATACAGCACCTTTTGTTCAGACCCTCCCAGACTTCTGTGAAACACTGGCTGACTTCCTGCTGGCTGGCTCATCAGATTTGGAACCACTCCTAGCCCTTGGGATTTACACCAGCAACTTTTATATCACAGTCACAGGCTTACACTCTTGATGCGGCGAGTATGGTTGGCAACTTGATTTAAAAGCGGACTCATCAGACGGGAAGCTTCTCAAGGCCTAACCTCGAGCAGTGAGAGAGCAGCATTGAGCATAGCAACACACACACACACACACACACAGAAAGCTGTGTGAACTCTGACAGCATACAGTATTCACTCGTTCTGTCATATAGACACTGAAAACATCCACATACTGTACCTCTGGGCACATCCAGTTGCACACATACATATATGCCTGTGAACCCAACCGTCCCACCGAGCCGACGCACGCAAAACACAGGCACGGTTGCCTGTTTAGCAGTCAGTCCAAACTGTGCCGGGAGTCTCTTACTTTCCATATGACCTTTTGTCACTTTGCCAGTGACATTTTAAATATGCTCTCACCCACCTTTGTCAGCAGGCTTGTCTGCTGTGAGCTAAACAAAGCAGAACTGCTGAGGAAAATACAAAAACAGAGGGTATGAGAAAGAGGATGGAGAAACTGAAAGAGATAAATAAAATAGACTTTAAATGAGAAGGGTCATGGCTGAGAGCAGGCACAAATAAAGACAGGTGGAAAGGTTTAGCAGATGGAAAAGAACTAGCGGATGCGGCCTGCCTGAGGAGGCAGAAACAGACAGACAGTTCAGAACAAGAGAGACCACAAAGAAAGGAGAAAGATAGTAACAAAGAGAGATGAAACAGTAAGAAAAGATATGATGAAAAAGGTGGTTAATGGCAAGGAAAGAGCAAAATGGTAAAAGGTTAGGAGAAAAAAAGGACAGATAGAGGCAGGAGGGACTGATAATACAAAGTAGCCGAGAGCGGAAACTCAGAAAAGAGCACCATGGGAAGAGAAGAAAAAAATCAACTGGAGAAGAAAAGGGGAGCGTAATAAAAGAGCAAGGGATGGGGTGTGTCGCTGTGGAAATTACTGCCATCTATGGTGGAAATGTCAAAAGATATGTGAGGGCCCATTTCAGAGCTGTGATAATGTGTGAGTGCCATTCATCTCCAGCCAGAGGGTGTAGTAGGATCAATAAAGTCTCAGTATTAATAGGGACCCCACTGCTGCATTAATAAGAGAAACTAGTGCCAGCAGCACTCGCTGACATAAAGGGCCCTCGCATGCCTAAAAAATCACCATGTTGACAGTAGGTGAGGAGAGAGCGTCATTTAACCCACAGGCCCGAGGTCACTGGATGGCTGTTCTGTAGCTGATCCCCGACTCTCTGCGGGGCATGTTAAAAGGTTTTTATTTGGAAATCAATAAGGGATCACAAAAAAAATGACACAAAAGTATATCAACTAACTAACATCGGTTTAAATGTCAAGGAAATGCATAGACTGAGTCACCTGCTTTACAAGTGGATTCCAGCCTTCAAGGTGCGTGCATCCTGTTCCTGCCACCTCATTAGACATAGGTGAAAAGGATTTAGAGAGGAAGAATGGGAATTGGAAAGGTCGGGGGAGGGTTTGCTCCTCTGTCAGCATCTGTTTTGTCACTCTGTCAGTTCCCCCACAGGCGAGGTGGCATTTTGATAAAAATTTCAAAAGGACAATTAACACATTAGCATTAGTGCCTGTTGCCAGGTAGAGGACAGGTGATGTACATAATCTCTGGCAATGACAGACAAAGGCAAGTCCTATACTATACATCAGGTGTTAATCTTTTATTATTTCCAGCAGAGACAGAGCTCAGTTATGAAGTAATGGAGTGACTTTACCAATGTCAACTGAAGCTGGTGGGGGTCTGATAGGAGATGTTTAGAAGGAGGGTGCAGCCCAGAGGACCAGTTGCAGAAAGAGAAGGAACAAGAAGTGCCGGTCCGTCAGCTCCTCTGGTGCGACTGACAGTATTCAACATCAGCATGATGCTTCGGGCCAGCACCAATCTGAATGTGTGTCTCCAATACCAGCTGCCTCAATGAACTGGCTGCACACAGATGAACAAGTAGGAATACCACTACTTAAACTTCATAATTAATTAAAGAAAACATCTCTTCTGGTAGTTAGCTTCGAAACTCTTATTGTTCTATGAATCAAGTTGGCTGCTTAAGTCTCCTGTGTCCATCTCTAAAGCTTCACTTAATTATGGATTAAAACAATCTCAGTAATAACATATGTACCAGAATTACCACATACACAGTCATGATCCGCACAGACCAGGCAGTGACATTTGTTCAGGAAAAACTTAATTATCAAGAACATAAGTAAGTAACTTAGTCAAGCTAAGCTTCATTTGCCCTCATGAAGCAACACAGCAGGAGAGATGAAACAATGATTGTACACAGTCGCGCAGCAAACTCATTAATTCCCCACATTCACATACATACAGCATACAGATTTCTATGGATCTAAATAGATTAGAGAAAATACTTCAGGCAGTCCAGAGGGGGCGCCCGTAAGAAAGGGGAAAGAACCTTGGAGTGTGTGATGCGAAGGGAAGTTGGTCCTCGCTTCTAAGGCTGCCAAGCCCACATGGGGAATGAGGCCGTGTCACAAAGCGTGAAGCTCTGAAGGGAAGTGTCTTATCAATGGCGTTTGAAGCTGGAGATGATACTTACCTACAGTATGAGCACAAATGAGCGTGTGCATGTTTTGTAGAGAGAGAGTTAAACAGAAAGGAATCCCAGCTTTGCCTGCGTAATCATATGAACTGTGTGTGTTTGTGTGTCTGTGTGTGTGTGCGTAATTTGGCCTACAGCACACACTTGACCGTGTAAGTGGATGATCTGAGGGCATGATTTGATCAAAGGCACTTTGATCGTGCGCAGACTCGTCCAGCACCAAATACTATATATGAGTTTTCCTCATGGGTGGGTGCATGCGCACATCTGCACGTACCCACACACAGACACAGCCACACACACACAAACAAACACTCGCGGAATAGGATAATGGGAAAGCGATAACACCGGGGGGTTGTAATGGCAGCTAAATTTAATCCCATGACAGCTCCCAACTTGAGTGGAGAAAATCAATCAATGCAAATGGAGGTTTAAATTGCCGGAGTCAGTTTTTAAATGATTGGTACAGTGACGTGGCAACTCGCACGCACAAGTTACTCCGATTCCTTTCTTACCGTCTCAGTCTGTCCTGTAGGTAACACGGCAAGTGTTCAGTCCCTAAACATCTATCTCAAGTACACGTGTGATATTTATTCTGACAGATTAAGTCTGCACTCCGCGCTTGTAACTGATTACCTTTTGTTTGTTCTTCGTATTCGACGTGACTTTTTCATTTCTCTTTGTCTCCCCCAACATTATTGTTGCAAACACACATACACATCTCAGACTTCATTTCTCTCCCTATTTTTCTCTTTATCTTCCTGCCCTGTAGAAACACAAAGTGAATGATCATCTCTCTATTGCCTGCTCACAGCAGCTTTTTTTACTCAGATATCGCAGTTGGATTTTTTTATCTTGCACATCTTTATCCTTTCTCTCTGTTCTCTTTATGTGCCAGCTCCGAAGACAATTTCTGTAATTGTCTTATGGCTTTTACCTCTGAGGGTGACAGTGGTGGCAGCGTGGAGGTGGCCTACAGTCAATTCCAGTTAGGGCTGTTATAACATAGAAAAAAGCTACTGTGATCTGGCAGTTGCTGGGGAAAATCACAATAATCAGACATGTCAGACACATAGGTGCTGGTGTATTGCATTAGTAAAATCCCCTTTCAGATAGGATTCAGATTCATATTTAGAGGAAGCTAGCTAATAAAATATGTATATATATATTTATATCTAAATGTTTTTCAAACTACAAAATTACGAAAAAAATAAGCATTATTTTGGAAGATATGGTTACATTGTAGCTTCAACATTTTAAATGGATAAAAACAATATAAAATTTCCAGTCTACAGTCGATAATCAAAAATAACTAGTGGAAGAAACTTTTTTTTAAATTTGTGGGAATATAATAGAAGCAACATAATAGTCATAAATACTCATTGGCACATGTTTTCAGCTTTTTTGACAGAGACTTCCTGTGGCAGCTGCATCTCATTTGCTTTAATTTACAAGGACGTCTTTGTAGACATCTGTGATAAAATTGCTGTCACACATCTATTAGGGCTGTAAGGACGAAAAAAAAAGTCTCACTTATGGTAATACTAGAAATAAACAAGGCACTCTTGAGGAAAATATACTCGGGTCCTTTCTCCAGGAAGGGGCAGAACATGATGGGATAATGCTATCCCCGCAGTGAAGCACGGAGGCAGCAGCTTCATGCTTCACCGTAGGCAGCATCATAAACAAATCTACGGTTGCAAATCTTTTTACCCGGGAAGACTTGAATCGCTAATTGCTTCAAAAAAACCTTTTGCAAAGCTGATTAATAATATAAATATGCATAAAACTCTAAAAATATTTTGTCTATACTGTCAATAACACAGACAGTAGACCAGCAGTCAGTTTATCTCTTTGAAAGCGTGAAAGACGGGAAGGGGTCTGAATGCCTTCTAAAGCTATTGAGCTATGACATGATGAATATGTTGTCAAAATTATAACAAACATAAAATTCTGCTCAACATAAACATACTGTGTTCCATACACTACCTCCCCCCTTCTTGCGAACACTTACTGATTCGGCTGACAACTGATAGTGGAGAGGAAGTGAAGTGAGAGCGAGAGGGAGGTGTGAATGTGTGGCACTGGTAGTTCAACATGCTTTTAAGATGTGTAGAAGAGACGGCACCAAAGGACAAGCACTATGGCTTTCTTCTGAAAGGTGAGTGCAGCAGCATATGGATGACCGGCCGGAAATCGGTGCAGGAATGTCCATGCAATAAATAAAGAAATAAATAAAAAAAAACCTAGCCACATACATGCCTCGTGCACACACTTTCACCTTGTACATAGAGATATACACACAGAAAAACAGTAAATGCTTGCATACCCACTCACATTCTGAAGTGATTTATTATTCATCAACCAATGCATTCTTATTTCATTAAGTTATGATGAATATTCTATGAAGAGATAAAAGGGGGTTTGCCCTGTAACTCAGTGATGTAATTCCCCGACACCGGATTGGCCCAGTGAACACCACAAACTGACAAAAGCACTAACAACAAGCCTGCGTGTACAGGATCTATGGATGTGCTTGGCTCTCTCGTTCTCTCGTTGCACGTACAGATAAGCAAAGAGATTATGAGCATCTTGGAGTGCCAACACAAGAACGTTTTCATTGCCTGCTCTATACATGTTTTATTCGCAAAACCACCTAATGCTCTGATCTGGTTTTGGAGAAACACACTCCAACCAATTGAAATGCTGTGTTTCAACAAATGTGGTACAAGGCTGACAGGATATTTAAGGTTATAAGACTTGCTGATTCACACATTTCACTTGCTCCAAGATGTTTCATACCCTGCATCAAGGCACTCTGATCCTTCCTTTCACTTATAATCCTATAACCTTTACCCTTTGTATCAGGCTAAGTGTTTCATATGTGTCTGTGTGTTGCCGCTACTGACTCTGCGCATATCTTTATTTTGCAAATATATATATCTTTACTGCAGTAATTAATATTAATGTTAATAATAGGCAACAGTTGCTCGGTTGTAGGACAGTCACCTACAAACCCCAGGTTTGACTCCGATTCTTCCTGATTTCTGGCAAAATGTGTCCTTGGCAGCTGTCAGTTTACAAGAACTTCCCAAAGTACCTGCTGCTATTATTATTATTATTATTATTATTATTATTATTATTATTCCACCCATCCATTATTTTAACTGCTTGTCCTTGTAGGTATCACAGAAGAGTTGGAGCCTGTCCCAGCTGTCCTATTATTATGATTACTAATATTATTATTTCTATGGTTTGTAATGGTAAATTAGCTAAAGAGAAACAACAGTCCATTACTAATTTAGGACAAAACATTGCATTGATCAATTCAAAAAACCTTTATGTTTCCTCGTGTGCAGCCAAAAAACGCTGTGATGACAGAGACTCTCACAAAGAGAACTGTGCTGCAGAGGACAAATTCATTAGTGTTAACCACCATCAAAAATCACCAATTAACAGCACCTGATATAAGAGTCCATCTCAATGCTTTAATCAATGTACTGTAGCAAACATCTCAACATCAGCTTTTTGGTGGAGACTGCGGTAATCAGGCCTTTATGGTCAATTTGTTGCAAAGAAACCACTGCAGAAAGAGACAGATGATAGGCATACAGTATATATAGTTTTTTCTTTGGTCTGATTTTAAATTTTTAAGATTTTAGGAGGTGATGTTACTGATGCGTTTACTTTTCATTCACTGCAACTGGTAAAAACAAATGTGAAGCTGCAATGAGTACACCAGAATTTATTGGCAGCTTTCTATTCAACTGCAGCCTGAGACGATGTCAAAGTTGATTTCTTCTGGCTTTACTCCTTGTATCCCACACACTTCACAAACACCCTTTCCAGCAAATATAATCTACCTGTTCCTCTAAAGCTTTTGTTCTAGAAAACCTGCTGCAGCGTTTAGAAGGTGGCCCCTTCTTTTTGATGCCTTCGCCTATTTAGAGTGAACTCCTAAAAGCCGCCCTAAAGGCGTTTCAGGTTTTAGACAGGTCCAGGCACCCAGGTGTTAGCAGCGTGACATTTACCTGACATGACATATAACACACACACATTTAAAATACACCACTTTCAAAACAGTACTTGTGGTTGAACTGTGGTGTGATTTCGCTTGTTTTGCACATTCAAGACACGATTTGGACTCTAAAACGGTTCATGCACGTCAAGTATAACATAAGCATGAAGGATTATGGTCACAGATCAGTTTCTGCTGAGACATGTGGGTGATGAGACGCTGGAGGAGAAACAGAGACTACTGAAAGAACTGCTATGACATGCAGCTCTGGAACAGGAAAAGTTAGTGGAGTTGGAGTAAGACTGAGATCTAGTTAAACATAATAACAAACGACTGGTTGGGCTGTGTCACCGAAAAAATGTCTTGTGATGCCTTTCCCCGACCTCTTACATGTCGTAGCAGTGGAATGCAGTTATGTAGCCTATTGGTGTGCAAAATACTGGGATGAATGGGAAGTATAGAAGGTGGATGACAGACACTCCACACCTTCCACAAACCAGCTAACAAGGTTACATATTTACATAAATCCTTTCTGCTCTTCATATTTATGCATTCAGAAGTGGCTAAATAAATTCTGAAAGGTTTGCTAATCAATCAATGTAGCTGCTTAACATGCCCTTGTGATATTTTCCCAACCACAATATAGACTCAAGTCTGCTTTTGTAAGCGTGTCCTAGAGTGAGAAAAATGGAAGGACTCTTTCCCAAGTATGAAATATCTATGCACAAAGAGAGACATAAGCATAAAAAAGAACTGAGTGGGAAAACTACAGTGCTTAGAGTTCTTTGTCCCCTTCCTGTTTTTACAGTTAAGATTAGTGTTAATGATTTAACAATTAGAAAAAGACTGGGCAACAATGACATCAATGGGAGAGTTTCGAAGCCACTGCGGACTGAAAATAACGCAAAGCCCTGCCTCACATTTACCGAAAGACTTCTTGATTATCGTCACAACTGTGGACTCCTGTGGACTAAGAGACATGAGACCCGTTACATCTGGCATTAAACTAATACAAATTTTCATAATGAGAACCTCATACCAATAAACAATGTAGTGAAATGGTCTTTATCTGCAGGACTGGTCAACTTGCCATAATTGACGAAATCATTCATTTTGCTCTTTACTAGAAAACCCTCAAGAAGAATGTCTCGCCAAGCTGAAGGCCACATAAGACAGTGAGGCAACACACTGGTAGCAGAGTGGTTAAGGCAGAGGGCTGGGAAGCAGGAGCCCCGGGTTTGATTCCCTGAGTTGCCAACCCCCATACCAGGTGTGTCCCTGAGCGAGACACCCAGCGCTAGCTCCCCGAGCACCACCTGTGGCTGCTCACTGCTCCCCCCAAGGGGGGATGGGTCAAATGCAGAAGAACACATTTCATAGCAGATTGTACACTGTATAAGATTGTATGTGACAAATAAAATTTGGATTTGTATTTATTTGTATTTGTATTTGCACACCAGCCAGTCCATCCTGATAATAAAAAAATAATAATAATCGGATTTGGGGTCTAGACAAAGTCCAGACTTAAATCAGATTGGGGTCCTGTGGCATAATTTTAGACGCTGTGTTCATGCTCAAAAACCCTTCAATGTGGCTGCATTAAAATAATTCTGTGAAGAATAATGGGCCAAAATTCCTCCACAGTGATGTTTTTACAAATGCGTCATTGCAGTTCTTGCTGTCACGTACGTGAGTTTAGAGGGCGAGTAATAGTCAATAAAATGGTCAAGTAAGGGCTGCATTTCGTTTTAACTTGGGTTATCTCAGTGTAATGGAAAAATTTGTTCAATGATTTTAATCATTTATGTGACAAATAAGTAAAATCAGAAAGCTATACTCTTCACAGCATTGCAGTTGAAAGGAGATAAAGATTGGAAGAAGAAAGCAGGAAAGCACTGAAGTGTTTACGATGTGTTAACAAAGACTTTGTGTAAAAAGTAATGGAAAGTGTCAGCACGCTGGCTATAGAAGAGACATGTAGCCCTGTATAACAACATGGAGCATCAGCCACAGATTGCATGTGTCGCCACATGTGACCAGTTCCTCTCTCACTGATCTGCAGCGCATGCTTAACAGGATCATTGATTAGGAATTGTGAGCTGTTGCGCCTGAGCTGCGCACATCTGCCTCTTATCAATACAGGTCACAAGTTGACTCTGTCGTGTAGATTATGTTCCAGTCAGTGGAACAAGGACCAGCGCTTCAGATGTACTTTTATCGTTTGGCTTAAACCATTATACCCGCAGCGGAACATTGTATCTCAGGAAGCAATAATACATTGTCAAACGTGGTCTTAGAAACTCGAAGGCTGTTTTCTTGTTAGTTGAAAAAGGGGGAAAGTAGTTGTGATGCAATCTAGTAACTAAGTGGTATCTGCAGTCTTATGAAATGCTTGTATGTAACACACTTCGAAAAGAATAACTGTACATGACAGCCGAATCTTCTCAATGAATCTTTGCAAGGAAATTCCTGTAATTTCTTTTCCTGACAGTTGACAGTGTTGGAAGTCAAAGTCCAAATATACTTTGGCTCAAATACAAAAAAATTTACACTTGAAAAGATTTAAGCATCAAGACTAGAAACACTTCACCTCTCTGGAGCTCAGTGGCTGAGCGAACCGCTAAGTATCTGCATGGCTGTGTGCCCGTATAACGTGGATGAATGGGTCCACTGTCCTCCTGCAGGATTCTCCCCTCCCACTGCAATCCAAGTAGGTAATTGAGTGCTAATCGAGGGTTTCCTCAGAGACGAAAAACAACATAAGCAAATGAAAACACCAAACAAAACAGTGGGCACCTGTTCAACATTCAACACTTGTGAGCAAACCACTGTCAGCATCTATCATGAGCTTGTGTATGTCTCTCTAGCCAAAGCATATATGACAAGCTTAGTCTACACAGTCCATTTCTCTCTCTGCTCTCCACTTAGCTTCAGATGTCGCTACGCTTATCCTCTTCTACCATCACTCTGTTAGCAGTCTTAGTACATGTCTGCCTCCAGTTATCTGCCCCTTATTTCCCTCCTTTACCCTACTCTCTCAGCCTTTATGGTTCACATTATTGTTCTTACTCATCTGTCTCTGCCCCCCCTACTCTTCTTACTCTCTACAGGTCAGCATGGTTGTGGGTAAAGCAGCACAACAGTGCAGAAACAGCAAAGAAAGTGACACCTTAAATGGTAATTTATCAGACGTGGAAGAATAAATAAATGGTTTCTTTCCATTTTACTCTACTTGCATCACTTTCATTGCCCAGAAGGAATACACATAATGTATGCACACCCACAAAGTTGCTCTGAAACAAAAGGCCAGAGAGATATAGAAAGAAAGAGACTGTTGGTAGAAAAGACAGAGAAGGGGCAGAGAAAATGGCGAAAAGAAGAGAGGGACGAGTCAGAGTTCAGTTCTGTCATATTGTTTCTGTGAGAGGAAGATTCTCACTTCTGCTGCATTAAATATAATATTTCCTCCTTTGTATTTTACTCTCTCTTCTCCATCAATCCCACACACAAACTTGTCTTGTCGACATTAAAGCACGACAACAATCATTGTGGCATTTTAATCATCCTTTTACAGGAGCACCCCTAGACTGACCTGCTATGCACAAAACTATTGCCTACTCATATGGGTGAGGTATATGAGAATGAAATCTCATTAAATCCAGTGTGACTGAGACAGCACAGTACTAAAGCCAACGGAGACCACATTTCAGTATAATGTCATTTCTCTTTCCAGTAGAAAGTCAAACTGCATATACTGATTGAAGAGTTCACATGACATATCTTAATGGTTTAGACAGTGTATTAATACACTGACTCGCTGACAAATATGCTCTTTGATCTGCTTCAAATAAAAGAAAAAAAAAACTGATCTGCTGTAGTCTCTCAAGAGCTGAAAGTGCCATCAATCTTGAAACAGTGAGGTGATCAAAGAACATAATTGTGTTTTAGCAGAAATGTATGAGCCGGAAAGAGCCTGACTGAATCAGAATTTTCACCTGTGTCACAAATCGTTTCTGTCCTCTCGTTTGCCTCACAGTGTTTCTAGGATGAGATCGAGCTTCAGTCCACATTATGCTAAAGAACTTAATTTGATAAGTCTTATTGAGTCTCTAGTTTCCAGTTCAAATACAGTTCTGACACCTAATAAGTGCCGTATGTATGACTGGAGAATTTATACAACGCACGCAAGACATTGATTGATGACATATATCCATCCATCC
Source organism: Microctenopoma stevenorrisi (assembly GCA_032270685.1). Taxonomy (NCBI): domain Eukaryota; kingdom Metazoa; phylum Chordata; class Actinopteri; order Anabantiformes; family Anabantidae; genus Microctenopoma; species Microctenopoma stevenorrisi. Next base: position 19,311,753 of record JAUMTR010000012.1, read on the forward strand.
GTCAGTGCTCTGACTTTATAAAGTCAGAAACATGACACAGTGTTGTGTATAATAAGTGTGTATACATGCATTTAAGTTCTGGTGGTTGGTGAGGTTTTCACAAATGAGTTAGGAAATATCGCGTGATTAGAGAAACTATATTTATTAAGATGCCCTCCAAAAATTGACTAAAATGAAACTAAGTTAACAAAATATGTCTAAAAAAGTCAGGTTCCACAATATATATGTTTAATTATAACAGTTATCTCTGTGAACAGGCCCAAATCCGACCTATTTGTCTTCAGATTCAGATTGTATTTGTCACATGCACAGTCAATTTTACTTTGGTTTGTTTGCATTACACGTCATTTTAAGTGGACTTTTAAACAAAAAAGGAGCTTTTAGTTAAATAAATTGACTTGAATTCATTTGTCGTAATTATATAAACTGATATGAAAAGAAATATGGTGTTAAAAGTATGTATTACAGCAAGGAAGGCCTCTTCACTCACATTTAATCAAGTGTTAAACTGATATCAGTGTTGATGAAAGCTCTGAGCAGTCCCTGCTACCCCCCAGCTCCCACTCGCTTGCATGGTTCCCAGGATCCAACGAGCAAACAAAAACTGAACCTGTCCCTGCCTCTAACAGGACACAAACAAAGATCTCTTGTTTTACCTCAACACTATGCTGAACACTGCAAGTGCTAAATTTAATGAGTGTTTATTAAATGAAAAGTGCATACACACCCACAGCAGGCATCTGCAAACACCAAGGGCTGCCTAATAAATCTCACATGCAAAGTTCTACTTCTACTTTAAATTATTCATCAAGATTCAGAAAACTGTATGACCTATTTCTTAATTGAGTAATTCATAAACATATTTTAGTGGACTACTTAGGTGAAATTCGTGTTTCTGACCAAGATGAAATGTTTTTCAGGCTCACATTAACATTAACAGTAAAAAATAATCTTTAAATTAACTGGGAGAAGCTGTGATGTCAAAATCTTGACTTATCACATATTATCAAAAATTTGCTTCTGTCTATATGGCCCTGGATAGATAAAAAAGTTCATGTGATACATAAAAATAGACATTACTGTGTGCGCACACACACACACACAATCTTTCAATCTTCAGAAGAACGGGCTTGCAGTGAAACAGTGTTCACATAATCAGAATGGAAAGCCAGGTTGAGAGCCCTCTATCCAACTGTCTGGTAGAAATGATAATAACACAACAGTATTTGGGTCATGAGGAAGACTCAGACAGACTCGGGGTGAAGAGGGCACTCCTACTTTATGAAGACAATTCTTCAAAGTTTGACAGCTGCAGCCGACTTCAGACTTCCGAATATATATATAAGTTTAAATGTCTCCTTATTTTTCAATATCATTCAGTCTGGACATCAACCGTGCTACGACTACAGGCCTGACAGTAGTCAGTACAGTGCCTGTATGTGTGCGTGATCATGTACAGTTAGTGTCTATGTATTTATCTTTGAATTCACGCGCGTATGTGTGCATAAATGATAGCAGGCATGCAAGACTAAATCTGTGAATATGCTTGAGAACAATTACGTGTGTGTCTCTGTGCCATCCTCCACCCAAAGGCTTACAGTCAATCCCACTTTGGCAGAATAATGGCCTGGGTCTCGATTGAAGTTACCCTTCATTAGCAGAAGAACAACGTTAAAGCAGGGCTAGTTTGGATGAAAGTATTATGCTGTAATTCAGAAGGGCCGAGTTCTTTATCAAGCCCTATATGAGAAAGAAAAAGCCTAATGGTTTGAATTGCCGGGAAAATTACAACTGCAATTCACACTTCAAAAGACTTTGATTTTCCCCTGGCCTTTCTACTTAGATGTGCTGAACTCTCTTTAGATCGAAGCTGCACATCCCAGATGAACATTCCAGTGCTAATTTCAGCCCCTTGCCAACTGATCCCTCTATTATCCTGACCTCTTTGCTCTTGGAAAAACATAAACATGCTGGTAAAATCTGTTTCATACACTGGGTGTAGATGTTGTATGTGCAAAAAGGTTCACAAGGGATTTTTTTTAATGTATGTATGCTACCTTTTATGAGATAAATACACTGCCTTGACGACAGGCCTTTAACATTTGACATCAGCATCACAATGTGCAAATGCAGCATTCTTTGGCTACAAGTTGACAGATTAATTTATAAAAATGTTCAAGCAGAGTGCAACAGAAAGCTCTACTGAGGTTTTCCTGAACAAAGCATCCAAGGGTTGTACACTATGATCATGTGGCCTGGTCTGGTATCTCAAATGATCCAATTCCTTCATGAGGTTCTAATTAATTCTAATAAGTGAAGCAACAGTGTGGAATTAATACAAAATGTATGCAAATGATGCCTTTTTAAACTGTACTCTAACACGTTCAGTTTTATTAACAACATTAAAATAGTATACAGCAATTAGATATAAGATCGAATAAATTACCACAAAAAAACTAATACAAATAGACAATTTTATTCCTCTTGCAAAATGACAACTTCCCAAATCTCGACTCAGACTTAAAAGCTGATGATTAAAGTCTTAAAGTGCCAATTAGACATCCCTGTTTTCTTGCAGAAGCACCTTTTATGCCAGTGGTTACTCAATCAAGGCTCCCGCCCTGACCCTCTGCTGTGAACGATGCTGCAAAGACCATGGGTAACAGGAAGCAAGGCATGATGCAAGCCTCGTGCGAAAACATACTAAGAATCCTCAGCGGCTTCTGCTGCTGTTTGAACAGTGTGCATATAAGCTTGTACGTGCAAGTGTGTGTGGGTGGATGTATTTAGTTTTAGGATCAGCGGGTAAGGGGCGAAATGGGAGAAAGCATGTGAGAGAACTCACAAGACAAAACAAAGAAGAGTCCGTGTCAGGGGGACAGGTCCACTAGCAGAGAAACTGGAGGGTTAAACAGCAAACAGAGCAAGGTAGACAATCCTCGCGTAGTCCTTTTACTACCTTTATTCTGATCACTTCTCAATTTCTAGGCATTTCTCTCTGACGGTTATTCAGTACCCCCATCTGTTCGCATTCATCTGTTCATCTTGCTCTACATTTACTTCTTAACGTCTCTCCCTCTCATCTTTCGGCGAGTCTTTCTCCATCTCTGTGTTTTAATCCACACATCTGCTCCAATCTGTAAACCAATTAAATGGTGTGTGCAATTACCCTCTTTACTCGCATATCTTGTTCTCAACAAGCTGTGTGTGCGTGTAAGATGGTGGCAGACATGCTACCACACACGTGTGCCGAGGACACTTTAAGTGGCCAAAGGAACAACCAAAGTATTCTTTGGTCCTGCAAGGTTTTATTCCCTAGAAAATTATTAGTGTTTATGCAGAGCTGAACACAACCCTGTGTGTCAGTGGTCCAATAGAGACAAAGGTGTAGGTGAAGTTTGCAGCACAAACCAGCATATGAGATAGATTCTGCATGTGATGTTGCTTGTTGCGGCACATCCAGGCCTGTGCGCCGCACATTTTAATTAGCCACCACTTCTGCGTTGTACTACTTCTGAATGCTGCACCACCACTTTGAGCCCCTTTGAGAATGAATGAGGGAATGCGGAAGAGAGAGAAGAGGAGAAGACAAATGAATGACAAAAAAATGAATGAAGATGGAGAGGAGGTGAGAGAATGCATTTATGAAAGGAACGCGGACGTGTAAGAAGAGAAAAGCTGAATGAGCTTTCAGTGGTCAGCCGAGGAGCTGTCTATGGTGCTGAACTCCTGCATGATATGCAGGAAGAAACTGAACTGTCCATGGTCCTGTATGTAGTTGGTAATAACAGGCTGCTCAGATATTGATATATGTATAAATAAGTACATTTTAGTATTTTATAACCTAAATGATGTCGGTATATTAGTATTGTATAAGTGGGAATAACCTATTTACCTAAAAATAGGTTAAAATAATTACAAATATTTATGTGTTGCAGCTAGGGCTGGGCGATATATCGATATTTAAAAAATATCGCTAGAAATTCTAAACGCGATATGAAATATATGAAAATATCCCGATATAGTTCTTCTGCAGCTTTTCTGTTTTGTTGTCCGACAACTCACCGCCACGCTCCCCCTTCACGTTGCTTTACGAAAGCAGCGAAGAAAGGAAGAAAGCAGGAGTGACGGTGAGGAGGAGAGCAGCAGGTCAGTAAACGGAAAACCAGCGGCTCAATCACGTGGATGTTGTTCCTATGTTGTATTATGTAGAAAAAGCAGAACAGACCTAACGAAGGGACAATTCATGTTAAACTGCTGCTCCCACCGCGGCCGTGAAGTGTTTGTGCTGCTGCAGCGACCTGTACGGGACTCAGCGTTCTACACAAACACGGGGAAAACAAACTCACTTAAACACCAAAATCATTCAACACTTAGTGCTAAGTTTAAAGCAGAACTTTAAAAAAAACAAAACGTGTCACTCCAGCAAAGAAAACTGCGTCTTTATCTTAATGTGAAATACATACGTTTCTTTGTTTTGCAAGAAAAAATGATATGTTTTGTTGTTACCAGGTTGAAATTCATTAGCAAAGCAGTTAGAGTTCCTGAACCCATCACTGTGTTGAACATAAATAACAGATTTTTGTTAGTTTTCAGAAGAATAAAAATGTAATTTAGGATATATTCAAAGGCCCTAATCATATCGGTAAAGACATAATCTATATCTTTTTCCAAAACAAATTTCATATGTGCCAATAACTACATTTGGAACATTTGTCCCATAGTTGTCTTTAACTACTTTATGGGTTCAAAAATATTGATATATATATATATCGTATATTGCAATTCAGCTTAAAGATATCAAGAAATGAGTTTCGGTCCATATCGCCTAGTTGCTAAGATAGTGCTTTCTATGAGACACCACCTGTAGTATAAATATCTGCATTTGACGCATTGAATGTTTTTGAATAAAATCCAAATTTGGATCTGTGACAACAGCACTACAGGATTAAGCTTGAGACAAAACATGCAGCACAACATAGAGTGAGACTTTAGTCCCCGTGTCCACATCGAGCAGTGTTGCTGGAGTAATAAGCAATGCCACTTGTTTGATCTGTCAACATTTGTCGGAGGCGATTCGTTTCTTAGTGAGGCAATAAAGTCTATATGTTGTATAATATCCTCAGATTAAAATACTTCACACGTGGCTGTCATGGTGATGTTATTGCTAGGTGATCATAAAATAAATGTGGAGAGAGATCCTCTGAGATTAATGGGAGAAAGTCTGTTGAAAGCAACAGACACGTTGACAGAAAATGTTCAGCGTTCAAGGCACAGCTTCCCTTCATCTCAACCCCTCCTCATTCATTTGGTTTTAATTATGTCTCCTCAGCTAGGTCTGTTCTCCCCCTTGTGCATGTACTTATCTTACTTTCTACTTTCTGTTTATGTCTCTCTGTCAGTGTTTTCAGTGGGGTTTTTTTTTTAATTCGTGCTCTGAAGCAGAACGTATCCACTAAAAGAGATGAAGTAGACAGTAGTAATGAGAACCCCCCGGCACTGCGTTTATACAAACACACATCTGTATGCTGCATAAATGTGTGTATGCATTCCTATGTCAGTGTGAAGCTCATTTGCATACTGTATATTTACACAGGTGTCTGTGTGAATGTGTGCTGCTGAGACTATATGTTGGTTTAACAGGAGAGGTAGTGAGCAGAGTCTCTGGGAGAGCCTAGGTAGGTGTCCAGGCAGAAAATCAAAACTGGCCTTTTTTTCACTTTTAACTGTCCATCATGAAGCACGACTTAAAAACAGTTAAACAGGCACCTTCAGATTTGAAATGCAACATATATGAGAAAGATTCCTCACCTACCTCCCATATACACAAAGCCACACTCTCAATTTATCACGGATCATTAGGCACAGAGCATATCAATACCCAATCTCAGCCCCATGTAATTAGTCCCCATAGATTATGTATTGAACACAATCAGGTGGCCATAACTCAAAAAGTGGCATCAGCAATAAGGTAATTGCTGCTGATCAAATGTCTGCTGATGTGAACCACTGTAGACAGTGGCACTTCTCTTAAGATGGGTAAGCACTACAGCCACTGGCAGATCCCCTAAACAAATTCAATGTAATGCTGCATTCGTAAGGGGAAATCTGCAAGGGTGAATTTCTAAAAGCACTTCTGCTGTTTGGAGACCGATTTTTCTTCTCTGCAGGATGTCTGCCAAAATGTGTCTCAGCAAAACAATACATTTGGAAAGTTATTATTGTTCCACTAGGTTAAGGCTGCTCATTGCACGCACAGCCTTTAACAACCAGCAAATAAATATGACTATGTACATGCACATATTTAAGACTCTTTTTGCAGGATCTTGTGTGCAACATGAATCTATGGAGAAGAACTTGTGTTTGGAGTTGAAAATTCTTGTCCTCCTAACCAATCGTCATCACTTAGCTTCAAGCAGCACACATTAATTAAGCAATGTTAATCATAAAACAGAAATAAATTATCCCCGAAGCAAAAAGTCGGCAGAAGAAACAGGTATGCTGAGAAAAACAATCATAAATATCAAAATTCCCTCCTGTCATTTCCACTAGACTCGTGGGGACCAAAACATTGGAAAGGTCTTTGTGTATTACAACACTACAGGGTGGTGCAGCTAATATAGAATGGTTGTTTTCATTATCAGTAAGTAATCGTACTATATTAATTAATTAGTAGAATTTTCAACCATGCGTTGTTGGTGTGGACTTTAAAGTGAATACATAACAAAAAGAAAAGACGTCGATCGATGTGTGCTTGCTTTTTATTCTGTGTATTACCCCTTTTATAATGAGGTGCATGGCCAGAAGACGTTGACAGAGGGGGGTAAATGGTGTCTCCCATGAGGATTATGTTTAACAGACTGCTTTGCAAAATGCACTGCTCCTTTCCATCTTATTTTGGGCTGTGCCAGATATAAAGTTACCAAATGTGGCAACGTCTTTGGTTGTGGCTCAAAAACACATATACTGCACTGTCGGACAGGTTCAAAGATGGCCTAGGACACAATTCAAATTCCAACAGTGTAATCTCACACTGTGACTGCTTCTACAACCAATGTATGACCTATGTACCGACCAAATGCCAACATTGTTTGTGTAGCAGTGCAGATAGATCACATAGGATGTTTTATTGACGTGTTGCAGCCCACAGTTCAGTAGGTGTTAATGTGTGGTGTGATAAAATGTACAGGGCTGCTGAAATCTTATGGTCTGTCGGGACCTTTACACATTTCCTAAGCTCTTAAAATGAGTGGCCATGTTATTGTCGGTCACCGATCTTAATCAGCTCCGTCATAACAACATTACACAAAGGCACCGACTTCAAATTTCCACCTCTGCAATATTACGCTCGGGTCCAATGATAGGCAACCACTCATCTCCCTCTCACACTCCCTCCTTCTCCTCTCATCGTTCTGTAGCACCGGTATTGCCTCAATTATGTAGTGACCACAATAGACCATGAATACCAATTTCAAGGGAGATAGGGGCATTGAAGGAGGGACGGAAGTGTTCAGAATTCCTGCTAGCTAGCAAAATCGAGAGTGACAGAAGCTTGGCCTGGTTTCCCCTCTTCGGTGCTGCTGTAATTCACCTTGCGTCACCTCCATCTCATCCCAGGCTACACTGCACTTCAATCTGCCACAACAGCTCTCCCTCATCGTTTACCCTTCTCGTTTGTTACACGTCTTTCTCAGCAACCCTCTTCCCCTTCTGTCTCTTGCTCCACCCCAAATCTCTTGTTAATGATTCGCATGTAAATGACGCCTAAAATAATTGACTGACCTGGTAACATCAGGCGAGATGAACATCTCTATCCACTATGTACGTGCACGTGTGTGGCGACGTTTGAGTTGTGTGTTAATGTTTACGGCCTCTTTGGACACCAGAATTCCTCCATCCCACTCTCTGTCTCTCTCTTCCATTTCTGAGTCAAACATTTAGTTTGTTGCTCCACTTTCAATCCTTTCTCCCCCCATCTGCCTTCTCTCTATCTCTATAACCCGTTATCAGTGGGAAGGATGAGGTGACCATCTGTTGTTCAGCGAGAGCTTGACAGGGATTGAGGGGGAGAGAGAGAGAGTCGGACAGAGTGGGGAAGAGCGAGCGTTGCTGTGATATTGTAATTGCAGTCAAAGTAGAACTGAACAAAGGGGAAGAGAGGGGAGATGTGTGAGGTGATAGTGTCACTGTAGTTGAAAGTAGAGAGGGATTAACAAGGGTTGAAAGGACAACTAGGAAACAAAAACAGACGGAGGGAGAGGTGGTATGATATTGTCATTGCAGTACGGCAGGCAGTGGCAGGCCCTTAGTCTTTGATTTATGTCTTCTTTGCAGTGTGTTTGTGAGTGTGCGTGCGTGCGTATGTGTGATTTATCGTTCATTAACGCTGAGGAATTAAACCTTGTATCCCACTGAGCTGCACACATCAATTACCAAACCAGCCAACAGCCAGCCCTCGCCTCAGTTCACCTTTAATGAGGAGAGGTGGCAACTGACACACACACACACACACACACACACACACACACTGACTCATGCACAAGCACAAACACTAATGCCCCCGAGCACACACCATTTTATACAAGTGTGTACATCACAAAGGCGTGAGCACTCAGTTGACTTACCTCCATGTACAGTTTACTGAGAAGCCCTCAAACTTTTTTTGAACTCTACTCCGAGGTTGTGTGTGCCTCCTGACCTCTCGGTGAACTTACTGCTACATACGATAGATATTCTGAGGTGCATTCCACTGGTAATAAATGGGATTAAATTAACCAATATTGAATATCATCCAATAAGACTCTAATTTGAAAGAGAGGAGGGTAAGGGGTTACCGGAGAGCCAATTAAACAACTATAACAAGGTAATCTAATGAACTGCTATTAGTATAATGCTATTATCCTATTTGCATCAATAATCGCTTCACAGGTTTCAGGCAGCTTCCTGACCATATGCAAACAGGATTCACAGCGCAAACACCATAGATATAATTTGTGCTATGATACCCTGTCAATTAAATCTGACTTTAGCTAATTTGTTTGTGAACAGAGTAAATAGTCGGGAAAGTGTATGAAAAGATGCATTAGGTTTTTGAATATAAAAGAAAAAGTCTATGAAAATCAAAGATGCAATTATCATCTCTGAAAAAGACTCGAGTTTGAAAGCTAGTCTTCAACATATGAGATGAAATGTTTGCTGTTCTAGGAAAAGAAAATATTTCTTCTCGTGCCAGATGTGTTTGCCCTGCACCCTGGGGAAAGACTACTTTGCTACTGTGGCTGCCACTGTGAGAGAAAAGTCATATTTACTCAGCATCCATCCAACATATACTGTATTGTAAGTACTACTCTGTGGGGATGAAGTGAAATTTCTCATTAGAGAGCACATACAGGGCACAAAAAGCACAAAAACTGTCTTCGTCTGATATTCTTATTTTTAAAGGAAACCACAAATTGAAAATACATTTGCATGTTCTTGTTAGAAATGTATGCAAAGCAGTTTTTTTAATACTTCTTCATCTTGGGATGATGGGGGATTGTCTGCTCTAATTTGTCAGGAGAAAAGAGTGTTTTGCATATATTTGAGACTAAAAACCTCTAATATTGTTGTTCATTATTTTCAATTTATTTAGTTACTGTTCATTTTACAGCAGCCTTTGAAACAGCCTCTTAATGCACAAAACACCATAGCTACGGTGTTTTAGTGTGAACTAGTAACTATATGGCAAAATATTATACGTAGGTGTTATACCGTTTTTTACAGAAACAATATAACACTCCTCCTCCTCTCTTCCTAAAGTCATTCAATCTTTACTTCCAGCGCTGATTTTTGTTTTGTGTGTGCACATTTCAATGTTAGGCCAGATGTATCTAAGGTAAATGTTAAGGACATTGAGACAGTAGGGATATAGGTCACAATAAATGGAACGCAAATGAGATAAATAGCAGGAACTGATGAAAGAAGTAAAAAGGTAATGGGACTAAATAGACATACGTAATGAAAAATGCAGGAAGGGGAATAGGAGTATGTGCAGTTGTAAAGGAAGAGAGCAGAGAAACTAAAATGAGATGAGAGGTATGTGAAGTTGAGATGGGAATAAGCTGAGAGAGCTCCACTTGATATACACTTGAATGAGATTCTGCTGGGTTAAAAACGACTTCTTTTCTCCCTTTTGCTCATAATCATCTGTCGCTGTCCCTCTTTCATTTTATTTCAACTGCCCTCTCTCCATCTCTCAGCCCCCTCCAAGACAGCTAATTATACTGTATGTATCACTTTTCAGATTAAGAAGTTGTAGATAAACAGTGCGTCTGCGAAGTGTTGAGAGTATGCTGTCACCTTGGTCCATTTTTTCTTCACAAAATGTGCAGGACACACACACACACACGCTCACACACACTAAAACACTTCAATTTCCATGACCGCTGGCACAAAAAAAAAATAAAAACAACACTCTTGTGCTGCTGGTGAGCAGACAGAAAACAATGAAGTGTGCAAGAAACAAAAAGAAGAGTGAAGAAAGAAATAACAAAAAAAAATTCTGTAGAAAACCACTGTAGTGAAGAAAAGAATGTGAGAGCTGTGTTTCTGGCCAAATGAGTCACAGTCACGACAGCCCATCAAATTTAAATGAAGTGGTGTAAAATGTAGATTAATAATGGCACGATCAGCTGCAAGAAGAAATCTGAATTTTTGTGGTGGAAATGAGGTAAAGCACAAGAGCAAAATAACTCAATATAAAAATCTATTCTATTTGTGTATTGTAGTGCTGGTTATGTTGGTTCTGCTTTGTGTACCTGTGTGTGTGTGTGTGTGTGTGTGTGTGTGTGCGTTTTCTCGTACCTCTATCTGTGCGAGGAGCTATTTGACTCTCAGTTGTGAGAACATATTGGACAGTCGAGACATTCTGCTTGATCCTCGTTTTGTTAAGAGATTGGGTTGGTTATATTCTCACCGAGAAAACTTGTTTTTTTGGCTTTCTATCTAAATGTTGGTGCACAGTAGCTCACAAACGGAGGCTCCGATGCCATTAAACTATGCAGCACAGAATAACCAGTTTCTCTCACATGCTCCTCAGTTATTGTGCATGTTGGTACCCTCCCTCCTCCACTGTCTGACCCTGAGAACAACTCAGGACAATCTCTTCTTCCGTCTTGGCACAGTGCAATTTAGGTGAAACCGAGTGTGGAGAGCAGTGAAGACACAGTTAACACGGAGTTAGTTAAGTCTCATGAGACTGACCACAGCCTACAATACAGGGCAAAACAAGGTTGCTGTACTGTCTGGATTTCTTAAATTATTCATTGCACACAAATTACATCACTCCCCTAGAAAACATATGTTTATGACTATGTTGACTATGTTGTTTTTCCATATCCCTGGATTCCACAGACCACTAAGACATACGTCGACATACTATGACCTTTTCTTAGTTTTATAGTAAATCACACTATATTGCCAAAGGTATGGGGATAACCTTGCAAATCAATGAACCCACTGCACAAATGAATGTAAAGAAGGGCAGGGATGAGTGTCTTTTCTGTGGAAGAACTTGACTGGCCTGTATAACCTTAACCTCAACACTTTATGGGATGAATTAGACTGGTGACAGCACACCATCTCATTCAAAATCAATGCCTCATTTCAGGGTGGCCTTTTGTTGTGGGCAGTCTAAGGCACACCTGTGCAATATTCCTGCTGTCTAATCAGCACCTCGACATGCCCTGCACCTGTGAGGTGGGAGGGATTATCTCGGCAAAGGAGAAGTGCTCACTAACACACACGTAGACAGATTTGAGAACAATATGTGAGAGTCATGGGTCTTTTGTGTATGTAGTAAAATGTTCAGATGTTTGCGCTAATAAAAAATGGTGAAAAGTTTGGCCTTAATATTTTTGTTCAGTGTACAAAGCAAATGCCACAAAAGTAAACATATCCTGATTGAGACATTAAGAATAAGCTGGTGCCAGTCGGGTGGAGAAGTGGTTTGTGTTCTTGGCATGACAAAGTACTAGTGTGAAACTGGCAAACTAATTGAGCAGGCAGGACAAACCCTCAGGGTAATGCTGTCCTATGCCACTGTGGACGACAGCTTCTGAACACTGACAAGAGACAGAATTACACACACACACACACACACACACACACACTATCTTCAGACAGGCCAATCTGATTCGAGCACAGAACTCACAACCATCTACTCATATTTACAGTATTATGTGGAATGAAACAGTACCAGCCTCTGTCTCGATACCCACTCCAAACAAAACACAGACACACACACACTTAAACACAAACAAACACACACCCTCACACACTAATATGAACTAACTGCTGTGTTCTTCAGGTTATTTTCATGGCCCACAGAAAACTGTGCAATGCCAAGGCTGTCATGTCAGAGGTTTGAATGTGACATCCTACACTTTGAACACAGCAGTCTATTGTGAAGCAGATGTGAGGAACACACACACACACACAAACCTGGCCACCACTGCTACGTATGGCACAGACTGTATAGCTGTGAAGTGTGAGACTGTTTCATACATAAGAAGCAGACACGTGTCAATCAAAACAACACACACACACATCAACCGTGATGAGTTTAACAGTTCTGAATCTTCTGTATTCTTTTTTTTCATTTGAACCAGTAGACCCATAAGCTAGCAGGGATCATTTAAGGACTATACTTAGTAAGATTTTCTTTGAATGTACATTATTATACTTTCCATGCTTCTGTGTTCTTGCTCTATACCCTGTGTGTTGCAATGAGCTGCCTGAGGCAGTAAGCAAAGATAGAATTGGTTAGTTCCTGTGGGGCCTTCCACTCTCCCTCTCCAGGACACATGTACATGGCAGAGGCAGCTTTACTCTGACATTCATACTACAAGGTTATACAGTCTGTCAGTCAAGTTCGTGCACACTGCACATGATCCAAAGAGGCGCAAGGCGAAACAAGCTCATGAATACTTTAGCTGACACAAGTCAGTGAGGAGGCTGCAGTGGATACAGGCCGTGTCAGTTTAGAGATGCTACTGGCTGCCCACAGCAGCCATTTTATATAAGAGCTGCATATGTACATTTAATATTAAGTATTTTAAATCATCTGATCCGTTGCTGATAGTGTTGCCATCAGGTAAAAAAAAAAACCTTCTGCAGGACCATTGCTAAGTTAAGCCAAGTTAGCTTCATGTGCTCATAAACCTTAGTTTAATTGAAATAGGTGAGTGTAATTATTTTAGAGCCATGAAAATAACTGATGGAAGAGTCTTTTCAAAATTTCAATCACAGACCTTGAAATACTGTGCACTAAACGCGGTACCAGATACCAGTGGGTTGGTATCATCAGTTTCAGTTTTTACCATTTCTAAATCAGAATTGATATTGGTAACAGAATTTTTACTAAGTATGTACATCGGGGCAGCGTTATTGTCATCCATTATGAAACGGGCATTTTACAGGACGTTCGTAATAAGTTCAAGGAAAATGCTTTTATTTTGAATCTCACTGCTTTCACCTCTTCACTGTTCAGAGGGCAATAATGGAAACTGCTTTGGTGCTCAAAGGCCATCTCAAATCCATTTAAAGTGTTTACTGAAAATTTTTAAATTCAATATTTGTCCCATCCTTATGTTGAAACTGAATCTAATTTGTGACATTTCAGAAAAGGTCTTTTATTATTACCCATTGATCAAAATCATATTTTGTATGCCAGTGTGTTCGTCTGAACACTATGTATGTGGTATGAGGGAACGGGTGAGTAAGTGGAAAGCAAAGCTGCTAATTCTTTCACAACACTATCAGAATGTCATCTTCATGCCATTTCCATACCTGCTTATCTTGTTCTAGATTTCTGTGCTCTTTGCTTTTCTCATGCTGCCCCACATAGAATCAAGACTGTAAGCAGCACAATACAGGATGAAATGAAGTCTACATGTTGATATTTGTAAATGCTGATTCACTTGAGATATGAAGCTCCACAGCATGCTTTTTTTTTCCAAAAGCTAATACTTGAAACCATCTTTAGATCCTGAAAGGCAAACCTGAAAATATAAGCTAAAATACTTATAGCACAACAGAATATACAAATAAATAGTGTATATTTGACTTATATTCTGTTTTCCTGGAGTAGCCTGATTAAAGCAGGGATAGATGCACAAGCACTGTAGATAACCTCTTCCTTACCTTGAAATGAACTGATTGTCTGACAGCCATACCTACAGTGATACACTGGACACACAGCAAGACAGCATTACCTCTCACAGATCACAAGATGAGACACGCCATGTAAAGGTTCCATAACTATGAATCAATCGAGGGAAGATGAGGAATGTATTGATTGATGTTGCCTGCCCGTTGGATGGTTCACGATAGCAGCGGTGTGAGTGAGGGCTTGTCAAATCGAGGAGAGGAAGCAGGAGAGGAAAGGCTACAGAGACCTCACTGAGTAGAGGCTTTGTTACCAATTAATAAGATGAAAAAAATCAAAATGGAGAGAAGAACTGACATAACCCACCAAGGCTGGAGTAGGTCCTGGCACATGTCAGTGTGAGAGGGATTCTCAGTGGGAAGTCCTGAGTTATCAAGCATCTTTGCTGGGGCAGATGGGGCTGGAGTGCTGGCTTACCACCAGAGCAACACAGAGAATATGAAAATGGGCAAATGTATGAATGGGGAGAAGCCTGGTAGTGAAACACAAGTGTGGTCAGTTCAATAATACCAAGTAGGAAAAAGAAAGGAGCTACGGAGCGAGAGGAGAGACCGGACTAGAGTCAATAACACGAGCGTGGACTTGGCTCAGTCTCAAAGATAAGTAAGACACTGAGCAGGATTCTGATTATCTAATAGATCACCATCGTGCCCTTTTAACAATGAAAGGCAATGAACTATGAAATTATCAGAGCGGACATTGTTAATGTTGTCGTGTCATCACTCCTAGAACTTCGTATGCATCAAAGGGCGCAAACTGCACCAATACCAAAAGATGCACTACTAATAACTAACCAACTAACTACTAATCAATACTGTTTCCCTGCAAAACGGACTAATGATTTGCTCTCACAACACTGATTGTTGTTTAAATTAAAATAAATCTAGGGCTTTTAAGTGAGATATATTTGTTTGTGTTCAATCCAACAATCTAGACATAGTGGAGATTTGTTTAATCACTCAAGAGACTTCCTCAATCTCCCCAACCTTATAAAAAGTACCTTTATATCGAGCGGTGTTATGCAGAGGTACTGATATACACTACGTCCACATGAACTTTCTGAGATCTACTAGCTAAGTATATACACATACACATACTGTATATTCTAATACTGTATTTCATTTAGCAGTTTCAGGGCTGTTGGGACAGCAGCCAGGACTTTTTTGACCTGTGGTGATTTAACGGGGACCTCGGACTCTAATGAGGAAATTATCTCCCTTATAACCTTTATTTATGGTAGCTTGAAGGATAAAGGAAATATGTTAAAGGTCCAAGAGTTTATTTCTCCGAATAACAACCACTTTAGCAAAATCACAAATTAAAAAAAACTAATAGCCTTTTAGTCTAGTGATAAAAGCTGCCAATCACCTTCGACCTGTCAGATAAAAGCTGCCAAACCCATTATGGTCCATGAGAGGTATAATTATTGAAAAAAAAGAAAATGGAAAAAAGAGGGCGAAACATAAACGTCGATTTTTTGGGGGAAAATTAAATAAATAATTGCATAGAATAAACTGGTATTAAGACGCTACTTTACTCCAATTCAAATGGGTTGTGGTTCAAAAACATACAATCAGGCATTAGTAATTACCTCGGTGGGAGATGGTTAATTACTGATTATCACTCTAATTACCATGGGACTAACATGAAATTAACAACCAGTAAACAGAGATGTTTCGTAATTTTAAGTCACCATCAATTGTTCAATAAATCACAGTGAACCAAAAATGCAACCAACTGTTTTCCCTTTCCATATGCAACATTAAGCTTTGTTTAATGTTGCATTTCATGTAGCTGCACATTTTTAAAATTTGTTCAAAGAAAAAAAAAGTTGATGATTAGAGCTTCTCTGTGAATTCAGCCCTGGCTACAGTGAGTTTTGTACCACTGTAATAGTGGTGTCAAAAAAAGCCAGGCACACAGTGTGTTGTGTGTGTGCATTCTTGCTTTTAGCAAAGTTAATATTCTGCCAAAAATCCAATTAGGTCTGTAATCAATGAATATTTGGAAAAGGGAACGGGTGTAGTATTACAGTGTGTCAGCCACTGCCAATCACAGCAAAAGCTAAATGAATGTCTCTGATGGGTGTTCTCTTTTATCTAGTGTGAGGTGTCATAATTCCTGAATCTGTATTGTGAGATTGCACAAACTTTCTTTACCATTAAATAACAACTAGTTTCAGGGGTTTTATTAAATATACTGTTGTTTTGTGCAAGGATAATTTTTCTTACCATATGTGTGCTATAAATAATAGATGTAAAAGAAAAGCAATCTTAGTAGGCACATTAAATTAAAAAAGGGAAATATATATATATATAGGAGGTGACGTACTTACTACACTGACACAGAGGTAAAAAATAAACTAACAAATATTGCTGACATTGCGTTGGCTTTGAAAAAAGAAAAGACAAAAACTATATCTGGCAGGAAAAAAAAAACACTATAAATGTAATCTCGCCCCCAAACATACACACAGAGAAGTGAATCATGACGGACCAGATGCAAAGGCACTCTCTTCAAAGAGCAGACTTGGATGACCCCTCTACATTGAGCATCTTTACCTCTCTCCTTCTCTTTAAAGTAGCCATTGTCCTCTACTAAATGCAGGTCTCATCTGTTTTTCGGTCTGTCAACCATCCAACACCTACTCGACTTCGGCTTGGTCTTTCATCACAGACCTCCATTCCACAATCTCTGTCTCTTTGTTTTTCCCAGTCCTCTCACATTCCCGTACTTTAAACTGATCTGCCACTGTGTTCTCTAAACAAAGCATTACCTCTGTCTGGTCTGTTCCCCATCCTCTGTCTCTCTCACAAGGTTCATGCTGTGCTGATTCTTCCCCACTGACTCCACTGTCAGACCTTCAATTGGACTGCTGATGATAGCCATTCACTAAAATTTCACTGCACCACCTACTACCTCAATACTACTACAAGCAGCATTTTAAAAGTATAAATACTGTACACTGCTTGGAAAAGGCTGCTGACACAGCATCACATCTTCATTTCAATCAATAAGAAAATTAAGATATGGTATATTATTAAAATCATACTGAGTCTAATAGCGAGTCTTTCAGGCCTGAGAATTTATCTATGAATGTAATATTAGTGGCTGCTACCAGCAGCACTTCTTCTTCTACTACTACGACTGCGCCAGCAAATTTAACTGAACTCTTACGTGAATGTAACGGCAGCCCATTCTCCAGATTGAGTATTTAGCTGCCTTGATTGTATGGCACGGCTCAGGACCGACATCAGCCTTCAACCAGCAAAGCATTCGCTATAATTTGAGCAGAGTGTTACCTCCTGTAGGCTGCTCATCATTCTTCTTTCCACTGCAAAAGAAACCCGAGGTGTTAAAGCACACAAATATCAGATCAGTGTCGGAGACCTAAGCGGCACAAGGCTCAACCCTACTGGAGGCAAAAATCATAATTACCCAATGAAAGCAATGTGACATGCTATTCTGACCATTACAGTTAAGAGAAACACAGCGGAAATAGGAAACTTATGCTGTTTTAGAACAGCTGGTGATTCCGTCATACAGTATCTAGGGCCCAAGGGTGTTCATTCTCCTTTGCTCTTCTGTTTCCTCTCCTATTTCTTCTGCTTTCTCATCCCCAACCCTAAGCTCAAAACTAATTAACTTCAGTAAACAAAGGCTTCAGGGTGTTCTTTTCAGACTTCTATCTACCTGACTTTTTCAAACCCTACTTTATATTGTACATGTGGATACAATACACACCATCACATACCCAATGTATGTGTTTCCATCAAGCCAACGCAAATTAGCAGCTGGTCTTTCAACAGCACTGTAGTGGCCAGTGGGTAATGTGTGTGTTGTTAAGTTCATAGGTGGAGTAGTATAGGTTCTGGTTAACTTGGGAGAAACTCAAGTCAGATCGTGATTCCGGATGTTGAGATTACAAATAAAGTTTAGTGCTACACAGAAGCCCCCAACCATAACTGGATTTTTAAGTTTTTACCCATGTGACAATAAATCTACATACATACATACATACATGTGTGAAAGCAGAACTCGGGTATGGTTGTGATTCTCCCAGCCTCGTCCACCCAAAAAAAAAAACTGGCTTATGTTTACCACAGTTTATCCTGACAGTTGTGCAACCAGACACACACACAGAGGCATGTGACACAATTGAGTTAGTACTCACACCCACGCACACACCTAGCTGCTGAAAAAAACACATAGAAAACAAAAGGAAGCTAATGAAAAACTGGAGAAAAGAGACAAAATGGTTAGGCCCTGAATATCAGACTAAAGCCGCAGCCAACAATCATGTTGAAATATCACAAAAGAAAATCTTGTAAAGGTTAAAGAGGGGATCCAGCTTCTTTTTTTTAGTTGCCACTCGTGTCAGAGAAAGCAGATTATTTTTGGACGTGTTGATGCATCAGTGTTTCGGCTGCCATGCCAAGCAGCTAAGTGCAACAGAAATATGCAGCTTTCTCTCACTGACAATACGAGACTCTTGAAGTGACATTCACAATGTGCTTTAATGTAGAATAAAAAAAACCTCTTCTCTCCATTTTCCTCCAGCTTTCCAACTTTCTCTCTCTTTTTATGTCTTGTTTCTTCCACTTCCCTTGGTCTCCATCTCTCTCTCTCTCTCTCTCTCTCTCTCACACACACACACACACACACGGAATGCATTATATGCCAATTTCCCAATACACAGTGCACACATATAAGCTGAGTCAGCAGAGCCCTCCTTTTGAATGCCTTTCTGATTTCTGCTTGAGTGAAAATTACCCCCTGAGACACCAGTGTGAATATGTCTGTGTGTAAGAGTTTGTGTGTGCGCGTGTGAATGCTCACTCACAAGCTTTTGTGTGTAAGTGGTTGGAGATAAAGCTATGAGTCATACTAAATGAGACCCTCAAATATCCCTGTTCTTTCTTTTACTTGTTGCAGAGTTTGGAAGCACAAAAAACCCCGGGCACGGGCAGCCCACAGAGGAGGGCAGAGAAAGAAAACGTTTCGTATTAAACTAAACAGCTGTCACCGCGCACATGGAGTTAGGAAGAAAAGTTCTCAACCCAAAGTAAAAAAAAGGGAATAAAAATTAGGAAAATAGTGTCACTGTGATAGAATCCCCAACAGATTTTCAGTGACTGCAGGTTTCAGCTTAGGTGCAGATACAATAATTGTTTAAAAATACAGGAAGCCTAAAAATGACAGCTGCAGAGATGCTGAGTGTGGAAACAGAAACAACGTCCAAACTAAAAGGAGTGTCTTTTTGGACCAAAGCGTAATGCACACTTTAGTTTAGCATCACCTAAGATGCATGATGAAAAAATGATATGTTTATCTGCACCAAGAACCACGTTCACACCATGTTCGCATTAACAGACTTCAAACAAAAACACAGAGCGCTTTGTAAAGTACAATACAAGTAAATATGAGCTTGATCTGAGTCTCAAGCGAAGGAACATGAACATTTGAAAACCAAACATTTACACAAAGTTTCATTAGCTCTATTTAATTCGGAAAACATTCCTGCGCACACACTCACATTTAGAGATATGTAGATATGCAAAGAAAAGGAAAGAGTGAAAGACACCACATGGGAATGCCTGCAAACGCACAGCGTAAAATCACTATATCAATATACACAACCAAACAGCTTGCCACTCAGATGCAAGTATGGCAGGCTACAGAAAAAGAAACAGGACATGCATGAAAAGGAAAAAGCATACATACATGAATGAATGAATGAAATAGCTAGAGCAAAGAAGCAGAGAAAAAGACAATCAAAATGTAGAGCAAGAGCAGATATGTGTGGACTGCACTAGTTCTCCTTGGCAAAGCTTTGTTCTCCTAAGTCAAGATATAAATTATTCCCACATTAACACCTCCAGGAAAGGAGGCTTTATTCAATATTCATTCATATATACAGCGCTGTATATTTTACCTACTTCGTTTTTTTGCATTGCCGTATTTCTCTCTCACTCTCAGTCTGGCTATTGTTCCTATCTCACGGCACCCACACACTGTCTCTCTACTTTGTTCTACAGTATTTCTGCTGCATGTAGTCATGCTGTCCTTCCTGTGTCAAGGTCCCTGCAGAGTGCAATGAAATGAGATGACCTGTTTGGCATTTACATAGTTTAGCGCTCTATATGTCAGGTTCCAAATGCTGCAAAGGCTGAGAGTCAACACCTCAAAGTGACGCTACGTGCAAACAGGCTTCCTGCAAAAATTAAGTTTAAGGTTCGTTTCTGAACCTGAAGGTCAGGGGAACAAATTCACACTGCTCATTTTCTGAACCTTTTTTCCACTGGCAATATCTTTCGGTCTCTCAGTTATTTCTCCTGGACTTCTCCTACTTCTTTGGCTCAGTTATAGTTTCCCAAGCAACAGCCCATTTGCCCTCACTGGCTGAGATGCCCCTCCAGGGTTGCATGATATACACTCACTGGCCACTTTATAAAGTGCATCTCTCTGTAAATAGGGTGGCCATAATATTAGAAACAACTCTTAAGATAATGTACTCTGAATGACTACCACAACGTGCATACTGATATCGTGTCATAACAAACAAAGTGTATCATATAGTTTAGCAAGACCGACTTGATGAACCAATTTATTTCACCAAACTAACCGAGTGTGAAAAGGAGCAGGAGTCCACAACAAGTCTAAAGGTTGTCAGCACAACACATACTTGGCCACATTTTGAGAATTTATTCTGCAAAAAACTGCCTTAAGACAACGGGTTACAACACATAATGCTATCAGTACATGCCTCAAAAAAGGCATGGGGCCATTTCGACCAAATTATAGATGTGGTTCCAAGCAAGTTTTGAAATTTCTAGACTCAACACACACACACACGCACGCACACACACACACAGCCTCACCTCAAAAATATTACAATCCAAAAACTAACTGCCTATGTTGTATGTTTCATGCTGCCTTTCTCTGGAGCATTAACTGCAGAAAGTTGCAGATAAAATCCACAAAATGCCAGAAAATATCCAGATTCATTTAATAAAGAGAATATTACACAGCCCTGTGCTTCTAGTATAAAGTTCTTTCATTTTAAATGCAGAAACATAGGTATTACTAAATATACACAGAAACAGATTTTCATATAATAAAAGCTTTAAATGCTTTTGTATAGCCACTATAATTCCTTGACATAACTTATCTTATCAAAGTCTCTAGTGTGTCAGGTAACACAACCTGAGTGGAGCAGTTGTTGCAGCACATGCATGTTGAGCGTTTTGCTGCCACCGAATTGCAGTTATTTAGAAATAAAGAACTCCGACTGACGACTGAGCATAGAAATGAGTACAACAGCTGATGATTAAATAGTAGTTGCTGCCATGCACAAACAATTATGAATGCAAAATGTGGTAAATCAGATTCTAATAATTCAATTTGAGATGAGGCACAACCAAAGGGCTCCAGACCAGTGGGTCTGATGAGCATTCAGGATTCAAAGCAGGCAGGCATGTGAGAGAGGTAATGATGGGGTGCGAAAGCGCAAGTTACTATAAAAGGAACACACTGAATAAAGACAGTGCCATAGATAGTGGCATGCACCAAAGAAATGGGAATGGGATCCAGGTTTTCCTTTTTTAGGTAAGAGCAGCAGCTGGTCAAAGTGTCTGAGCAAGTTGTTTTCTATGACAAGCTTGCTAGAAATCTGGATTAATGTTGTCCTACCATGTCCAAGCATATGCCCGCTGCAACGCTGTCTGTATATGCCTTTAGATTCACTTTAAGCGTTTCCTAGTTTGCTTTCTCTTTACCCTGCTCTTAGACTAAGCAATCAGAAGGCGAACTAGAAAACTCCACTAAGAAACGATGGAAGCAGGAGGAAGGGAAATAAGAGGCAGGGACTGAAGGAGAGGTCATGAACTTTTTATGAAATTCAGGCACCATTAGTTGACATCAGGTGTTATACTGTAAGTCATGGCATTGACAACGAGAGAGGCTGGACAGAGGGCTCAGCCCAACTTGAATCAATTTACTGTTGCCTCCATCATCCAGACATTTAGGCTTGAGAACAGGTAAGCTACCAAAATGCTTTGATGCTGCAGTAGGCTAATACTTTATAATGAGCAAGAAAACATCAGACAGGCCACCTTATCAAGCCTGGCTCACATTCTCTAGCAACACTAAGTGCTCACAAAACAGATTTACCAGGTACTGTTTGAGAAAAACTCAAAGAATTAAAGAACAGAGGCATAATTATGTAGAAAACACTCCCCGCAATTCTCTACTGAGTGTTGAGCGAGGGAAGATGTTGCATGGAGGTGCTGTATCCAGACCTACTGAGACGACAAAATGCTGGATAATTGTTTCTTTGGATTTTTGTGTACTTGCAAAAGTTTCTTGTTTTGTTTTCCAAAAGCTTTGATTTCTGTAGAAGTACTGTATATATATATATATATATATATATATATAGATTTTTTTCAGTCAAATTTCATTCTGCACATATGTCTCAGCAATCACAGAT
>JAUMTR010000012.1:19334753-19345556 GCA_032270685.1 Microctenopoma stevenorrisi
TATGTCTCAGCATTCACAGATATGATAAGTCAAGTGTTTTGAATTTTACATAGTGTTTATTTGGTTGGAGATACATTTTGGCATGGGAAAGAAATGTTTACTATTTGCAGCAATAATTTGGTTTATATGGTTTTGAAAGTGCTTCATTTTTCAGGATATGTGAGGCATTTTGCTCTTTGGGTAAGGTGGGTTTTGTAATTTTTGTAAATAATCTGCAAAAACAAGCTTTGTCAAAATTGCGCTTCAGCAAGTGGGAAAAACTGAAAAAGAACAAGCCATATCAATAACATGAGGAAGGTAATGATTCAAGAACCAAGTGTTTAATAACTGACATTTTAGTCCCTTTCTATGTCCGCATTTTAAATAGACAGTAAAAAAAGAAAAATCAATTCAATTACATTCACATAAACACATTTTACCTGGTGTGTTCTGCTAGAGCACACACAAGCAAAAGCTAAACAAACATGTCCACAAGATGTTTAGTGACAGCAACCCAGCACCTCCTGTGCAGTGACACCATAACAGTTCAAGACAAATCTCAGCGCTGTTTACAAATGAAGATCAGAGTTACTGTCTAACCCAGCACCAAGGCACTGCTCCCAACATTTTGCACATTGCAATGATGCTAAAACATCTCTCGCTTCTCTCTTTCTCATGCTGAATCATAAACAGTCAAGCTTATACTGATAAGCTGAAAAACACAGAGCTACCCTTTACAAGTACACATCACATTTCATAAAAAAAAGTTTCTAATCTCTAAACTGTATATCATGTATGAACACCAGTCATTACAGGTGTCACCAAATGGGGCAGCATGTAGCTCCCGGTATCTCCTGCCCTCATGTTAAGGTGTCCTTAGACAAGACACCTAAAACCCACAGTACCACCGTTATTTACTGCAGCTCTCCAAACAACAATTTCCTCAGGGGTATTATTACATTATTATACATTATTAAAGTCAAAACACACATTTAATCTGAATGTTCCTTCATTTTCTTTGTTTCTAAGTCAGTTGCATCTGTTTTTTCTTCTCTCACTCTCATGTACATTAATCCTCTACCTGTTTAAATTTTAAATTCAGCCAATTTCCAAACACTACATTTGTCTTTCTGAGGTGAAAACCTTTTGACCTTTTGCTCACTAGTCTCTGAGGTTCCAAGCTGCTGGCTGAACTCTGAGCTGTGACACAGCACAGCTTGGATGGCACTCAGGTCAAAAGGGACAAGTCATTGACCAATTAAACCTTCCGTTGGTGAGCAGATAATGAGGCATGCACACACACACACACACACACACAATAAAGACTACTGAGTAATTTTGCATATATTATTCCCAAAGGGATCATTTTTAACTATAGGATCGCAAAGGACTAAGGGCTATAGAATGTAAAAATATTATTGTAATGTGCAGGTTTTACTATTTTAAAATTATCCCGGAAGGGTGAGGAGTAGCTATATTATTTATGTATTAGGTGACCACAAGCATAACTTTATAACGAATCTGCTGTGCATTTTACATGTTAATACTATATGTGTCACTTTCCAAAATGACTTGATCAGAATTCTGGCTAGTGAAGTGGAACAGGAGGCTACCAATTACAACTCACAGTTGGACAGCAGCAGTGGCACCTGTGTTTTCAATGGGGCATGTACAAATCAGGATATGTGTGTGTTCATGTTCATCCAAAAGAATGTATGCCAGAAAATCTGCTTCGATTCACTGGGATTTAAAAAAAAACATTAAAGGACATACATAAACAAAATAACAAACTCGGGGCTTTCTGTACACCACCTGAAATATGATAGCTCAGGACTTCTTATTGACCAGCATGATTCACTTCCTGTAACAGATCCCACAGCATGAGACAAATCAGCATGAGCACAAGCAAGTTCCACTCAGAGGGAGCAAAGACTGCTGAGTCAGGCCATGTGGCTTCACATAGAGATGGAGAACAGAGACAGAGACGGGTAGGAACAGAAAGTGGTGTAGTAAGTAAGGTACAGGTAAAGGGCTGAACAGAGCAGAAGAGATCAGAACAGGGTAATTGAGGTAGATAGGCAGGCAGAAAAGACAGAAAGAAGAAAAGACTACTCTGGTAATCACTGACCAACACACTCACACATATCTAGAGATGCTTTAATCTGATGCCAGGAGCAGAAGCACATAGTGTCCATTTCATAGTCCGAAAGCATCGAGTTTGTTAGTCATGTTTCAGAAATGCCTTGATGAACATAATAAACCCGTTAATGCCAGGAAGGAAACATATGTATAAATACACATAGTCAGATGGAAACTGCAGAAAGTCACACTTTTTTTTCCCACTTGTGTAATTGCACTTAACATATTCTTGACACCCATCACACGCATTCACAAGTGTAAAAAAAGACAGACTCTTCTGTGGGACGACTATAAATAAATTCACTAATTTACTGACATAGAGCTGGATGAATGTGTAGAAGTTACACAATGGCTCAACACAGGACACAGCAAAAGCAAAATGTGCCTTGAAAAATGTATTAAAACTCCAACTCCAGCAACTCCAATCTGTCATATAAGGAAGAACTTCCAGGACAATATAGAAATGTTGATTTCTGTTCTTTCTTTGGCAGACACACCAGATGAAGGGCTGAGCAGAGCCAGTTTCATTGAGTCTCCATGCTCCTCCCAACCTGAAAGAAAGACACCAAATTATTACATGAAATAACACTGGAAATCAGGTATTGAGTGCCAGCACTGTTTTAAATAAAAAGAAAATGATCAAAGTTTTACTCCAAGAGATTATTTTTATTTGTATGTGCACATGTAGCATTTAGTGTCAATGAAGACAAAGCTGTGTCTGTGTTTAAATGCCAAACCTGTCTGGAATAAATAACTTGACAAAATGTTTTCTCCACTTGCCATCTTAAGAAAAACAATATCAACCCTTGAAAATTAATTTCACATCAAAAGTGAAATATATTACTTAAATGCAATTTAAGAACGTAGCAGCATTCGATGCACTAAGGCAAATTGATGGCAGCCACCTCACTGGCCCACAGAAATGCCAACATAATTTCATATGACGAGTTTTAAGATCGATCATTTTTCACACAAAGCAGATTTTCACTTATTTCAGAGACTTGAAACTAGTAAAATAAGCAACTTAGCAAACCAAAATAGTCATAACATAGACATTTTTGGATCAAGCCTGCTTCATTCTATTTTTTGTTCTAAAGTTTCTGAAAGTCAATTTGCTTCCCATACTAAAAAGAATGGACATGCTGCATATAGTCCACAAAGAAAGTAATCAATCTATAATTGATAATCTAAACCAGTGTGATTTGTAAAATGATCAGCAGCAATAGCAAAGAGCAAAGAATGAAGAAGAAAAAGTTACTGTTCAATAATATTTTGATATAATGTGTTGATTTCAGAGGGGATTCAGTAAATGTTTTAAAGGCATGTGAAATATGCCGTCCTCAATTTACACCTACCACCATTATCAGATTAGTGCTGCGCAGACAGAAATAACTCACCCACATCATGAAATCTGAGTGAGATTTTTGCAATCCTCGACATGAAGAATGTTGGCCATTTTGCAAGGGATTCACCAGACACTTACTGTAAGTCTTGATCAATCTTCAACACAAAATATAGTATTAGCAAACAACATGTTAATAAGCAAACATAAAGCTGCCAGTAATTACTTTTTGTCTTACCAGGTCAAGTGCAGAAAATGGTTTAAGACAGTGGACGCTCTTGCTGGATCTTGAATCACCTTTTGCCTAAGTTGGAACGATGCATCCATTTTGTTTCATGTCACTGACATAGCTTCATAGCATTCAACTGCCTCACAATCAAACACATGTTGCGAGGAGTCTTGGGGCTGTCTTGAAAAGTGGACTTTGATTTCTTCTCATCTCTTTAGGAGAGTTGTGCTGGGCAGTTTTCAACCGGAAGCACTCTGGTGATAGATATGCTCCTGTCAATTAAAGGCAAAAACAATGAAGTGCTGTATTTTAGTGCATCTCCATACATTACATGAGTTCTGACGTAATGAATGTACCTTAATATTTATACTTACATAACGGTTGTTTGAATCCAGGTACTTCAAATGTGGGAACAAGACAGTAATGCCAAGTGTGTATATAATGCATACATTTACTGGTGGAATCCTCCTAATAATAGACGGTGTTGATCTGGGACATGCAACAGTAAAATGACAGAAAACATAGTACTATTACAACATAATCCAAGTCTCGTGTGTCGAGTTCTATGACTAGTTTTTCACTAAAGTGTAATAAAATAGACTGTTTTGATATTACTCTCATGACTGACCGTGTCATGCTCCTGGCTGGTTATCCAAGTCATTTTCAAGCAATGACACGACTGCATATTTGTTCATTCATATCAGATATCTAAAAAGTGTACTTTTTAGACTTTGCTATAAACATTTTGGTCTAATTTTGCCACTGTAATCTGAAGCCACATTTGGAATAAGATCTCTCAATGCCAATTATGTGTAAAGTCCCTGTTTTGAGACACTGCATGCACATGCAGTATAGGGTAAGTGACAGAGAAGTATTTGGTTCATCACATGTACCCATACTGACATTAACATGTTTACATAATTTCATGATATAGAAAAATATATTATAACCTAACAGAAAGAATTGTTAAAAATAAAACTTACCACAGCAGCAAATCACAATTGCAACCGAAACTTCTGGATGGTGCATCTCACTTTTAGTAGTCCACGTATGGTAGGTATGACTACTGTATGCCAGCAACATACCAGAGATTTCACTACTGATCAATATATACACTGTAAAATAATAAATGTTGGCCTTAAGTTTATGTTGGAAATAAACATGCGATACTTTAGTTAAAATACTGGATATGCAACAAATAAGACTCTCACAGCTTCAAAAGCACAAAAACAGGTGTCTGTATGAGCCTGTGTGTAGAGCATTTGTGAAGTGATAAACTGTTGCTCAAACAACCTGTGTTGCATCAGGATGTCTGAAGGCGATAGTTCAGATAGGTTATCAGCATAGGGGACTACAGTGTTCTTGCAGAGCTAACTACAGCTAGTAGTTTCACATGAACTGTCTAGCCTACAACACTAGTCAAAGACAAACAAAACACTTCCAAAATTTCACTCATGCTCACACAGCTTTAAACCCCACAAGAGTAAAGATGGATTGTTCTAATTTGTAGGTCGATAATTGGTTTTGGTTTTTTTGGGCTGAGCTGACAGCTCTTGTCTTTTCCTTTTACTCTCACTAAGTTAATATTACTTACTGCTATTAAACTGTACCATTTGCCTCTGCTCACCTGTCTCATTATATTTCCACCCTTGCATGGCTCTCAGTGGGCTCCTCCAGTCTATAACCCAAAGGGCTGCAGGAGATGTTTTTGTCCTTCATCTGACACATTGTACATTGTGATTTATACCTTTGCACCTCTATCTCTCCCTTTCTCTCTGCCCCTCTGTGCCTTTCTGTCCCTTTCATGTCCATCTTACTGTAGCCATTGCTCATTGTTCATTTCATGCTTGTGTGTTTATACACATGCACACATACACACCTTCAGATATAGACAAAAGGACAAGTGCTTGTAAGGCCATTTCAGTGAGGCCATGTACTGACACCATACATTCCCCAGTCCCCTACCCTAACCTTAACTATGGCAACTGCAAGTCTAACCCCAACCCCTACTCAACCCTTAAACATGATCTTTCTAGGTTGTTCAGATTGATTATTTGCCCTAAATCCTCAGGGCACCTCTTTGAAGGGGTGCACAAAAGTGTGGACCATCCTCACTTTGTCAAAATGCCCTTATTTTGATGGTAGAAAATTCAAATCGGTCATCACATTGCTGGTCTTACAAAAGCATAAGCTCACACACCCATATACAGGCACATACCCATGCACACAAAGAAATAGCCCAAAGGATCCCTGAGTGTAGGGGAGAGGTCTCTAATCCTGTCCCAGTGAGAGTGGGCCTGCTGGGAGATTAAAGTATGGCTGTGGGTGGCTCAAAAAATGGAGGCCATGAAGGGTGGACTAGTAGAAAGATGGCGTGAGAATAAGTAATACCTCTTTCAGATGGACACAGCGGTGCAGTTAAAACCCGTGCAGGCAGTCAACCCAAATGAGTCAATGCTCATCATCCAACCTGACATGATGAAGACTATATAGAGGAACAATTCATTTGTCACCAGTCTAGGTGTGGTTATGGGCCTATCTTCCCTTGGCCCTTTCCTAGGTGTCTATTGAAATTCTCTCCTGCTTCATGAGATAAGTGAACTGTGCACAATGGACGTTTTTCCTCATTACTGCATGACTTTCAAATAGGATTTGGATGGAAATAAGCAAGTGGCCAAACTTAAGGTGTGTGTATGAGTGTGCTTGTGTACAGAGAAAGCAATCATGCAACACTAATCCCACTCAACACTCCGCAGCAGGCTGCTAGAACAGTATACTACACTATTGGAGACATCCCTTCACCCTACATCTGCCTTTTTGTGGAGATGGAGATAAAGTGCAACAAATATTAAAAACACTAATAATATTATGGACAAACCCCTATTTCACATATACAGTCTGTGTGCCTAAATATTGACACTTTTTCATATAACCATTTTACGTAGTGTATCCAGCTTTGCTGCCATGAACATTGGTGTCTTTCCAAGTAAATAAAATAAACTACTGTTGGCATGTCTCCCACACCAGTACTACTCTTTCACAGGAAACAGCGGCTGTACCAGCCCTCCTTTTGATATGGAACATCAGGAGTAGTTTAGCCCCACTGTCAAACACAGCAGTGTTTGAACAGAGTCCAAAGGAAGGCCACTGTCATACATGTGTCATTGTCCTTACAAAATACTCTGTACTCTACATTTAGACATGTGTTTAGCTTAATACAAAAATGTTAAGTTAAACACACACACAAACACAGACACTAATTATGTGTGACTACACAGGAAACTGAAAAACAGAGCTGCAATTGATAATTTTATAGTTTGTCATACATGCTGTATGATATACAACACAAAAACAATACCATCAAGACTATTCTTAATTTATTTTTATACCTTTTACAGTATGTGTGGCAAAAGGAAATAATACATACAGAGCTGACATAATCCATGGATGTGACATTCTTAATAATATTGTGTATTACATAAAAATATGTGTAATTGTTATAGCCTTTGTGTTGGCCACATCACCACAGTTATTCCGGGCAAGTCCTCCTACTGGCTAAAACATAGGGCACCTGTTTACAGGGTTTCTTAGCCAACAGGAAGTGGGAGAGGCCTACTGTATGTGTTCAGGAGGAGAATCGGTCAGTTTTCAATTTAACTTAAACAAATTTTGTGTTTGATACTTAGAAGTAAAGAAAGTATTTCTAAAACATATGTAATTTTGTATTTGTATTAATACTCATGTTTAGTATTTGATTAAATGTCCATCACTGTCCCCTGTTTGTCCAATAAGGGTAGCTTTTGTCTTTATGTGCCCCATGTGTTTGTTTGTGTATGTTTAATTTAGTGTTGACATATTGTTTATTTAGTTGTTTATGTTACATGGCCCTCTAAAACTACTAACAACTTCATTTTTATTTTCATGTCTCAAATTTTGTTTTCTACACCTGGTTATCTTGAGTCTTACTCCTATGTTCCTGACAGCCTCCTGTTGGATCAGCTATCGCAGCAGTAGCCAGTTCTGTTGACATGACAATGTGTGTGTGCATGAATTTGGGGGTTGTAATCAATGCTGCACTAAAGGCAGGGGGTGTCATCTTTTTTTTAATTATTTTGATTAAAACCTATTTAGGGGAATTTGCATTGTGAGTCTCTACTACAGTACAATGTTGTGCAATATAAGCATTTTTATAACCACAGTTACCATTTTGGCACACAATGGTATTCTAAAATCAAATCAACACTGAATGGTGAATGTAATACATCTTAACCCTGTCTATCCATTATGGTCTTATGGCTACAAATGATACGTGGGGGAGGGGATGACAGCTGGCCTTGTGTGTATACAGTATGAGTGTGCACATGTGCATGTGTGTGTGGACGGGGACTTAAATCCGAACTGAATGCAGATGATGGGCTTAATCCTGCCGTTCAGTAGGTCATGCTGAGGATGGCTCCAATGATTTAAATCTGACCACATCGTATTGCACAAAAAAAAATCCCACAGCATCAGGACAGCATGTATTTGTATACAGCCACTCTCTCCATTTAGAAAATATATAGAGATACAGCAATGCTAAATTACCAAATTGTTAGCATAAATTCAGCAGATAGGAGACGCGTGACAGGAACGAGCGAAAATGAGAAAGTAACAGATCAAATACAGATTTAAATGAAAGACAGCAGAGTGATAAGAAAACAGAAAGGATGATGGAAAGCAAGGAAGAAAAATGGATACAGAGGAAAGGGAGTAAGAGTGATGTGCTCCGTGTCTGACCCCTGTTAAACCAACCTCTTGACAAAACTAGAAACCTGTTAACAGCAGGAGTCCATTTAGTTGGTAGTGGCTACAGTGAGACTTCAGAACTGGGCTCTGCACTACATTTTCCATTAGGTATGTTCACACAGTATGCAGAAAAGTATATAAACAAGGGAGAAACAAGAATACAAAATACATTTTAGGAAAAGGAATGTGCAGCATTTTCTTTAAGGTCATAAATGTTCACCCTCTCATCCATTTACCTAGTCGAGTTCCTGGCAGAAGGTTCACAAATAGAGGGTAGAAAGGAGGACTTATATCCTCCAAGGAAATCAGCTGTACTGTAAGTGCAAGAAACAACGATGAAGAGGGGGGGAAGTGTAAAATTGGAGCAAGAGAGTCTACCATTTCAAGAAGGCTTATCTCAGAATTTAGATAAAAGATAAGAGGAAAGGCTAGAAAAATAGAGCAGATTAAACACAACTTCAAAAGTTAACATTTAAAGTGTCAACATTGCAACAGGATTAGAGATGTCAAAAAATGTCAGGTTGAAGAAAGATTATGGTTTTGTATATTTAATATGTACTTGAAGTTTGGATATCATGATACCAAAAATCACATGATTTGGCAATATATTTTATTTACACATTTATTATCAAGGCAATTTATATTAATTTATCCTCATTTCGTCAATAGATTCCTACAAAAATATAGTTGTAGTTGCAGTTTAGTTGTAAGTGAATATATTTATATATTATATTGTCCCGATGTCCCCATGTTGGAATCATTCCTCTAACTTCATGTACATTTGTAAATAGCACCACAAGGAGCCAGCATAATTTGCATTAATTACAAAGGCATGGATCATATTCGACATAAACATATCAGACACCTGGGGTTTATGAGTCTGAAACTACGGGCTCCCTTAGTTTTCATAGTTGACGCCTGTACATGAGTGTCAGTCATACAGTATCTGTAGCAATGAGCTGAAAAGAAATAACTAGGATGAAAAATGATAATGAAGAAATAAAATTAACCTCAGTTATGAGGTTCTCTAAGAGGATTTTAGTGACTAACAAGAGACAGCTCTGCTAATAACAGGGTAAGCGTTCAGAGAAGGCACAAACCACCAAAGCTACAGGCAATAACTCTGCATTTGCTCTCAATTTGTCACAAGCAAAAAGGAATAACTGTTCATACTCTGAGCCCCCACACACGTCTTACACACAAATACACAACAAAAAAAAAACCATGTAGTCAGTTAACCGAGTAGACACACCCAGTCACAAGCTCATTTACTCAGACGCAGATAGATATAAACATATAGACAGATATTACATTATTAAAAAATGATCAAAACAGACAGATAAACAGTGGGTCAAAAAAGTGTTCGGGAGCAACTAATTGTGCAAGTTGTCCAACTTATAAAGAGAGATCTGTAATTTTCCCTTGACCTGGAGCTCCATGCAAGATCTCACCTCAGGGGGTACAAACGATCTTAAGAAGGGTGAGGAAACAGCCCAGAACTACAAGGGGGAACTGGTCAAAGAACATCATACCTAATATGACCATGGTGGTGGTAACATAATGCTTTGGGTCTGCAAAGGGAACAGGGCGACTGATCTGAAAGGATGAATGGGGCCATGTATTGTGGGATTTCCAGTCAGAGCACTGAAGATGAATCATGGCTGGATCTTGATTCCAAACATGCCGCCCAGGCAAATAAGGCGTGGCTATGTAAAAAGCATTTCAAGCTCTGGAGACGCCTAGCCAGTCTCCACACTTCAACCCGATAGGGAATCTTTGGAGGGAATTAAAAGTCCATATGATAACAGCCCCAAGATCTGCATGATAATGGGCCAAAATACCAGCTGCATCATGTGCAAATTTGACCTACAGGAAAATGTTTGACCTCTGTTATTGCCAACAAACGTTTTACTATTAACCCTCCTCTTGTGTTAGGGTCGAAACCGACCCATTTTGAAGTTTTAGATGTATGTAAGTACCACACATACATTTGTTTATTTTATCAAGGCTTTTTGACTTTGTCAGGAATCTTAATTTAAACAAAATGAAACAAAAAAAATGTACTAAATTTTAAAATACTCTGGTGAAAATAGTAACACTTGTGGTGTTCGGGTCGTTTTCGACCCAGTGATATTTTAAGGTTTTAAAATGCTAATTAGAGCAAAAACTTCAATCATAACCATGCATTTAGCCAACTTACACAGTCAGCCAACAGCCCACTGACAGCCAGACCCTCTACCTAACCCATGAGCTTGTCAGTTTGTCTCCTTACGGACATGTAAGGCATGTATAAGAGCAGTTCAGTTTAGAGTTTGGCAGGGCAGCTGAT